>VZSF01011326.1:721245-823991 GCA_013398295.1 Chionis minor
GAGGAAAAAGGGAAAGAAAGAGAGGAAAAAGGGAAAGAAAGAGAGGAAAAAGGGAGGGGGGGAGAGAGAGAGAAAGAGAAAGAAAGAGATGTCCCATCCCAATGCTTCCCAGCTGACCCAGACAGAGGCTGTACAACTTCCCGAGGCCTCCTTACGCCCTGGCACACATCCAGGCTGCTCGTGAGGCGCTGCAGCAAGGCCTGCGCAGAGCCCAGCGCCCCTGAACCCGGGGCTGCTTTCATCGCCCCAGAACAGTCTTCACGAACTTACATCGCTGACGGCTTCGACGACCTCGAAGTCCTTCACGTTCTGGTCCCACTTGGTCCTGAGCCCGCCGGCCACCGGCTTGATGCATTCCCAGACGTCCCGGGGGCTGGCGGGCACCGTCCCCTCACCCCTGTACCTGCGGCGGGGCGACACCAAACCAACTCCCGCTGCTGCTGCGCCCCGACGGGCCCCCGGCAGGGGGCGACCCCTCGCCCCGCCGCCTCGGGGAAGGCGCGGGGGGCGCCGACCCTACTCACGCGTGTCCGGCGAACTCCGCGGAGGGTCTCCAAGACACCGACACCTCGCTCTGCGGGGAGGGGACGCTTTCAGCCGTCCGCCGGGCCGGCACGCACAACCACCCCCCGCGCCCCGCTCGCTCACCGTGCGCCGGCAGTCCCGCCAGCCGCCGCTGTCCCGCCGGTAGAGCTCCATGTTCTCGGCCGCCGCCGCGGCGAGCGCCGCGTAGTCCATGGCCGGGCAGGGCGGAGCCGCCGCGCCACCGCCGCCTATGAGGGCGCCGCGTCGCACCGCCCCCGTGGGCCGATGGCGGCGCCGCCCCCTCACCTGAGGGGCCGCGGCTTCCCGCCAGCCCGGCCCGGCCGCCACCGCGGAGGAGGCGCTTCGCTTCGCCTCGCCTCACGGTAGCGGCGCTGGCGCCGGCCACGGAGGCCGGTCCCCCCGGACCGCGGGGCAGCCCTCGGGCGGCCTGGGGGGAAAAAGAGCCGCCGGGCGACAGGCCGCTGTGAGGAAACGTTACTCGGATCGCCGCCGGCCTCCCAAGCGGCGGGGAGCCATGGCGGAGGCCTTGCTGTTCTCTTACCTAGGATGGGGCCACCCCACTCACGCACTTACAGCCCAGCTGCGGGGCAGCCATGGCGGCCACTGGCCGGCCGCACACAAGGCCTGGGGCCAGAGGGCGCCACAGGAGACTCGTCCTCCCTCCGGCTGCTGGCACAGCACGGTGGAACTGGCTGGGAGGAGACATCACTGTTCTGGCTAAAGGCCAGTGGTTCTTTTATCACGGTGTCATCCCAACAACATGGAGAGAGAAGCCATCTTAAGCATCTAAAGAAGGCGTGAAATTGCAATGATGTACAAAAAACCAGGATAGAATTAAATTAGGAGTAATGAAGGAAGTTTTGAAGGCCATGAATAGAAAGTTTTGTGCAGTGAAGCTTTACCAGGCTGGGCTGAGGAGTCTCACCAGAAATGAATAGAAGGCCTAGGGTTTCATCTAGAAGGCTGGCACGCATTGCTGCCAACGTGTTACTCCGTTGCCCGTGCGGTACACTCTAAAGAAACTCGCTGTTCTCTGTAATTAACCTATTGCTGATTTGTTTGAGCTACACCAAATTCAAACTAAGCATGTCAAGATGCCATAAATTACAGTGTCAATAGCAACTCTATTTGAAGGAAGCTGATTACCCTTTGAATTTATTCAGTGGAAGCATCTGTAGCTGTGACTGTGTCAAAGAGAGCCTCATCTGACTTTTTTTTCATACTGGTTTAATTTACATGCCCCAAGTACATAGATTTGATTTCCCAGTAGGTAGGGGTTTTGGATTTTAACATTCTAAATAATAAATTGTAATAATTTTCTCTTCCAAATTTTGCAACGTATCAGTTGTGATATTAAAGCGAGGTACAGTTACACTGAAACACAAGGCTACCTATGCTTTTTCCACCTTGAATGGCTGCATACACTGTTGTTGCAAAGACTTTGTCGTCGTTACTTGGATAGACCTGAAACAGCAAGTAAATGCACATACACCCGTTCAAAACACAAAAAGGCTGGGGCACTTCCTCAGACATTTGAGCATACCAGTTCATTAGGCTCAGACATATTTAGATCAACACTGTTTTTTGATTTCTTTTTGGTGAGTTTTGTCCCAGCTTTCGGATACTTTTCCTTGCTATGAATGACCTGGATATACTGGTCATTGCTGCTGTTCTGCGGATCGCTGCTGGATTCAATGGAAATGGAATCAGATTCTGTTAGAGATTGCTCCAGCTTTTGCTTTGATTTTGGTTTCACACGTGGCTCAGGATAGTTCAGGTGCACTTTCTTGTAAGCGTAAGGAGGCCTGTCCAGGTCTAGCTCAAAACCATCATCCCAGGATTTGTAATGCACTCTGGCTAGATCTTTGCTTGTAAGAATGTGGCCATCAGCACGTTCCCCAATGTAAAATCTTGGTGCTGGGCGAAGATCAGACAGTGAGCGAGGGCGATGAGATCTGTTCATGAATGCTCTCCGAAGTTCCTCTTCATCCTCCTCATCTTCACTGGGATGAGGGGAATACATCTGATGCGGTGTTCGAACCACGTATCTTCTGACATTGCGTGGATACAACTCAATAATGTCTCCCGATTCGTCTTTTCTGAAGTGCCTTTGGAGTCGGGAGGTAGAACGAAGCGATTTTTTGCGGGACTCATTTTCATTAACAAGATAATACCTGGTAGCATACGGTCTACGTCCAACAAAAACGGGAGCCCCTGCCCCGAGAGCATCTGGATTTACCTGCCGAATGCTTTTTCTGAAGAGAGGCTCAGAATGAACATCTTCAGTGTGCTTTTTGAAAGCCACTGGTGTGTAGGGCTTTGTTTTACAGAGTTCGCTTGCACTCCCTTGTACAACGTTTGGGTACCTTTACGAAGGAGAAAGAAGGAAAACTTGAGTGGTACATTCATCTGTCAGTCTAATTCATACATATAAAAAAATTCATTGCTCTGGAAGTCAAACACTAGATCGTTAGGGTGGAGATTATAGAATCTCCATTTTTGCAAACGTTTAGGACCAGTTTGAGAAACATAGCCTAGAAATTGGGACTTACATTTTTTTTCTTCCCTGGAAAAAGGCAGCAGATGATTGATCTCTCAGGTTACGTTCCCGTTCTGTTTTCTTGTTACTCTGGGAACTGTTTAAAAATGCTCTTTACCTGATCACTTGAACAAAACCAAGTAGCTTAAAGCGTTAGTTTGCTGTCTGGAGCAACACATCTAAACCTGGTTGTCCTACAGCTAAACCTGCACAGGTGCTCTGTGCAGGGTTCATTCACTCTTACTGTGTTTGTCTTGTTCATGGAAACAGTATTCTGCACAAACTATTTTAGTTATATGCCTGAGGGGAAGCTTAGTATTTACCTTTGCTTGAAGTGCGTGTAATCTCCACCAACTACATAATTTCAAAACTTTTATAATCCCATCTCAATTAAGGGAGAGAGTTAAGGAGGTGGTGCACCGTGAATAGTACCCATGAATGAATCTGATTTTTAAAAATTCCTCAGCTGTTTTACCGCTCCAGACAGTCTGAATACACAGGTATTTTGTAAATAAACACAGGTATGTCATGGAGCTGCTGGGAGAAATGCCATTTCAAAACCAAAGCAGTCTTGCCTGTTTGCGATATGATCATTTCTTGGTTTCTGTACACTTGATACTGATGGAGCTGGCGTTAAAGAGGTGGGAGTCGTGGGAGTTGCGTTGACAGGTCTTGCAACATCAGTTGAGGGCACAGTTTGGGGCACAGACTGGGAAATGGTTTGTATTCTGGTGCCTTTGGTCGCGGGAGATTCAAAGTTTAAGACACTGCCGTTCTTTCGGGGAGTGGAGGACCGAACAGAAGACTCCTGGCTGATAATATCACTGTCTGGCTCAGGTCTCTTGTCATTCCCATCCAGATTTTGGATTCTGGCTAGAAAACAGAAATTATTATAAGAACTGTCCAGGCCTCTAAATTTAGAAGCTGCTGTGTAAATGCAGTGGCTGAAGTTCACCCTTCAGTCAGGGGATCCAACACTAACAGAACCCCACTGTCTTCAGCAAAGAGACACTGGTGTCACGGGGAGACATGGTGATAAAGGGGTGGACGGGCATATTACGGTACGTGGCAGATGTAGTACTGAGGAACAGGGAAAAAACACAGGATGTTGCACTGTAGGATTCCAAAATGGGCAACAAGCCAACATCTCTCTTTTCAAGGGCCCTGGTTTAGTTCACAGAGTACGCCACTACCAACATGAAGGTGGCTGAGTTCAGCAGACTGGCTCCGGTGACTGTGCTGGTCACAGCCAAAAGCTGAACAGGGTTTCTGTAATGAAATCCAACCAGGACACGGAACTCATTTGCCTTTAATAGTCACTCCTGACCACTATACTGCTATACGTCAGGTATTTCCCCATTTATGTGTACCCTAGAGAGCTGTAAGGGGATCACAGTAGCATTAAGATCTAACCATAAGGCTACTGAATCATGTCCTCTCTTTGGCTTGGCAAATTTTCACTTGTTCCTTACGCTAGGAGGTATTAGAAGGATGGCATCCTTTCTGTGGTTTCTCATTGCTAAAATCTGAGAGGTGGAAGGTGCAGGTTTCAAATTCCCTCAGGCACAGTAGACAATTAAGTCTGAAATCTTTTAATTGCTGATGAAATACTCAACCATTTCAGGTCAAAGAATAGGGGCCATGCCCTTCCTCCTCATCTGCCTGCTAGCCTCTGAATTTCATGCGAGTTCTGACATGATTTGAATCAGAGATGCCTCCCAGGTTCTGCCCTGATGGTAGTAAAAGCAGGAAGATACTCAGTCCAAAGATCCCAGCAGAATTTAGGTATAAACTGCACACCTTGTCTCTCAGTGCTGCCAAGATTTAAGTCAAGCTGAGCTCAAAAACCATCTAAAAGGAGGACTCTACAGGAAACACATTTTTATAAATGGAGTTGAACTTTCCTATGTGTATGAGAAATCAAAATTGGTTTTGTATCTAAATGCTTTATTAGTAGTGGCATTACTAAAGCTCACCAACTTACCTACTGCCATCTGAACTACTTTTTTCTTATCTTCAGTTCTTTCCTAAAATACATTCAGAAGAATGAGAAGCAGTAAATTATTATGGATTAGAGATTAATCCACTGCTGTGTAAGGATGATAAAAATAGAATTGGTTTGACATTGTGAAGCATTGAAAATGACTTTAGAGATTTAGTTAAGCTAGTATTTTCCTGAAGGCCCACCAAATTGCACGTAAAAGTGCTTTGAACTGTACTTACTGTTTGGATCTTCATTCTCAGTTGATTGTTGGTGAATTTTAATGATCTCGCAATACTTTGTAGGTAATAGATTAGCATGCTAGAAGTGAAAGAGGTGATTATGAGTGACATCAAACATTCTTGACAGTTTTCTCTTTGACGGTGTGTAAGTCATCAAAATGATGTACAGGTTCAGTTGCTGCTTTGTAGCATTTCCTTTATACCATGATAATGGATCACAGCCTTATTTCAAGCAAATATACATGAAAGAAAGAAAGAAGTGACACTGAAAACAGATTTGACAGCAGTTCTAATCATGCCTGTGGCTTTTTGCAGGTCTTTTCATTGTGTATGTAACCCTGTGTGCATTTCCAGCTTTTCTTCATTTAAATTTTAGACACACTCAAAATGAAAATTTTGATAAATATTTTCTGGTCTTTCTTTCCCAGTCCAAGGTTACGGAACAGAGACACCAGGAATTACAGCTGAGTTTGCACACTCGTACCAATGTAATTTTGTTGACTGACTGGAATAACACCTTGTTTACACTGGCACAGCCGAGGTCAGATCTGGCCTGACATAATGGATTACACTGGCTTCCAGATGAAGTAAAATCTTATAGCTGGGCTTCATACCGCAAACATTTACATATGTGCTTAGCTATCAGTTTGAAGCAGTCAGTAGATCTACTTAAATTTGTAAATATGTTCACATTTACATGGCTGGGACTTCATTTGTCTGAAAAGCCCACTGATGAGACAAACTGCGTTTGTCTGTAGTTTACAGGGGAAAAAAATGATACAAAGGTACATGCAAGACAAATGATACTTCATAGAGCAAAGTGAATTTCAAACAGCTCAAAGTAAGTATTAATTCCCAGCTGTAAATAATTATTTAGAAATGAGAGTAAGAAAGGACTTCCACTGGAAAGTCTGCAGCAAGTTATATTACGTTAACGCTTCAGAGCAGACCTTCATAATCGATTTATCACGTCAGACATCAGGATGGCTGGGTAGCTTCTTTAAATGACAGACTGAGCCCTGTTCACAGTCATAAACTGAACTAATGACCATGAGGAAATGGAATATTAATTTCTGAGGAGCTCTTGAGAGGGAAGAAGGATCTTAAATCTTCCTGGAACCAGCAGCACTGCAAGCCTTGACACAATATAGTGAGCTTGCTCTAACACGGTATCCCAGAAGAAATTCCTTTTGAAAATGTGATGACAGTCTTTTTTACATACTCTCATTCCCATCTGATCCATATACTTTGTATTCCATAAGGTGGCTTTTTTCAGATATGCTTAATACGATTACAATAACACAGCGTTTGTTCCTCAATATCAACATTTGACTCACCAGAGATAAGGCCAGTATTAACACGATCAATTTAACCCGCCTGTGGAAAACAAAGTACTTACAATAAAAGTAGTAGCGCAGGGAGGACAACCACAGGACTGCTGATGTAAGTAATCACTGTGTTGAACCATGTGGGAAAATCATTTTGAATCGTTTCAGAAACAATATCATATATTTTTTCTTGTCCACTACAAGAGGAGAAAAAAAAAGACAGTAAAATTAAGTTGTAAGAAATCCTAGGTATAGCAATTTGTTAAGCAGTGTTGCACCGAGTAAACAAGGAGTTTCATCCAAAAACTACTTTGGCACAGTACAGTTAAAAAAACCCAAAACCCCCCAAAAAAACCAAAAAACAAAAAAAACCCAAAAAACCCCACCACCTCATAAAAGCAACTTGTTCATTATTTGGTTTTTAACAGTTTTGCCAAAGCACAAAAGCGTTGGCCAGGCTTGGGCGGTGCTTGAACTGAGACACAGGACAGCGATGTGTACTAGATTGCTCGGTGGTACGTTACATTATGTGAACATAAAATAACTGAACCGTGTGTATAAAGCAAAATGTTGAGCCTCAATCAGAGCATTGACATATTCACCTAATTACATCTTAAACTGGTAAATATAAGCAGCAGAAAAAGATTGTCCTGTCTATAAACCTTTTTTTTTTTTTTTTAAACAGTAATTTGGGTATTATTGCACCTGTTGAATTTGTTGTGAGAGGGTGGAATAAAATCTTTGCAATTTTCATTACTCCGTTATAACTTACCTGAAAGGACCACAGCTTAAAGATGGCTTATATCGGGCAATGGCAAAAATTGTTGGTAACATGCACAAGAACAACATGAAGAGCAACATGGCCAAGTAGAAATTATTGGATCTGCAAGAAGGCGTAACATGTTTCAGATTATACTAATCAGAGAGAAAACCAGAGGCAACATGAAAGGTGCAAGTCTGTCTCTACCTAACAAGTTCAAGATCTACATTTCTGAAAGATCAAAATCATTCTGCTATGACTAGAAAGTCTGAACAGAACCAGCTTAAGGAGACTCTTAATGATCAAAATCCTATTTGCAGTGCTTTCCAGATACCACTGCTGCAGCCAGAGGACTGTTCGTAGCACCCTTCTATAAAAACCGACCTCACTGCCCAGTTGTGTAGGGGGAGAAAAAGAACAGTGGCAGAAGTTCATTCATCTTCAAAACATGTTAGAAATAACTGATTTTTAAGATCTAAAGATGCCCTAAATTATTTCCATTTTGCGTAAACAATTAAGATATTCAATCCCGACAGAAGAAAAATAGGGAACTCTGTTGTGCGGTGCAACAGGCAAAAGCAGATGCTTCATAGCTTTCAAAGAAAGAAACATCAAGAAATAGAACTTGGAACAGTTAGCACATGTAGATTATTGTGCTCGGAATTGTATGGAAATAAAGCATTTATGTTAGGCTGTGTGTATTGGTCTAGAAATATTCCCTGATGTACCTTCCAGTTCTTGCATATCTTCCCTGCTTTACAAACCCTGCAGTTTCTCAGTAACAGTGTTCTTTTCACAGACCTTTGCTATCAGCATTACTGTCAAATTTCATTGTCAGCTCTCGGAGCTAAAATCTTGTCAATTTATTCCTATGCACAGAAGACATTTCCATTGTCTGCATTTGATTTGTTCTTATTTTCACTAACCGAGATGCTCTGAAAACCTGCTGATGTGGCACGTTACATGTTAACACAGCCCAGCTCCTCAGGTACATGAGTCCAATCAACTTGAGAACATTGAATGCTGGTAAGCAAGGTGAAAAGAAAGCTCCCATCCTGGAAAAATAATATAATTTCAGTGCTCAGTGTTGTCAGAAGCAATTTTAATAGCAAAAGAACATACGAAAAAAACCCAGCTAACCGACAGCTCACTATCAACCGATGATCTCTGATAATAAAATATAAAAGACTGCATTACTAATATCCTACTTGCATAGGCTTCATTGGAAATCATCAGATTGACTTAGTAATCAGCCAACAAAGGACAAGAAAAATCCCTTAGGGACTACATACCAGATCATCCCTTGGTTGTAGACCAAATGCAATACATTCTCTGCAATTTTGAATTCTCCGTACTCTGGCTACAAGAAACACAGTGTAGGATGAATACCTTGTCTTAATCTTTTTTTTAAGATCATTTATTAGAAGCATTTGACTGAATCAATTTGTGGACAGCACATAGCCCGAGACATCCAGACCAACCAAATACCAGCTTTTGAAAGGCGGTCGGAACACAGTAAAACCTACTCTGCTGCAAGGGATTAAATAAACTAATTCCTCTCCGGTTTACTTCGCTTCTTTAGTCAGGGACAGAAAATTATGGTAAGTAATACTTGGTTAGCAAGAAGCTGTTGGCATGAAAAGCCATAATTTTCTTGAAGGGTTATTGCTTCTTGAGCCACTATCTGCATTATGGATAGATGTTACAGTTACAGAAAAGAGGATGTGGGGAGCCACCCCATTGCCCTCTGTCCCATCTTTGACTCTGGGATTGCTCCATGATCTCATTTGGGAAAGACAAATAGGTTTTTGCACCACAGCCATGTGAGTAGGCTTGAGAAAAACATCCAGTCTCAGCATTTATCCCATGCCCTCCAATTAAACTCAGCGTTAGCTATGCTTGTATAGAAGTGTGCTGCCAAGAAATTCTTTATCTGTTGAAAGGCCTTAAGGAAGTTCAATACGAAAGGAAGGAGCCTGGGTATCTTCTGCATTTCAGTTTGATAAAAAAAGAGAGTATACTTACAAACTTGCTTTCTAGATCCCAGCACCAGCAATCACTTAAATATCGGACACACAGTCCACGGAAAAAATCAATTAGCAGGATGCTCGCGACTGTGAAAATCATGTCGATAATTGAAAGCTTTAGCATCTCCTGAAATACATATTGTTCACACACACTGAGTCGTTCTGGAAGCAAATGGGCTGCATATGGCTCTTTTGCATTTGTAGTTGTATTTTGGCTCAAGCTGAGTATACTGATGAAATAGGATTTGAATATATAAATTATTTTCTTTTAAGCTTTTCCTGTTTGATGTTTCCCTCACTTGCCTTTGTTCCAGCACAGAGAACAAATATAATCAAGCTTCCAGTGTGCCTTCTGTTGCTTGCAGCAATAAAACTCTGGTTATCCTAGCTTCAAGCTTTCTTTTTAATGACTGTTCTGAAACCTACATAAACTGAAATGGGTTGTTTTTTTTCTCTTGTACCCAATTGTTTGTTGTACTGACTGTTGCAGTACAGCCTTGCTAAGTACTTTGCAATGAGAAATGCTTATTATTCATACAAAACCAAAACCAGTGGCAGTAGGATCATCAAGCCATAGAAGAGAGCTGTTTAGTGCTTAAAAATGAATGGGGTTATCCTATATTTAACTAAGCTTTAAAATCATACAGTTAAATACAATTAAATAGAAAAGATTCAGTTCCAAACACGTCTATCCCATTCTGGGGAACAAACAAACAAAAAACCCTATGAATGCTGATTCTAAAAATTTCCTGATGCCTGTGCAATAGGGAGAGGGGCACACAAGAATAGAAATCAGCCTTTCAAACCTAGGAAGGGACTTCTGCCTCAGGCGATCAAACAAGACCTTTAATATTTCTCTGAAACAAGGAGCTCAGTGAGTGAGAAGCATGTCAGCATCCTTCTTAATCGAGTGGCCTGGATAGAAGTGCAACACTGACAGAAACCAAAGTACATTGGATCAAATAGCAGCTTTTGAATTTTGTGTGGTTAAAATTTCCCTCTGTCTGTGTTAGTGCCACTAGTCACTCAGAGCAAAGGCCACAAGCGTTTCACATGCAGGGAAACAAAAAGCGTCATGTTAAATCTGCAGATTTTCTGCAACCTGACTGTGGGAACACGCATACAGGGCACTGCCACGCAACTGCCTCCGGTCTTATAGACTGACAGTGCTTTGAAACCTCTTGTTGTTGTCCTCTCTCTCTCTGAAGTGACGAACACTTGATTCTCTAGTGATTTACCGAGGCAGAATGAATGGAGAATTCAATACTGTACAAATGACCAAGCACACGGTCTCGTGCTTGGCTCGGGTCTGCATCCCCGTCTATCCAGGCAGCAGCCTGAAGCTGCACAGGGCACATGTTACTCTCAGAACCTTTTTGTAGGTTCAATAGGGTGTCTCCTATTAAAACAGGATCTGTCTCATGCATCTGTGCAGAGCTGAGGACAGAGACAGAAGCCTGGCAAAAGAGGATTTATACAACACTAAACACTTTGTCGATAATGAACAAAAAACAAAGCTTGTATCTGCGGCCAAATCGCTTTGCATAGTCTTTACACTTTCTCCGCAATCCTTAGCTAAATTCTGGAATTTATACAGAGAAAAGCTCTAAAATTGAACACACATTGAGCATAACATGATTTTAATTTTTTGTCAAATGTGGATTAGGAATAAGTTGATGATGTAATAAAATAAATACGTACTTGACCGACATATGTCTCCCAGCACTGATCCTGTGGGTTTTGGGCGTTAAAGGAAACTGTTTTGTTAACCAGTGAGTCAGAGACTGCCAAGTCTTGAGTGCGAGACTCCTCCCACGTGACAACGCCGTTTCTCCTCACTTGTGCATCAGGAATAATTGTAGATAAATTGTCTTCTTTAGGAGTAGTTTTGGTTGCTGAGAAGCTGGTAGAATTACTTGCATTGCTGTTAATGTCAGAGTCCTGAAATAATAAATGTCCCAAAAGCTACTTTTTCAGCTGTACATACATGCAGATGTCTGTATCTTCTACAACATACACATGTAGAAGCATTTCTTCATGTATTTTCAGGCAGCAGTTAGGTGACTTAAGTAACTGTCAATGTACAGAGTTCAGGTGGAACTTGTGAGGACAGTATTGAAAACTGATTTTAGGTATCCAGAAATATTTGGCCTAAAGTGATGGCTTTTTTTTTTCTTTAATAGTTGACCAATGCACAGAAATCTATTTATCGTGTTGTGTCAGCAATCAAATGGATCCAGTTATCCTAAAAAACTACAAGTAGCTGTAAATGAACATTGCAAACTAAACTTAGCTTTGCAGTCCTATCAAACTCTAATATGTTTTAATCAATTTCAAATGAATTTTCATCTGATATATATCACAATAAATGGAGTTCTTTCTATAAAGTCTACTAGCTTTACACATCAGAAAACATCAAGTTAAACTTACAGTGACACTCATACTGTCCACTTTATCCAGGAGAGCAATGATCAGACTGTAGAGGTTTCCCAGATATAGAACAAGAACCCTGAAAACCAGAAGAATAAGATACAGGTTATCGGCATTGTTACCTCATCGGCTTCTCACACCTTGTCTGGTTTGGCTGGACCAAAAGGTATGACCAGAACACATCTCTCCTCTTCCTCCCTTTCTTCCCACATATTTTCTCCACTGCACGATGCCCATACCTGGCAAGCTGGAAGCGAAGAGTGGTCCTTGGATGATACATCTCCAGAGCTGCCACAAGTTCAAAAGCAGAAGGTGCAATCATTGTAATCAGGGACACAACTACGCTTACCTACAGAACAGAAACAAGCAGCATTTTTGTAGCTTCGCATGTAGACCTTCTGTGGTACCTTGACTGCCGATTGAAATACTGCTGATGCACATATAACGGTGATTGCTCTTCTTGAAGGAGAAGCTTTAAAAAGCTACTACTGACATTTGTAATAACAGCAGTTGTAATCCAAGATTATAGACCTGGAATACCACTTGGGAATCTTTACTTCAGACATTCTAGCTTTCAAGTCACTGCTTTATTAATTACATTAAAAAATTAACATGTGGGATGTGCCAGCATCTTCGTCTGAAATGGAAGAGTAGCTTCTCCCTACCTATTCACTTCCTGCTCTCAGTACCCACCCATTCTTCTGGATGGAAATATTCACAGACCATTCAGTATCCCCCTGCTGAAATCAGCAGCTATTGTCAAAGCTGATGCCTTTCTGGTCCCTTGACCCAGCGTTCGCTCAGCTCAGTCGTGGGTGCAAAAGTAGACTGGTAAGAGACAGGAGAGTTTCTGCTCTGTCCTCACAAAATAGGGGCCAGTGAGAACTGCAGCGTGTGAAGCGAGGACCTGCAGCATCCCCCTGCCCACTTCAGCTCTGCTAACCCCTTGCTGCAGAGCAGGGGTGGCGAGTGCGCGAGGGGAAACCCAGGTAACCCCCACTCTGCCCTCTCATCCCTCATTTCTCCTGGCTGATCTCGTGCAATTCACGCCCCAGTGCACACTATTACTACAGAAAGCCCAGACAGTAATCCTGCTTCTAACACAGAGGTGACAGGAACGTACCTCATTTTTTTCCCAGAGGGTCAATTCCTTTTTGGTGCGCTCTAACCTCTGGGATCGATCCACAACAAAGTATATGATATAAATACTGCCAGCAAGTGAGAGGAGCACAAGGATGTTTGCAATAATCCTTAAGCTTATAGTCACTGCCCTGGGGGGAAAAAAAAGAGGCAGACAATACAGTAGGCTGTCTTTGACACCAGGGGTCTTTTCAAACATGGTTTTTAGCAGTACAAGACAGGCAGATTAGCACTGCCATCTGCAGTGAAAGAGTGCTTTGAGAAGTATCTCTGGTCTTATATACATACAAGTTTTTGCTTTTCTTCTTTTCCTGCTCTTCCAATATAGCTTCCTTGAAAGAAACACAGCATTATCATTTGAATAGTGTTCAGCAGACATAATACACATATCTTTCACAGAACGTATCAAGTATACTAATAAAAAACTTCACACCCTGAAGGCACAAGTAGACAAATACATCTCTGTCCTGCATAGTTTTTTTAGGAGTGATAAGTGAGCTTAAATAGCGAAGGAGATTTCTGAGAAGCAAATACACATAATCAAATACTTGTGCACTTCCAGTCATGCGTGTTCCTTGGGGTACAACCAGAGGTTTATGCTACCAGATCTTTCTGCAGGATGAGCCTATAGAATCCATGTGTCAGTAATATAATACAGCACTGTCAAAAGCTATCCTCAAGTCATTGAAATAACTAAATAACACAGCTTATTAAGTTATCTGTGACACAATTTGAAGTAATTTTGCTCAATGACTTAATGAGAAGACACCAAATTTGGGAAATAAATTACTTTAGATGAACACCACATCTGTTCTTAAATTCTAAATGGAAAACATCTGTATTTAAAGCAGTTGTCTAATATTGAGAAAGCTTCAAGATCTCCCTGGAACATTTGTTATGGAGAGATGAAATAAATGAGTGTTTTCACGTTGTTAACACGAATTTGATTCTATTAATGAAATTGCATCACAAGCAAATTTGTTTCTAGTTCTCTAACTTCTTGTCACACATACAGTGGCATGAAATAAAACTCTTCTGAGGAACACCACAATGGCCTTGCTGGGACAGAAGGAGAGTCAGCAAGTACAATGTGACTGCAATGCCACAACAGAGATGCAATACCAGCCCTCCCCACGCAAACAGCTCTGTAAACTAATACCCCAAAATGATAGGAAATGCGAGCGAATGAGAGAAAAGACTTACATAGATTACAGATTAACAAACAAATCAACTAGAAATAATTCGGAGGTCAATTTCTCACCCTTATGCTGTTAACTATGGCAGCAGCTTTGCTCTCTGCAGCCTCAGGGTTTCCTATTAAATAGTCCCAAGCACAGAACAGTCTCCAGCAGAAAGTGTAATTTTCATCAGAGGCGCTTGCTAAACTCATCCTTGAGTTCTTTGCCATTCTGTAAAAAATATAACAAATAATCAACCATTGTTAATGCGTGAAGATGAATATGAAAGATATCACCGATTTGATTCATAGTTTTCAGATATCTGTGCCTTTGGAACTACCAGAAGTTCGCAGCAGTTACTGTCATTGTGGGCAGCCTTCTGAAGAAAATAAACCAGTGTGAGGTTCAGAGCATGAACTTCACTTCTGTTCTAGTGCGGAAGAGACTCACTGCGGAGGGGCATTTTGATATTTACATTCTTTATAGCTGACAAATAAAGCAAATCAATCTCACTAGAGCTGTGGATTGAAATATATTTCAGTTTTATGATCTCCAGGTAGGATCCAGCTGAAGATACCAAGCTTACTACTACTGTGATTACAAGCTGGTTTGGCAAAACCGGCATCATGCACAAGATCTGTTTGTTTTCTGTATTGTTGTCACCCTCAAAGTATACGTTATTGTCAAACAGAAACCCGGTGCCATTTTACAGACCTTGGGGAAAATAAAAGAAAACCCCACTTACTCATCTCAGATAGGCAAGATGGGAGAATATTGCAAGGTGTAAGAAATGAAATTAAGATGAATAGCTTATGAAAGAAAGGGCATTCAAAAGGTCAATGTTAAAAGGGGAGCTGTAGGCAGCTAGGCAAAGAGTCAGTGAGCTAAGTCAGAAGGAGAAGAGCTAATCCCATCCAGAAACTGCAGATGTGTAGATCAGTGTCAAACATATCAGTGACCCTTGGAATAAACCAGTAGGTAGAGTAAAAATAAATGAAAAGGGAAGGTTCGTCTTCAAAACTGAGAGTTATTACAGGAAGCGCTAAAAATGTCCCTGGACTACACTGTGCAAGATAAATAGGTGTTCAGAAGGGAAGGGAAAGCAAATCGGGAGAGGATAGAGTGACCTTGCCCTTCTCTGAGCATTGGACATTCCCGGATTCACGGTCAGCGTTAGCAGTCTTGCTCTCTCTGCTAAGTAACTTCTACTCCTGGCTCCTGGCAGCAAAGAAACTAAGCTTACATTCCAATGGGATGCCACATACTGGCTGAAACAACACACATGATATTACATCTGGGATGGAATTTTTATATTTGTATTTCAGTAGGCAGAAGTAATAATGCTGAAAGCATTACACTTAAAATGTAAGTTTCTGTCATTTAATACCAGAAAAGAGAATAACAGAAATGGCTTCCATGAACTCTGGACTTTACACTATACAAACACAAAGCGCACAGATCATCTGTGCTGCCCTTCTTTTATAGGCTGGGAAAGAGAGAGCAAAATGAAACGATAGCTAGAAAAAGAGCAAATTAGAATTAAACTCAGCCTGCCTCCCTGATATCAGCAGGCTTGAACAGGTTACTAGAGCTACGCAGAATAAATGCGGAGGAAATGGGATAAATACACCCTTAACAATTGCCCGAACACACAAGTTTATGAACAGCAATAAATGGGAAGGCTTACTTTTTTAAGAGAATGATGAAGCTGTAAGCAAACACTGCCATCCCAACAAGGAAGTAGGCAAGAGGCAGCCGATACCCGGCTTTCCCAATCTTCCTGTCACGACCGTAGTAGCCATAAAACAAAACGGAGTACTGGAGGTAGCCCTGCAAAGACCAGAGCCCGTAAGTAAGAGCAGTAACTAATGATTAGAACAAAAGAGCAACAGTGAAACAATAAAAAAGCGGTTTTAGTCTTGCCCCTAGTGACCAGATGGTGTCCAGGTCTTGAGCAGATGCAATGTGCTCCTTGGGAATGGTCTTGCTGACTGTGCTGCCGAACGGTGCTCCGGCCAGTAGCTGGGAAAGAGAGGAGAGGTCTCAGAAGCTGGGCGAGCCCCTCTGGCCTAAGGCTGCCCAGCAGAACCCACCAAGAGCCGCCCGCATGGATGATACCATCAGGATAGCAAGATTTGGGTCATCCCTTGTCCTAAACTAGAGACTCCATGAGAAATCCTGCATTCATTTCCCATTAAACCAGATGGGTTGTTTGGTTTTTCTTTTTTGCTATCCGTGATCTACCTATGGGGAAATTTAGTGCTCCGTAGACATCTTCAAAATGGCTGAGAAGCAGAGATCAACTGAAACCATTAACAAAATAGCTTTAAAAGTTATGTTTGTTTTAATTCAAGTATTTCTAAATTAAGTATGACAGGGTTTGATCTCAAAATGGTATTTCAAGATTAAATCTACTTTTCCTTAAAAACTTAAAAAATGAAAGCGAATACCCTTTTTATTTCAGTTCACTTTTTTGTTTGTTTTGGGGGTACTTACTTTTTGGTTTAGTTTAGCCAATGAGAAGAAAAGTAAGATACTCCCATGTTTTCTGATAATGTTACTAAAGCACAAGACAGGTGAGGCAAAATAATATTTATGAATAATTTAAAGTTAAAAAATAGCCTTACTTGCATGCAAGAACTAAACAAAGTTATGGCTGCTCAGAACTTCTAGAAAATTGTTTCTAATGGACAATAATCCAGAGTCTGGAGAGGGATGTTATGTTTTTCTGCCTGTAAGTGACACTAATAGGAATTGAGCGTACTCAACACCAAGTACAGCTTTTAGGATTTGGTTCTCCATTTTAGTAATCAGATACAAACATACTCTGGAAAAGCATTAGTACCATGTTGACAAAATATCATCGCTAACACTAATAGCGAAATTCTCTTACCCCTTGGCAGAAAAACCCTCTTAATAGTGGAATTTATTTTAAATAATTCATTTTAAATTGTACATTTCAAATTGATGTATGCCTTTAAGTGTGACATTTGTTTAATTCAGAAAGGCAAGTGCAACAGTAAGCGTTTTTCTGTAAATATTAACAGCAAGTCCTTACCTCTGGTAAGACTACAAATGCTCCTGTCATTATGGTAAGTACAATATTGATTCCAAAGAGCCATCTCAAGAAGATGAAGTAAGAGGCAACTCCAGACCCAAAATGACCTTAAACCACAGAAAACAGTTATCTGAGCTACACAGTCTATAAAAGCTCATATAATTTATTCATGAAGTATTACTTGAATAATAAAACAAGAGAAAAACCTTTCTTATTCATGCAGGGCATGCAGCAAAGTAGAGAAAATGTTAACATGTCAATGAGGGAGTTATAACCCCAACGCAAACTCCGTTGGGGAAGTGTCACGGTTACCAGCAGCATTTGCACAAGAAGCTGCTCTGCTGGGTGACATCAGGCATCCATTTGCCTTCACCACGGAAGCACAGAGGCATAACCTGGCTGCTGGTGTAACCGAATTAAAACCTGACCAGCTTTAATTCAGTCCAAAGACCCACGGGCTGGTGATGCAGGTTATGACCACACCGAACCCTGGGCACATCTGGGATGTTGGCCCAAGGATGCTGCCCCATGGACTGCGATAAACTATATCCAAATCCTGGTGCAGTTTCAGGACCTCAGTGAGTCAAATTTGACTTTTTAAAATCTACCCTCCACTAAGACCATACATGAGAACTGTGCAGTGTCTAAGGCACCAGAAGAAAAAGCAAAATGTTAAAGTTTTTAAAACCTTCAGCAAAGTTTTAAATGAAAACGTCACTGCTGAAAGTTTGCATTTAACTCCATGTCAAATATTATTTAATTCAGTAAATTCAAAAATAAACCCTAACACTCAGCATTTTAGCAAGTGCTTCACTGTTCGATAGCCTTAAATTTTATACTTACTCTCGATTTTCTTTATTCTCATTTCCCAAGGAATAAAGATTACGACAAAATTATATGCAAGCCGAATAAACTTCCTCCAAAGCTGAGGAAAAAAGCAGAGAAAAGAGAAATATGACACTTTTGCATGTAAAAGAATAATGAGAGAAATGCAGAGTATTTTGCTCATGTCTGTTTCATCTTTCATCACAAGAAATATTGCAAACGGGAATTACTAGAGGTCTTTGAGCATGTTTGTGGGTAAAGCAAACGAAGGGTGGATTTTAGAAACACACAAACTGTGGGGGGCACAGGAGTCCCTGACCGCGCTTACCAGCCAAACGCCAGTAAAGATGAGACAGAGTCCCCTTTATACACCTCTGAGGGCACAGTCAGGAGCCACCAATCCACATCTTTACACATAAAAATCATGAGGAACCAACAGGAGGTAGCCAACGGGCACCATTCTCTGTCACCTTCTCCATGGCTGGGGGCTGCGGAGAGGAGGAACTGCAGAGCGGGGCTGGGCAGCAGCTCCGGGCAGCAGAGGTCATCTGAGATGGGTATTGCCAGGACACCCAGCCTCTGGGTAATTTATGGGGGATTCCCACTGCACTACACCTAATAAATTTGATTTCTAGGACAAAAAAATGAACAGACAACTGACTTCAAATTTAAGAGCAGCGTAATGCCAGTTTTTCTTAGAAGAAAAAGAAGCTTTTCTATTCAACAGCAGCAAATTTAACTGCTGCGTTCTCAGCTCTGTATTACAGCTGACACCTGCAGAAAACCTGTGGTTATATTTTGTAGAGTCTTTATTCCACCTCCATTTTTTGCATGGTCAGAGGAAAGCATCTTCCTGCACACAGTGGGGTGTGGATACGCACGTGGGAGAAGAAACAAAACCTGCATGTACAAAACTAAGTGCAGTTTTTCATTTGTTGAGTTAGAGCTATAGCTTTACAGTATCATCAAAAAAATAATATTTGTATATCATGCATTATAAAGTATTCCTAGTACAGTTAGTTGTTTAAAAAAGCCCTATAGTCAGCAGCAGTGTCAATATTATATAATGAAATCTAATCTGAAACCAAAGAGAAGTAAATAACATTTTAATGACCAAATATATCATCGATCTCTTTGGCCAAAGTTAATTAAATTTTATGGGGGTATGAGAATTTGGTTGCATGAATGAGAAGTATTTTAATTAAACAAAGAAATTGTACGTGCTGTGGGTTGCCAAAGAATTGCTAGGATTGCTACTTCCATTTGAAAACAGGGTTCACAGAGCAAGGAATCAAGCAGCTTGTGCCTGCAGTTGATCTGCAGATTTATAAAATATACAGAGATGACCACGTGGGAGTAGTATTTGTTAAAATTATAATTAGATAGCTATCACCTCTTTTCCTGCCTACTGCGTACCTGACCAGATAACTCATACTCTCAGAATCCAAAGTATGGGTATCTGGCATTAATTGCAAATGTAAAAAAATACGACACATAAAATAATCGAACTGAAAAGGAAGAATTTTTTCAGTGTCAAAACAATAAAATGTATTTTAACTTCGATTTTCATAAATAATAGCATGAATGTATTGTCCAATTATGAACAGTTTGTATTTTTCCAATTGTAAAAACTTATTTAAAAACGTATTCACTTCCAGCTGCATTTTGTACTTAGCATACGTTCAACTACTGAATTCTTAATTTTGATGATGTAGTGCTTCTTTTGCTGAGCTACAATTTTTGTTTCCTTGGTCACCGTACTATTTTCTGAGAAAATACATGAAAATTAAGCCTTCCAGTTAAAAAAAAAAAAAAAAAGAGTATCTAATTTTATTGCATTTACTGAATTTAGCCCTGGTGTAAAGGCTATATTCCCTAATTTGTGCTAGGAAAAAAGAATGGAGGTCTCCGACATAATCTGAGTGGTGCTGATTAACTGCTGAATTATATCCCTGTGCTGAGTATCTTCAAGCAAATACACACAATAGAGGCAATTAGATTAGACACAACCTTTTATTAATTGGGAACTCTAAGATGAAAGCCTACGTTTGTTTATAGGCAGGTGAATATGAACAAGTAATGAGCCCAGTCTCTGATTTACAGCTGTGTATTGCAGATCCTTAGCACTTCCCTTTCTAGGTAAGAGACTAGTTGAGCTCAAGTCAAAGGCAAAAACTAGTATTTATTTTAACAGCATTTGTTACTTCCGCTGCATTTGCCACACACACAAAGGCAGAACAAGGAAAAATGACTGTTTCTTACCTTGGTAAATTGCCCTCTTAACCTTTACTGTGGGCCAGCAAAACACAACA
Organism: Chionis minor; assembly: GCA_013398295.1. Classification (NCBI taxonomy): domain Eukaryota; kingdom Metazoa; phylum Chordata; class Aves; order Charadriiformes; family Chionidae; genus Chionis; species Chionis minor. Next base: position 741,612 of record VZSF01011326.1, read on the forward strand.
ACAGATACATATGCAGCCTTTTGATGGTTCATGTGAATAAAATGCATGGTGTTCTATTTTATATTACAACCCAGCCTTTTTGAATTAAGGTAAGTTACTCATTAAAAGTTTAATGATTGTGATCACAAAAATATTCTTGATTGCTTAGATGACTAAAGATCTCGTCTCTGTTGGCTGCATATTAGGGCAATTTCCTACATGTTCTTAATTTCCAGAAATTAGGGCCAGAGTCCACTTTCAGTGGTGTAAATAGATTTGATAAGATTAGATTCAAAGTCTTTGAGTATTATGAAAGCAAAAACCTTCTTTAAAAATGTATTTACCATAAGCTATTGTCTTCCAAACTAAAAGCTAGACACATTTTTCATACTAACTTATTGAACTGTGGCCCCAGAGTCTGGCGAAACAGCTCTTCAGAGAGTGCTGGCATCGTGTTGTTGGTATCCCATTCCCATCACCCCCTCTTGCAGGCATCAATATTTGTAGATTATTTGAGAAGGAAGCTTATACTGCATTAATAGCAGGACATCCATGCCTCAACACATCAAATTAGTCTGCAAAAATGTAATTACTAAATTCACAATAGGAAGGGAGGGGGGAAGCAAGCAGCTTTTAACTGCTTTTTCCTCCCTCTACAGAGTTCCTGAGTTGGAGATGATCAGGACTGCATAGAAAACACACACTCCTGTGAATGAAAACTGCAGATTGGTATAGAAAAGAGCTGTAATTCAAGGAAAAGCAGCCATACCTCTGCACCAGCGGCTTGGTAACCTCTTGTTCTAGTGAGCCTCCCTTCATACTTCAGCACGATCTCCTTCGCCTGTCTGCACAAGAGGGTGGAAGTTCATTCTGTATTGATCCTGTTACTTGGAGCCCCGTATTCTGCACAAGCAGGGGCTAACAAAGTTGTCAAATGCTCTGAAATACAATCGTGAACTGTCTCAATGTAAAGTCCTTATCCTGGCAAAGGTTTTTTCTTTTCCTATTGAGGTCTTTACTGACATTTTAAAACCACTGAAAATTTTGTGCAAGAAAACTCAGCATTCAAAAGTTTGACTGCAGGGAGACTTTTCTATTCCTCTATTTTTTTTCCTCTGTCCTTTTGATGCAAAGTCTTTCTTTTAAAACAGCGCGACCCAAATGAGTAAAATAACAAAGATCCCCATTAGTCTGGTTAATCTTGCATGGATATTAACACCTCTTTTGCAAATACAGTGTAGTGCTCTTGGAAGATGCAGAGGTGCATATTCATCTGATCACACGCAGTCTTTGACCTCAGCAGAAGGTGGATGGGGACCACCAAAACCTCATCAACAGGAGCAGGAAGGCAGCAAGTCACAGACTCTGCCTAAGAGAGGAAAATCTCTCTTTGCTTCCAAGATTACACAAGGGCTTTACTGCTGGTAGGGATTCCTCATGACTAAAATACCATCCAAGCATCACACAGGGTTGTAAAAGAAAAAGTATGCCAGATGGAAAGGAAAAATAGAGCAAGCCCCAAACAGATCGTGCTGTGATTGACCGACATAGTTAAGACAGGTGGCCCAAAGAGTTAGGCACCAACTCCTTCACTGTACATTTGGAATTATTAATATAATAATTGCAATCTCTCAAGCTGTGAAACATGTTATTACTACGCTGAATGTACCTTTTAATCCTACAAGTGTCCAGTATTTACTTCCCTTTACAATATATTACCTGGAGACTATGACCAGCCTCTGTTCTCATACCAGGTGATCATCACACGCAATTACCTTGAAAATGGCAGACTGTTTTTCCTTTTTGGGACAGAGTGAAACAATTTAGCTTAAAAACGTATTACTGAGTGTTACCGGCAGCCTTTTCTTAGATCACTGAATAGCTGGGACACTGCTTTAATAGTTAATAGCCAAAGCGTGATTTTTTGCTCTCTCTTCTGCACAGCGGCTGTCTAAAGGGAGCCACGGGCACGCACAGGGGACAACTTCCCCTGCAGAGCTCCCACCCCGAGGCTGCCGGCTCTCGGATCTTGTCACAGCACCCTCACAGCCTGCCTTCCTAGCAGCTCTTAATCGTTTCTGCGCACAATCCCTGCCAGCTGACACTGAAAAACTTCTGAGGCTGGAAGCGCTGTCGCGGTCAGTGAGCCTAAAGTTTTCGTGCCAACTCTGGTACCTGAGCGCCCTCAGCTTCTGCCTCATCGGCCACGGCCGGCAGCGGATGTTGGACATAATCTCCTTCTGGTACTGGATGTTCTGAAAGATCTGCTCTGGGTCATGGCTCTCGGCCTTTTCTTCACCGATATCGTCGTCCGAGTTGCTGTCAGCCCAGCACACACCCCACAAGAGGAAAACCAAGAGAAATTATTCCCGTTGAGATCCCCAGCAAACTGTTGATTTGCACAGGATCCAGCCTATTAGAGCAATATAACAGCAGTGAGCTAGGGAACCACACAACCTCATTGTTTTAAAGTTGACGAATAATTCAGATGATTTCCCCATCTCCAGGATGCGCCTCTCTTCCTCCACACCACTTGCTGCTCAGTCATAAATTATCCCTGCTCCCCACCACAAATCCTAGTCTTTCCTCTCTGAGCATTTCCAGCCACACAGCTTGTACATCACGCTAGCAAGACACTCTGTATATTTTTCTGGAACAAAGTGTTGTCTAAATATTTCCAGCAAGAGCACTTAACATTTGTGTATTCACTGTGTGGTGTTGGCCTTTTATTTTGATTGTAATAATGATAAAATATTTCCTTGTTAGAAGGGGGGGAAGAGATGCTTAGAACACGGTCACCCTTTGTTCCTGTTCCCTGCTGAGGGGGGGGACAGGAGTGTGGGACCCCACAACACCAGGAATTACTCGTCCTTGTAAAAAGAACCATATGTGCTTTGATGCAGATTTCTGTGGATGATTATTAAATCGTCTTTTCCGACGCTGTCACCACCTTTGCTAAGCTACAGCTCTCTCAGTTCTCTGCTTGAAGCAGGGTATTGTATGTGAAACAGCAGCAATATCCATTCTTGCAGAGGCTCAGCTCTAAAAGGGGGTGGTGAGTCTTTCCCCCAAATGAAGTGTCGAGATCCGAAATCCTGCAACAACCACCAGCGTGGAAGTTTTCCGACTGCATTGCTCTGCACTTGTTGGGAAAGTTTCCTGCAATTCTGCTGAAAAAGCAACACCTTTTAATCACTTAGAAATAAACCCTAAACCATGCCTTGTAAGAACATTCAAAGGACATACTTTGTCAGACCACTAATCCAGCGATCCGCAGCCCTGTCCTCTCGGTCACGGGTGACGTTCAAGTGAAAAGTATAATACACAGGAAAAGCAGAGAGAGATTCTTACCCTGCTATCTATACCCTGAGCTCATTGGAGTGATGGTTTTACACACAGTGTTTATGTTGCCATATAAAACATGACTTTTGTGAAGAAGAAAAAAAAAAAAGGTTTAGAATACATCTAAATACAGAGAGAAGTGTGATTTTTCTCATGCTTCTTTCCATGTTACTGTCCAAATGAAAGCGAAAAGGCAAGACCCCACTTCTGTGCTAGGCAAGGCAGATCTGTGCTTCAGGAGAGAGGAGGGTCTCTTACCTGTGGGGTGGCTCCTGGTAGGTGTAGATGCCGGCGTGCCGCTTCACTGTCCGATACTTCTTGCCGGACTTGGCAGTCTTTGCTGCAGCGGAGCCCGGCGCTGCTGCCATGGTGGCAGCTGCCGCCCGCACCAGGTGAAACTCCGCCGCGCTAGAAGGAAGCCTCGGCTCGCCGCTCAGATGGCTCGTCAGCAGCCAAATGTTATTAAGTAGAGAGCAGGGAGCGACTGCGAGCCCTGCCGAGCGGAGGATTGCTGCCTGCGCCTGGTGCTCCAGCCTGGAGAGGACCTCTCCTGGCACTGCCTGCATGCCTTAAAGCTGCAGCGCACAGCAGCCCCTGCCGGGGCGGTTCTAAGGAAGATGCCCAGAAGGGAGGAAGGGAGCAGGGCAGACCATCTCCCAAGGGCAGACCGGCCGTGGGCCTTAATTCAAAGCCAAGTTTCCCCTGCCGTGGGTGAAGTGTTCCCTCAAAGCGCCATCCCACCGCACCGCATTGGCCTGCTCTGGGTGATGTTGGCCATGAACGTAGCGTTGACGTCTTTCCTTCACGTGCTTGAGAAAACGTTCTTGCTTGGGTAAAGAGAGACAGTTTGCATTTTGGCCTTTATTAACAGAGACGAAGGTGACGCCATTCTCCCACAGGACTTCCAGATCCTCTCTTGGAGGACAGCTCGGACAGAACACACGGCTGCTGCTGCCGCCCTGGGTCCCGGCCCCAACCTCTCAGCATGGCCTCCATTTGTTATACCTAAATTTATGTCTTTTCTCTTGGACATAATCAAAATACCTGCTATTTAGACGAGTAGATTACCAAGCAATTCACTTTTTCTTGGTAGTTGTAATAACTTAATTATGCTCAGTTCCATTAATTACTGTATCATCTATAGCGTTTACAATAAGCATTGCCTAGATTATTGATAATAATAGTGGTTATTCCTAGAGCTAAAACACTGGAAGACATTAACATCTGATGCCAATTTCCCATTTCTTCAGCTCTACTACTTAACAAATTTTATTACAAAATTAATTTAATAGAAACTAAAAGTATATTTAACACAGAATCATTTTAAAAGACAACAAATGGACTGGTGCTGTGAGCTTGAGGACCCTGTATTAAATTAAGTATTCTCTCACTTACTTTATGTATGTCCTGGGGCAAATTCTTGCACTTTTTCATCCTTAAATAAGGATAGCATTTCTGCATTGTGCGGGAATGATGCACTCAGTGACTGTCATATGATGCTCACATATTATTACATCATTAACTAGCATCAAACAGGCACGAACTTCCTCATTCACTCAAAGTATTCATGTGCATGGTAAAACTGAGAGCAGAACACCAGTTTTCAGTTTCAAATATCCCAAACAAAATACAGTAGCAACAGCTTTGGCTCAGTTTACATCTACTCATCTGTCATTTAATCTGTCATTTAATGTCATCTGTCCATTTAATCCAAGATTAACTACTGGCCAACTGGTATATTCTACTTGCCAGCAGTTGTATTTTCATGGTGGATAGTCCCCTGACACGGCTTCCTATAGGTGATCTTCAACACGACCTCTCCACCAGCATCTCTGAGATACTGGTGTCGGGACAGCAGAGACTGCTCCAAGCTTTGCTGGATCCAGGGCAGCTGAAGGACTTGATGCACAGTCGAGTGAATTTCCAGTGCCTTTCTCCATCATAGAAGTTGCAGGTATTCTGTATCCCGTTACTAAAACAGAGCAAAACAAATCACGAAAACTTGATATGAATAGTTTTCTCTGGCCATAATTTTTATGCTCAGAACGTGCAAGAGAAAGCAAGAATTTACAGAGAGTTTTCACTTGTTCCTAACTTGGTATTTTCTCTCCTTAATAGCTCTGTGCACAATGCGGCAAGGGTTTCAGTTATGTAAATCAACGGTCTGTTGTAGTTACCTTTTATTTGCAGCCTCTGACAAAAAAGAACATTAGGTTCTCCCTGCTGTATTTCCTGTAGAGAATAGCACAGGCTGCTTTTCCCTTGTGCCCTGAGCTAATCTAAAATATTGCCAGTTGCTGAGAAATTTTGGTTTTCCATGATTAGTGTTCTGTCTATTGTACTATACTTATTTGGCTAAATAGATAACAGGCTAAGTAGTCACAAGCCTCATTATTTATACTCTGAGAGTTACTCAACATGGTTTTACAGTTTTGAAAGAGTAAGTCCATTTGATGTAATTCATTCCACATTTCTTAGATGACAAGGAAGGATCAGCTCAGGCAAAGACAACTCTACATTTCTGAAATGTAGTCAGTAGTAAAGCCCAGAGCCCCAGGTGTATATTGTTCGAAGCTTCCCCAGAAATCTGGGAGTTCCATCAGCACAAAAGCAGCAAAGTGTTAAAGAAATGCCCCTAATGGCCTTATTCAGAGTTCACTAAAACCAGAAAGCTATATTCTACACCACATCTTTCACTACCGCTTTTGTGACATATGCATGATGTTTAAACCTAGTGAAAACACCACTTGGTCATGTTCTACTTGCTACATAACTTTTTTCCAGAAACTCAACTCGCTGGTCCCAACTCCATTCTGAGCGTCTCTTGTAGACACCTTCTTTAGTCACTATACAGACTAAAGGGTGTGGGCACCAATTTCCAGCTTCCCAAGAAGGATGGACCATAATGATTTTACTTTTTCTGTGATGCATTTTATTATTTTTCCCAGCGAAGTCTGTAAAACACAGGCTGTTAGAGCTCTGGCATATCAAGCTATCTATACCATACTTAAATCCCCCAGCCTTGGAATGGCTTTCCAACTTGGCTTCTAGGTCACAAGACAGAAGCAGCATCCTACTATCCTCTCGGTGTGTCAGACCATTCATCTGAAAAGCAAACAGCCCAAAGGAACGGGTATCAGCCCAGGAATACGTCTCCACTAAAAGGCTTATCATCTCTTTCCAGATGGAAAAACAAACAGAGGAACTATCTGAATGCCAGAAACGCCCTGTAAAGCTTTGATGCTCAGTGTACTGCAAACACACCCACATCACCACTTTTTTTTGCCTGCTGCAAGATAGGTTTTCCATTTTATAATTTAAAAGCAATAAAAACTCAGTTCAAATGTATTTCCTTGGTTGTAGTTATTCCTTTGCATCTTGGCCAGTGGCACAGCACTGGGGGCCAGATTCTGCTGGTTTAGCTCACAAGAAGTGCCTCTCTAGTCAGGACAATCCGCTGAAGTCCATTAGTTTCCTTCTTATTCCAGTTATGTGCAGAAACATTAAAATCACGTTGCAGATAGACACCTCACTAAGGAGAATTCTCGTACACCCAGAAAGTAGTTTTTGACACAGTAACATCTTGAATCCCTCAGAGAACGTAAGCTGGATCTCCAAAAACTACAGGAGAGAAACAGCTGTTTCTCCCTCTGTAGTATCGTTCCTACTTCCTGCTTTTCCCCGAGCCTTCGGATACCCTAGTTTTCATTTGAAGGAACCGCACTGGAGACACAGTTATTAACAGTGATGTTAATTAAGAATTAACATCATTAGTAGTTCCCAGAGATTGCTACATTCCACAGGCAAAGCAGTATCCTTTGCTATGATGGTGGTATAGCACTACCAAAAACCATTAAAATGCTAACATTAATGATTTACGGAGATCTAATTAGCTAATATATCTTAGCACATGAACAAAGAAGATTAATTTTTTTCCATTTGGTAGGAGAAAGCCTAAAGCCTGAAAAACAAAGCGACAATTTGAGCCTGACATTTTTATAGTTCTAATACTGCCAGTGCTGGAATCGCAGATGAAATCTGAAGTTGCTACCGAGCACTAAAAGCACAACGAGCAGCAGAGACTCATGAATTCAGAGCCCACCTGACAGGAGGACGCAGAGTGCTTTTTAAGACGAATGGAAAGCAGGCTGGGAGAGCTTCTCCCTGAAGTCGGTGGCATCCTCCGTCACCCGTGACCCCTGCAATGGCCTCTTTAAAGAACTCAAGTGTTAACGCAGATCACAAACAGGGGTTTGGTTTTGCTTTTCAACTCAGCGAGCAGTTTAGCAGCCAGAACACCCAGCTGCCCATTTCAATATACTCTATTGAAGCCAGAAACCTACTGGGGTTTGTTTTACTCTGAACGAATACTACAGGGGTTATAGATTTGATTTCAATTGCCATTAACTGGATGTAAACCAGGATATTAACCTTTTACTGCAAAACTTATAGTGGCAGCTCTCTGTGTGTAATAGGAAGCCTCACATTTGATCCGTAGGATCATTTTGCATTTTCAAACACTTATCCAGGAAAAAGCCAGGTTGGTGAATTCTGCTTACTGAAAATTCAGGCAAACACCAGGCTATATTTGCCATGCTTCTCCATTTGCATGGGGTTTTAGGTTAAATTTTACCCATCTTTCCAGCACTGCAGTTAAACTCTGAGACCTTTTCAAAATCTCCCTTCCTGGGAGGTTCACAACACTGCTGATCCCAATTCCAAGGTGAAAATTCAGAAAGGACCGAGTTTCCCGGCTATCTCTGTAAAACGAGAATATAATCCCTCCAGATCATTAAGTAAATAAAACAGATGAGGAAAAAGTATTTGGAAACACTAAAAACAGAGACTTACACATCTTTAAGTGAACTAATTATCAATAGTGCTAAAAACATTCAACCTCCTAGAAATCAGTGATAAGTAACAATGCTGTACAATGTCCAGGTCTGTGTGAAAATACTGCAGCTCCTTTTAGTTGGAGTACCTTTACTTTTAGAGCTGAAAGAACTAAGGATCAAAAGACAACCCAGTTAGCCTTGAAAGAAGAATGTCCCATTCTCAAATTATAATCTCAGTTCACCTGTTCAGCCCCGCAAAAGATACTACAGACATGCAAACTGGACGTAAGAGCAGTTATGGCGTTTCCAGCATAACAATGCCAAAGCCATCATCTTCACTTACTGAGAGTAAAGTTGATCTGCTGAACTCTGTTTAATCATTGTCTACCCTGAAGATTGTTTGGACAGTTTGATTTCATACAGTAGGTTTCACTCTTCAATTTCAGCACATTCATAAATCTTAATGACGTTTATCAGACTTGGATCAAGGGGAATACTCCCACTGTGATTCAATTGTCTTTGTGAATTCACATCCCACACAAAAAATATTCCATTTAAAAAGCTCCTCCTGTGCAGTTGACTGGTCTTACATCATCATAAGATGACTGGTTTTATTCATTAGATGAGTATCATGAGTATTAAAATATACGTTTCTGTCACAGTACAGTCCACAACAGAATACATTGAATTCAGAAAATTGCCAAGAGCGTTTTAGAGCCTAACGCGATACAGTGGCCAAGGACAAACAGAAGGGGATCAGAGAGGGGCTGAGGACAAACAGAAGCAGCCACATGCTGACCCAAGCACCCATGGCAGAGCAGAGCAGGACCCACCAGCTTTTACAGCCAGTTCAATGGATGCACATGACTCGCAGCACTGCCCTGGTGTGCATGACACTGCCCCGTCACTCACAGCTCTCTGCTTTTGGGTGGCAAGGAAGTAATTAGGCACCGTAAGAAAACTTATTTTTTTAAGTGTCATATGCTGCAGCTACTTTTGCTATGAGGGAATCTGTATTTTGTGCAGCTTTGTCTGTCCAGCAGGATGACGTGCATACTACAGATGTATTCATTTCACCAGAGGCCTTTTTGAAAGCACCGTAACCAGATTATTTTCCAGACTTATGTGAGTCACATACAAGCCAGACCTAGGAGTCAGTGAAAATGAAGAAGATAATTTTAGAATGTTAAAAAAAAAAAAAAAAAGAAATTTCACATTTTAGGAGAAAAGAGGAAAAATTCAAGGAATTGACAACAACAGAAAGTAACGGAATAGTCAGGGCTTGGGGTTGATTTTGCATTTTTGACCGAGACAAAAACCTTGAATTCACAGTACAATTTTTAAGGGTCTTTTGGGAACACATTATTCCATAAGATTGTCTCATTTTGGCCCAGGGTGAGGAAGCAAAGAACTGTCAACATCTGAAATGCAGAAAGTTTGGGTCTGGTTCAATTCAGGATGGTTTTCATTGTCCTGCAAACACTAGAATGTTGTTTTGCACCATTTCTGATATTCACCAAAACCAGACCTTCAGTCAGAGCTCAGCATCATCTTGAAATGCATCTGATGAAGTTCTTCAGCTAAGAATAACTGAAACAGCAGTCAGCAGTTTTTTTCAGCCAAGGCAAGGACTGCTGAACACCAATAGTTGAGCCTCTCAGCTTCCTCCTAGTATGTCAGAGCTTGATTTTGCTCTGGTCGAGTTCTTGAGGCAATCCTTGTTCTTCCCCAGATCTTCTACCATCTGGGAGGGTTGAGGTGCTACACGTTTATGCCATGCCTAAGCCCCCACAAAGTTTTGTCCCACACAGCTCTCATGGAACAACATAATGACAGAGTTATCACAACCCCCTTCATTTAAAGGAATATGAAAAAAGACTATGATAACTTTGTCCAGTATCCTAATGTTGAGAGCATACACCAAGGAAGTGCAAGACGTGAATACTGTCTGTGTCTCAAACTAAAGGGATTCAGAAAATCATACTTTTCCCCTTCTAGAATAATGCTAGGCTATATCAATTAGTTCAAGGTGAGGAGTGAGAAGAAAGAAGAGACACTCTCACTTAAAAAGTACAGCATATTAAATACAAGAAACAGTTCTGATTGACTAAGAATTTCTGGAGTGATGATACTTACAAAAGTCTTAACAAGTCAAAGGCCTGGGAGAGGTGGGGTGTGGCTGGAGCAGACACCATAAAAATCTATGTTCTAGTTTCCTTGCTTTCCGCAACGTCCGCTCAATTTTACAGCCTAAAATTGCACCACAATTTTAACTGGCCTTTGGCATTGAAATAAGATTAGCTCACCTGCATTTATTGTCTAACCTCTTCACAAACTAGATGTTCACTAAAAATGGGAGAGGAAATCCAGATCAGCTTAATTTGTTGCATAATGAGTGTTATTAATTCTATTACTGCATCACCTAGGAGGTTGTTTAGATACACAATGGTTAGCTCATTACCAAACAAAAATCATAATTTGTCCAAGGAAAAACCCCAAACACAGCTACTCAAATTACTGTTTGCGAAGAGATGCACTTGTTCCACTTGCTCTCCAGGATATTGCATCAACACAGTACTTAGAAAAGCGAGGTATACCAGGCTGTGGTTACATGATCACCTGAATTCAGCACCTCTGCATTGTACTTCTAACAATCCTCCACCTCTCCCCACTTCCCAGATTAGTTTTCAGCAGTTCAGTTCTTTGATTCAGGTGCCATTCAGAAGCATAATCCTTGCTGCGAGCACAAGAGAGGTGGTGGGAGTGAACCTGGAGGATGCAGGAAATCGGCTGGCCTCATTGCTTCCAACAGTACCATGGATTTATGTCAAAAGTGCCATGTAACAACTGCCTGAGAGTTTTTAAGGGCCACAGGATTCCCCCACACAGTAGTTTGTTCACAGCCTATACCTTTTGGAGAATGTTTACTCCAAGCTCTGGCTGGTCCTGTCCTCCATTCCTTGGAAATGTACCTGCTGCCTCTTAAACTTGTGTCCTTGTTTCCTTATTCAGTCCCCAAACTCCTTTAGTCTTCCCAAGACCAGACATGAAGGCTTCACCAAAATCCATCACTTCGTTCTCTGGGGCAAGCTGCTCCCCATAGTTCTCCCACAAGGAATGCGGAGCAAACTCTCTCTCTTTAGACCAAAGAGGCAAAGCGAATCAAATGGCGCTTTCAGTGGACAACGTGCTCATTAGCAGTTTTCTTGTGGCCCATTTCTGTTTCTTATGTATTGTAAGAATGCAATGACAGACAGCCAAGCATATACTGAGTTCGCAGTATTAAAACAGGATTCAGAAATTCTACCTAGACCAAGTCCACAAACCCTTGGAATCAACAGTGCATAATAAAGATATACAATATCCTTAGCCTGGAAAACAAATCCAGCTGATCATCTCTAGATGTATCATAGACCAGGCTGGTGGTGAGATGAACTGGCAGCATAATGATTTAGCTAAAAGAGTTTTCTAAAGGGGGGCTGGGGGGGAAGGGGAGAATTGGCATTAAGAAACACATTACTTAAAATACATCTAGTACCAATCAAGAAACTGCCAAGGGGAAAACTTTGAGAGTGTAATAAAGCAAAATAGCAAATCTTTGGAGACTTCAAAACATTATGCCCTGGCACAAAACTATGCTGAATATTCTTCACGCAAAGACAGTTGTGCTAGCGGCTAAATACCACAGTAACTCAACACAATGAGATTTGGCATTTCTTCTTACTCTACACATAAGACACACCTCAATTTCTAGGAATAATGATGTTAAGATTGACGTTTATTAAAAGTTGCAAAACCTTTTTATTTTGTACCGTCTCAGAAGTGCTGTGCTGCCTGAGCTCACTGCGTGTTGGATGACCTTGAAAGTGCCTGAGTCATGGGCAGTTCCAGCTGCAATCTAAACAGCCATCTTAAATCTTATACATTGTCATGTTCTCATTATCTGGACTTTGTACTTTCCTACCGTGGAAAGATTTTCACATAAATTATACAGGAAATGAAGCAAAATGTAATTACAGTGTCCAACAGCTCCAAGGCAGATAGATAGCACGAGGCACGGAACACAGTTCAAGAGTAAGCTTTCAATAAATGTCACCTATTAGGGAGAATCTAAATGAAACATATATCACTAAGCCACCCACTTCTAAATTATATCATTATCTTATCACAGGAATAAAGAGTTATAAGGTTACAGCAATTTCAAATAATCAGCTTTCAAGCAGATTTCTGAAAGGGACTTTCATTCTTTGCTTTTTACACATCACCATTTGGACTTTAACATATACTAGAAAATTCTATTATACTGTATTAAATTGAGTTATCCCAATGAAAACATCTCTAGTAAGGTTAACCCAGACATTTAATAATCCATTAGCACCCACACTTTTTCAACATAACAAGTTTTCTCATAATAGCTTTTTAGTCTCAGAAGGAAAAGACACAGCTGTAGAGCTTTTGAGTATTCTAAATTGATATGATTCAGCTGAACAGAAGGAACACTACAGTGATGAATAAAACAACATTTTTGCCCCTGACTTCAGTGCATGGTAAGTCAGACCCATAGACTTTACATTAAATGCTCATAGCTTAGTTTTTAGAAGACAGCACAGACCACTCACATCTTCAAAGGAAGATCCTTTCCTAACCCATTTTTGCAGAGTAAGGATCTCGGGTTTTTTTTTTTTTTCTTGTTTGGATTTGGGGGGCTTTTGTGTGTGCTATCTTCAGTGCAAAAGGATTATAAACACAATTAAAACAATGCAAGATATAGTTTACGAACACTAAGGAAATACTAGCAAAATTGCAATATCTTTATATTTTGAATAGTCCTTTTTCCAAGAACCTCGTGATGCAAATACATAAGCCTCACTCTTATGCCAAATCAAATGGTATCATCGAGGTTATGGAGGTGGAGTGTTTGAACCTCAAAAGTTAGAAGAAAAACTTCAAATTATACAAGCAGCGTAGAGACTCTCTCAGATACCGTGGTAATAATTGTCTCCTTCCTGCCAGCACACATTAAACCCAGGCTGGTTTCCTATTGTGTTCTATAAGTTTTTCTATTGTGCTCACCAGTCTCACGGTATTTTTATAAGCTTTGTAGGTGGAAGCTTTGAGAGCGCCCTATAAGAGGCAGCATGGGCTTAGCTAAATTAACTCACCCAAGATTTGATACGTGCTACGAAGATGCATATGGACAGCTTCTACGGTTCAGCTCATGCAAAGCAGTTTAAGCCTTGATAATAGAATAGTGGAGCACAACCATTAGTATTTCACTTCTCATCAATGTTGAGCAACAAAATTGAACTGATCAGCTTCATGTTTTGCTCCCCTTTCTTGTCTTACCCTGCTTACAATGTGATCATGAAGTTCTCTTCTAGTCACAAAATTTAATTCTCACACATTTGTCAAGCAGCATATGTTCTTCTCAAGGTTTTAACTTACGCTGTTCTGTTCACAATTAAAAAATGTTTCCAACCTGAAACCTAAATGCAGAAATTATATCAACGGAATTAAATCAATTTTTTGCAGGTTTAATTAAACAAGTGCAATCTCTTTGCATTCTCATAAATCATCTTATCTGTAACTAATGCTGATTTGTTTAATTGGGTAACTGGTTTAAAAGCCTAAAGAATTAAACTGAACCAGCTCCAAGTTAGGAAGTCAGCTAATTCCACCTGTTCAATTTGTTGCAAACGTACAGACAGATCTTTAAATTTGTATTCTAATTCAAAACACACAAAAGTCAGTGAGAGAACAGAATTGCTGAAAATATTGGTGTATGATCTAATGAGCCCTCATTTCTAAAGGATTGCCATATCTACCAGTAGGTAAGAAAAGATGATGAAAATAAATAAATTGGAGGGAAAAAAAGAAAGAAAAAAAGAACATTAGTGAAAGTTCTTATAAAAAGTCTTACTCTTATCAGTGAAAGGATTTTCCTTTGCAGCTTCATTTCTATTATCACACAGTGAATCTTCTGCCATCACAAACACAGATGTTCCCTTAAGTCTGCACAGATTCCAAAAGCTCTTTGTCTTAACATCCACTCTGGAAGGACTTCTTTTTTACTGAGGATGGATTAGCAATTTATTAAGTAATGTTCCTGCATCTGCTGCTGGTCCTTAGCCTTTCCCTTCAATGTGATCCATGTCAAGTGCTATACAAGATGATCCTGGAGGAAGGCTGAACACATAACAAGCTCATTGTAGGCAGAATACGAGTGAGGAAACAGGGTGAGGAGAGCACACTGCTTTTATTTGTAAAATAAATGTGTATGTATGATGAATTCTATGCATCTAGGGATGATGAATAGGCTGAGAACCCCTTCATCTGCATGCGACAGTAGGCCAGGAGCACAACCATAATGCTGGAAGTAAACCTGAATTTGTCAGAGTGAAATGCGCTGGTAATTAATTTCACCATTAGATGCAGTTTTCCAGACCTAGAGAGGAAAAGAAAGCCATCCACACCTCTCATTACGAATATAATCATAAATCACCATAAAGAACGGCATTTCTAGTAGAACTTACAGGCCTTAGTATCTCCCTCTTTGCTGGAGGATTCTGGCAGGGTCAGCCAGCTCTTTTGCACATTTTTTTCCTGCAGAGAGAGCAGAAAGCTCCATCGTGTGGCCAAGTTGCTTCCCTGTGTATCGCTTGCTATAGGAAGTAACAGGTTTCCTTTGGTAAATGAGTTTTATCCTTCATAAAATTTACATTAGCTGTTGGGAAGGCAAAGAAAACATTCAAAAAAGATATTTTTATCTAAACATGGAAAAAGGGCAGATAGTTTATCAGGACATGTATGACCTGAGTATTTCTTTTCAGCTATCACAATTTCATTTGGAAGACTTGAAATGTTTCCCTTGGCTATTTGACTAGCAACTCCACCACAATTACAGTTCTTAAACTAGTAAGGGGTACAATTTGTGACTTCAGATGACTACAGGCCAAATTGCAATAACCTTGACTCATACAATTTTTATATNTTTGCCACTAACTTATACTTGCAGCACACTTGTGACAACACACTTCCAGCTGAAAACAGCTCCAGATACAGTTGTGTATATCAGCTTGGAGTGCAGAGCACATGATATGTCATGTTCACAGGAGTTTTTGAAGAATGTAAATGAATCTTATAGCGGGAACAGCAGCAACATTTCAACTGCCAGAGCATTCTTCTGAAAACTACTTTCTCAGGCTTTTAGTTTAATCCACTGTTTACTTACTATGGAAAGTCTGCTTGAAATAAAATTAAGGGGGTGATGCATCCAGTAGTGAGTGCTCTGCTCCTCCTGCACACCCAGAGTAGACAAATTCTGTAAAATATAAATGTTTAAGTACCAGGTCCAGACATTTAAGCTATTCTGTTTAAGAACAAGAAACTAATCCGATTTTGTTGTAATCTGATTTGGAGTTTGTAACATGACCTAATATGAAGAAACCAAATCAATGAGATTAGGAACTTGCACTTCTCTGAGGAAAAAAAGCCAACAGAATAAATCCACAGACATACACAGAGACAAAACAACTGGAATCTGAGACGAATGTAGCTAAACGAGATTCTGTCATTTGAGATGACATGCACTAATTTCCTTTAATGTGATTTCCTAGAGATCAGTTGGGAACCAAGAACACCTGAAAGGGAAAGGTTCAAGTCACCGGATCACAAATTTCCTTTTTAAAAGTTGAAAATTCTCCTGCACCCATTCCTGATGGTAATATTCTCCCTCTGGCCAGTGCAGCACCTAGCAGGAAATTCCGTAATGGAAAGAAAAGGCATAAAAGCAATGCCTAAAACATTTGTCTCCTCATCAGGAGACAGGAGGAAGTGTCCACAAGATACGTACGTTTTATAGAAGTGGGAAATGTAGCAATGCATCAGCTACCAGACCACAACAGGAAGAACTGGAGGGGAACAGGTTGCATCAGACCCAGTGCTGAGTTATTCTCTCTGAGACTGGTGTGATAAACAACATGTCACCACTAAATGTGCCCAAAAGTTCAGGTCTCAGAATATCTAAAAGATCAATTAGCAATGAGTTTCACTGATAGCTCGTGAACCATCCACGTTTCAGCAAATAATACAAGCAACATACGAAGATGAGTTAACAGGTTAGGCCAAATTCACGCGAGATTTCTAGGAAAAGAACTTACAGGGGAAACATTGAGATGTCCGAAGATTTTCTTTTAGTAACAAACGTCTTTCAAAACCCAGATAGGCACGTCAATAATTATAACACTCTTGCTAATTACACTTCGATTTAGCTCTCACATCTCAGATCTGGTTGACAACTGCGTAATCAATTTATGTTGCTTCTTTACCCAAATGTAGGTGGTTCAGCTGTTTAATTCTTTTTGCTGCAAGATCATCTATTGGGGATAATAGTCTCTCAGTGTTTAAACAAGTGCTACAATAAACTGCAGTTCCCTGATCGATCCAACAGCGAGAAAATTTCTTTTTTGTTAATACATTTCTGCATACATGTCTCTGAAGCACAGCTGACAGAGCTACCTTCAGTGGCAGACCAAATCCAGAGGAACCCTAGGAGGAAGCAGAGGCCACAACCTCTCCAACTACTCAGCTCTTCGGAAAGCTTTGGACCTGAGCTTCTCGTGGCAGCCTTTTGCCATGGCCTCCCAAGATGGTGCACAGATAATCTTGGTTTCCAGTTCAAAAATCGACCTGTGATAAACCAGGTATATATTTAGAACAAAGGCACGAGGCTTCACCAAAAAAACATTTCCACGGTGCCTGCCATATGGAGGAAACAAGGTCACTGGGAGACAAACCTGAGGACTGGAATCCTCTGGGCAAGCGGATGGTTAAACAAGGCCAGCTCACATGGGGAGGGGACGGTGATGGTAGGCCAGATAGCTAGAGATCTTTAGGACGTTCCCCTAAGGAATTCAAAGAAAAATGATATTCAGTGTTATGCACATATTTCTACCTGGCTGGGTTAGCAGCCTCTGACTAACTTTGTGACCCAGAGTGCCGTGTGGCACTAGAAGCAGAAAGGGAAGCTTTGACGAGAACACGTAGCAGCATGTGCTGCGGCAAAAGGCTGACTGCTGGCAGTAGGACACGGGGATAAGCACCATCAAAAGGCATTGAGAGTCCTTAGGGAAGAATTTGTGATCTGAATGGCCTGTACCTCCATCACTTGATCCTGTCAGGACAAATCTGTTTCTGAAGGAAGCTTGCTTGGCCTCTGCCTTCCTATAAGCTGAACCCACAAACCCTCAGTGAAATGATTGCTGTTTCTCCTGAAGCAAGCATCTTCTGTTTCACTGGTTCACAAAGGACTGCCAAGAAGACATAGAGGGGAAAACAGTAAAGCAGTTATGAAAAGAAAGGAAATACTGTCCCCGAATTGAATTTGGGTGGTTGAGTTGGCAGGAGGGGAACGGTAAGGGTATAATCAGGGAGAGTGGGAAAACAGAAGGCATCTAAGCTGATGGAAGGAGGAAACAGAAATGGACTGTTCAGCCTTTCAGCCTAGGGGTGCTGCTCCCAAACACAGCTAACTCTTCCAAGGCCTCTTAGGGAAGCCAGCAGCAACTCTGATGATTGCTGTGCTGTAAGGCAATAGGATTTAGCTTCAGTGTGAAAGGGACTGTCAGCTGCCCTGCAGCCAGTGCTCCAAACTCTGCGTTCTTACCCTTTATGTTAAATTTATGGTGATTAGGGGAGGGGAGAAACAACGGATTTGACCGTAAAGGAGAAATTGTCTACCACTATCTACCGCCACTCTTCAGTGATATACGCTGTAAGACTCTGCTCCCTCTGGCCCAGCAAAAATTCCTTGTGACGAGGAAGTAAAGCTCGGCGTGTTGAGTTTCCCAGGAAGGCAGTGTGCTGCTCGGGGCATCCCTCTGGCTCTGCCTCGGGGAGCGCGCAGCCTTCCCGCGAGGTGGCTGCAGAGACTGCGGCACAGGCACGGAGCAGCGCTCGGGGCTCACGGCGCTTCAACTGCACGGCGACACACCCAAAAGTTCTTTCTCTCAAAGCGCAAATCCAAATGCAAAGGATGAAAAGGATGGGGGGGAGAGGGGGGTATAATTAAACCACACCCCCTTTTTTTGAGGTGGTGTTATTTTCCTTCCTGTTTTTCATGTTGTTCTCATTCATTTTTTGGTTATATCCTGCACACGATTCAAATGATGAGCATGAGGTTATTTTTTTTCTTTCTGCTTTTTTTTGAAATAAATGGTTTTTGGGAAGATCTTTCACAGCCACTACATTTCTGTCTTCTGCAATTAGGCTTTTTGTGTTGGTTACACTGATTGCCAAACCTTTCATCTTTCCTGTGTTTGGCTCTCATTCAGCTGTTTTTATTACTGTTCACTGTACCTGATCACTATACCACCTGTCCCTTTCCATTTTGTGTTTTTTTGATAATTGGCCGTTCCGTGCCTTAGCTCAACACTGGCTGTGGGTCTCACGCTCTAATTCAGCCAAACATATGTGTAAATCCAAGCATAACCTTGATTAGGAAAAGCTTGGGCCGTCCCCTATCCCTGGAAACCTTGCCCTGACACGGAAGATCATCACCATCTAAACAAAAATCTAAGCCAGGGACTCGCCGTGTCTTACTGTGAACAGCTGCAATCCAAATTCTACCTCATCCTACCTGAAACAGTTTTAGTATGGGCAACGCAAAAGCTTTCATCCAGGGAGATCTACATGCCCTTACCCTAATTGTAAATTTTATGAGGTCTGAAGGGCATAACATTGATTTTAGCCTGGGAATGTCTTCTGTAATAGATATTAAATGTCAACACAGCCCCGTATACCTTTTTTAGCCGGTATCTAATTACAGCCTTAATTTGAAAAGTCTCACAGAGAAAACGTATAAAAGACTTCCCCAAAAATGCATCTCTGTCCCCCTCTCTGTTGAAATCTAGCTCTTATCAGGTTTCTCTGCCGTTCAGAATTCTACAACTTATTCAAATCCATTTGATATGCTCATATTGGAGCAAACTTTTGGCTAAACGGTAAACCAAAGCCTACCTATTTCTACCCAGTCAGGCTTTAGGCATGATTACTTACAGATTTACATCTCCTTCTTACCATGCAACCATTTTTCAGACTGATTCTTCTGAAGTTTAGTCAAAGTATTGGATGCCAGCCTCAGCCACAACCTTTGCATGGGAGCCAGATACTGTTGCCGACTTTAATCCTCATCTAGGTCTAACAAGAAACCCTATTGTTATCTTTAAATGTGCCCAGCTGTCAGCCAAAAAAAAAAACAAATCCCAAATCTACCCTCACACACTTACTTAGTACCTCTGTTTCTGTCCTCAAATCAGGATAATATCCCTCTTCCTGCCCCAGCAGTGAACAAAATGATTCAGTGTCAGACTTCCATGGACCTCGTTCATCAGGAAAAAAATCACCCTGGTCCAGCTTTCCAACATGAATCAAACTTCATGGCCTCATCTAAACCCAGTCCCTCAATTTTCATGATTACAGTGTGTGCAAAGAAATGTGAGTCACACAGATATCCATTTGGATAAGGCCATAAAGACTTTGTTCTCTAAGCCCTGAATGTGCACATTTAACCTTCTGAAATCAATTTATATAGCCATTACTAGCTGTTGTCTCATGTTTGTGGATTTGAGGCTTGGCTGTTATTGAAGAGTTGATTAATTTCAACATTACAGAAACCTCATTTAGCTAGGGGGATATATCTGGAGTTTAATTTTCTAACTGAAAAATAACCATAGGAGTACATTAAAATTATCTAATTTTGAAACTCTGAACCTTTTCATGAGAATTTAATTTGGACGTATTTGTCATTTGTTTTTTCAAAATACTTTCAGTCATTGTGTCACTGAAATTAAACACGTGTATAACTTTTTACCTATTTCTTATTATAGAATTTGAAGGAGATTCTCAGGTAGACTGCTTGCAATTTACAACCTCTAAAAAAATGTGACAATCCCTAAACAAGGTCCAGAATATACCATGTGTAGGTTGAGGTCCTAGGCCTGGGCATAAATACGTAAGAGACAAATGCTAAACCAGGCAAAGCTATTTATTTTAGAAATATCTCATTACTAAAGTAGAAACAACAGTTAATCACTTTGTTTCTCTTTCCCTGGGAAACTATTCCATTAACGGAATTTCCCACCAAGAAAAAATAATACTTTATTAATAATTTATTTGAAATTAAATCAGATAATGATCATTTGAAGAAAGTCATAATTGCAATTTAATTTCTTTTCCATTTTCCCTTCTAATTTAATTCAATATGTGATAAAATGCAAAAATGGGAGGGGGCATCTTTTTCATATCTACATTTCATAGTTGTGAGAAAAGAGTGGGTATTAGTAGTAAATATTTGGGGAAACTTTAAATCTTAAAAAAACCACATGAAAACACAGAACACTTTGATGTACAATTCACAAATCAGTCTTTGAGGTGAAACAAAGTACACTGCAATATTCTAAGATTTTTAAAAGAAGTGATAATTTTTATCCAGACTTGGGAACAAACGGAATTACAAAAGAAAGATTCTTCAATGAATGCACAAAGAGGAAATCAGATTAAGCAGGAGAAGAGAGTTACTTTTCCTGCTCAACAAATTAGTGTTTTCCCCCTTTCATGGAAGTCCTGGTAATGGCTCAGTGTAAATGTTAAAAAATCCTCACAAGAAACACTTTTATAATATATATCAGTTAATACATAACAATCATTGTCCATCAGAGATGAACTCTAATTTTTTGAATGTTTTACATTCTGAAGTAGGATTAAAATTCATGCATCATCATTCAGAAGAAAAATGCGAGTAATAAATTATTAATAAACTATATTCTGAATATAAACATTATCGTTATATCCATTTGATTTAATATACAACCTATCCTATATGTATTTCATTTTTCTAAAGGTTACATGCAGATGAATATATATCCCTAGCTTATAAATATATTGAAAAAAATGGAATATTAAAAGTACTTTGAAATTATGTGTTCAGACCACTTATGTATGCTACCTGAAAAGGCCATACCAGATATATTTGGTAGACTAATCAACTGCTGTAGGCTCTGTAATTATGCAGCAAAACAAGTGACACAAAAACCAAGTGTACTTTAAGTGGTTTTATGATATCTTACGTTATTGGTTTTATTCATCCCACCTACTCCTTTCCTCCAGACCCTGTTTGTTATTTTACTCTTCTAATTCTACAGTTGATCAATACCATACAGTTTTTCTCAGTTGAGAGGCTCACCTCATTTTTACCACAAATGTCCTTCCGTATGTTCTTATGATTCTGCATGTTTAAACCACATCAATGTGTATTTGACTTATTCTTACCTTTCAGGAGGCACAAAAATGCTGAGGAACGCTTACACATGCCCATAAAAAAAACATTCCTTACAGAAAGGTCACTTTGTGTCTAACAGATATAAACTTATTTGGCCATACATAACCCCTGAGGTTATAGACAAAATACCAAGATCCCTTGGGAAAAGCCTAGCTGCTTAAAAGAAAACTAAGCGGTGACCAGAAGACAAAACACTTTGACTAGAAATAAATCTTGTCTAGTTGGGAGAATGTACCCATTGAGAGTAATTTCTTCCCGGGATAGAATCCAAAACTAACTTCCAGACAATGAGCTGTCTGAGGAATCCCAGTCTTGGGGCAATCCTGGTGGGGTAGCTCTGTTGTGGGTGAGGAGTATGGGGACGTGCTCTGCAGCAATTATCTCCTGTCAACGTTGTTAAAGAAATCAACATCTAGCTCTTGCTCTTACACAGACCCAGAGGTGGCTAACTCATTCTTATATGATCCAAGAAATAGCTGTACGTGAAAGAGAAGCACAGTCCATCCCTTATTTGACTCATTATGCAGAAAACCAGTATTAGCAGCTTTGAGAAAATTCGAGACAAATTTAAGCATCTGGTATTTTCCACTCATCTCTTCACTTGGGCTTTCCTGGCATTAAGCTGTCTTTTGGCTGATTTCCACTACAAGCAGAGAGCTTGCATTATAGGAGAAGTCAAGAAGAGTCCTCACTTTCCCACCATCCATCCTCACTCTTTTCCAAAAAACCCAGTGATAAAGGCAGAGTAATCTCTTTGGGCATCCCAGGCATAGTGAGACATGTGACTTCTAAAAAACTTATACTATCTACAGTCGCAATATTTTTGACATATTTTTCCCTACACATCAAATTACTTGGGGATTCTTGATGGCTCTTTTGGCAACTTCTTCTCTTGCTGCCTCCTCTGCTACAAAAAGCTGTTTTTCTTGTCAATCCTAGTTGCATTTGTGAAAAAAATAGCCAAGACAAGAGCGGCAACAAACCAGCCAGAGGACAAAAAACTCCTCTCTTCCTCCTCAAATATTTTCACGTATCTACATTCTGTAAAAACCGTATGTTCCCACGTTTACCAGAGGTTGCAATCATTACCGAAAAAGGAAAATTTCATGTTACTAATCTTCAAAATCCTGGTGCTTAAAAAACGCTCAGTCTCTTAATTGAGCTTATTTGACTCCACTCTACCAGGATCACAATTAAAACTTGATTCTTGCACATGATGAATAGAGATCTTGCACACATTCCCTCTAAACAGTTCCAGCCTTGGTTCAAGCAAGACTACAGTGAAATGCAGTTTAGGGTCTCATGTATAACACCAGAAAGAAATCCTAGCAATATAAATTACAATTTGATCTCCATCACAGACAGTTTAATAGGCGATGATTTAGAAGAGCATTTAAGCAAATGTTTAAATCCCATTGATTTAAGTGGGATTTAAATACACATTAAGTACTTTGTTGAATTGGGGCCATACTGTGAAGGGACTTTTCGAACAGGGAAAGCACAGTAGGCTTTGGGGATCTTTATTTACAGCTCAGATGTTTAACTTAGCAAGTTTGGCTTAGGAACCTGTGTAATCAAAAGGAGCCAAGGACAGACTGCAAGAACATTTGGCTGCCCAGGGTCACTTCAGGATAACGCAACACACCAATATGGGATGGATTTTGTTTCTAAAATATTTTTATCTTGTAATTTACCACATGTAATTTCTAATTAAGGTGGCTCGCCTTAACACATCATTCAGCACTTTACTGTACATACAGATTTCTGATACTGCCAAATTTCTTGTGCTGTCATTTATTCTTCTCCCATTCTTTCCTCCTACTTTTAACCCCAACCTTCTGGTTAGAGGGTGAGGAGGAGGCATATGACATTTGCCGTTTGTCAGTCAACTCTCACTGCATAACGAGAAACCGAAAAAAAGAGCCGAGCAACAAGTACATTATCTTGGAACATGAAGCCATGGTTCTCCAAGAGGGAATCAAACCAGACATTTCATTGCAGTTAAAGGAGTTCTGTTAAAATTATATAATTTCTCTTGTAGGTGTCCTGGAGTGATATCAAAACCATATTTAGTCTGTATGTACTTTCCTAAATATTGTAGCTGTTGCAAAGTATTATATTGCCTACAGGATGACTTTTAATTATTTCTTTATCTTTTCTTCTTGACTCCAGATATTATATAAGTTATATAACTACTGACACTACTGCAGATAGTTGAACTATTTCTATTTATCTTGCAGAGTAGGAGTTAGCTTTTGGGGACATTAATAATTCTTGTTGTCAGCTTTTCTTTGTGGGAATAAGCCTATTTCTGGGGAGGTCTGGGAAGCTTGGTTTTCTAGGTCTAAGAATAGCCCAACAGGAAACAGAACATTATCTCATGCCCAAGCACTGCCATTTGTAGTGAAATTAAGATTCAAGGTTTTATGAAAGCGCCTAATCATATTTTAAAACAGATAGTTTTGAGACTAGTTCTTATTTAGCAGTATGCTCTGATACTTATTAGAAACCTCCTTCTTGGTACTAACTTCATGGCAGGTCCAAATTAAAACATGACCAAATTTTAAACATCTAAAAAACCTCTTTATTTAATTGCTCAGGCTTATTTCGAATAAAAATTTAGTTGTATTGGTAATGCTGTAGAAATCAATAATATTAAAAATTCCCATAAATAAAGAATAAGGATTATTTTCTTTTAGATAAGAAAGATTAGCAATGTTTTTCAGGCATTTAATTTGGTGCAATTAAAGGTTCCTAACAGAACTAATGCTTGATTTATAAATAAAATTTGCAGATTTGTGCTGAACAAATTCATGATAGTGCTAGAAGTTAATCTTACCTTTCCTGACTCTTGCCAGGTGGTAAATTTTCAGAAAACCACGTTTCATTCCAGGGAAGATACGTGAATACGTTTACAGTACAGCCCCTACAACGAAAGTACATACAGTTATTCACCTTGCTCAAGAACATATCTCTGAAGCAGTGCAAGACCAATTTAATTACACAATAAACTGACTTTTCTTGTCATTGCATGTGCTTTTATTTCTGGTAATTAAACCCTACTAAGGGAGTTGCATTAACCAGTGAAAATCCTGACCTGTGTGCAGGTGTGGGTGAGTACACGCAACTCTCAGCATACAGTCAATCAGCCCTACTTGTTCGCACCTGAGTGTATGCAAAATCCTCTTAATTCCATTACAAAGAATTGTTTTGGATTTCTTAGTACTATGATAATCCCTGCTTGAAATTTAGGACACAGCAGTCTCTAAACTGGGGCCAAATGTGTTCCTAATGATTAGCAGATAAATTAGGAAAATTCTGTCTATTAAAATGAATATACTCCAGAATGTAATTGGATAGTGAATTAAATCATTCCTTTCACACTGATTAAAACAATAGAGTGGCATGATGGTTCGTGCTCTGAAAGCAGATTACCTCGCATTTCATACAGTCTGTCAGAAAACAAACGAGGTGTAACTAAGTTTTAGCAACAACATTCAGAACATTATGACTACTTAAAGAACAGTCAGTGTTTCCACTGTAAACACTTAACCCAAAGCAAATTTTTGCACTACACAACAGGTAAGTATTTACAATGGAAAGAGGCTTAATTTTTCTTCATTCTCAATTATGACAACACACATTGGTCTCCTCCGTTGAATCAAACATTTTTGGTAGCCATGTAACATGGCTACAAAAATCTGATGTGAAAAAAGATTTAAGTGAACAGCTACATAAAAGCGATGTTTTTTCAATAAATACAGTAGAAGTTTCCAATACTTTTTGTTTTCATTTGCAGACTTTCCAAACAGTCTAAACTCCTAAGCAGTAGAAAGCAAATAGCTTACATAGTACAGTAGTGCAGTTTTTTTCTGCTGGAGGGGCAAAAATTAACATTTTTTTCCATAAGCTTTCTATTCAATATATTGCTACATTGAGCTGATGTCAGTTTTATTCAGAATTTATGTTGCACATTGTCTATCTTAACAAAATAAATGCTGAAGAGGGGAAGAGGGGCTGTTCTCGTTCAGAAAAATATAAATTCATGTCCCATTTCAATTAATTGTGAATTAGGAAAACCAGGAATCACAGGGGATCTGAGAATCTCATGCCTGTAGAGTTAAAATGTTTTCAAAAAACCCAAGACATCGTTAATTTTTATAATTTCATATGATAAAAATCAGCCTAACAAGGAAATGAAACACTATACCAATGATAGTAATTAAATAGCTAAACATCTGACTGACCTCAGTGTCCTCTGAAAATAAAATATGTGAACAAAAAACCCCCCGACAACTGAAATTATAAAAAAAGGCAAAACTGGGGATAAATTTGGCAGTAAATTGTGACCCCACTGTTACTGTGTTAAATGCAAAACACCAGTAATCCAGGATGACCTTTACATAATTAGTCACATCAATAGGACAGTTCCCAAGGGGGATGGGGAGGAAGAGAGGGGAGAGGGAGCAAGCCTAGATTTTCCAAAGGGAAAAGAATTGTTAATATTTTTAGGCCAGGACTTGCCTCCTTTAGAGGAAAGCGAAAGCAAAGCACAGTAGTTGCAACTCCAGGTGTTTTGTTTTGGTTTTGTTTTTTAATTCACTTTGTGTTGTTGATTTTTTTTTTTTTTTTTTTTTTTTTAGATGATCATGAAAGCGCTTTATGATTTAGGACGACTGTCAGTGTCTTTGCTCTGGAGAGGGTGAAGCCTGGGACTGATGAGCCATAACCAGAGCAACTGCACTCAGTTTGAGCCTTTCTGGAAGGCTCAGAAAGCACAACTGCTGAGGTCTGCCACTGCGTTGTGTCCTCCGCCTCATTACAGAGCTGCCAGTTCCACGAATGGAGAACTAAGCCAGCATTTATAGGATATGTCTTTTTTCAGACCGCGGGAATCCTGAAGTACTGGAGCTAATGCTACGCAGGCCTGCTTGAGTCTTGGAAGCCATCCAGCAGTCACAATGGAGAGATCAGGAGAGATCAATTTCATCTACTGCTTGAGTAAAATATCCTAGTTCGGGGTAAAATAGCACTTTTTGACCTCATCCTGCTGAGCTTGGACTGTTCCTGGTACCAGAGTTACTTTAACACAGTGAAGGACTTCATGGCAGGTTTCAAAGAAGGCGGACTGCTCTTTTCATTTCCTTGGGTTTGTGGCTATCAGTTTAAAACTGTATTCGTACCTTCTAGAGTAACCTACGTGGGGAATGCCCAAGGTAGGAGCATCACTGAAGGCTCCTGAGAAGCCACTGTCAACAGCATGGCGCCAGTGAAGAGGCAGCGCTTTGCCTGGCAGGCGGGGATGCGCAGTTTTGCCACCCCAACGCTTTGCTAGACTAAGACATCTATGGGACTCATCCAATGATGAGACATTAAAGGAACGTGGTGAAAACCCGACTTGGCCTGGGGGATTTATTGGGGAATCATCTCAGATGAGGAGGGAATTTACTGAAGGAATTGTCCAAATGCGGCTGGAAGGCTCTAAACAATGTAATAGGTCTTGTTTATTGCTGGCATCTAGGGGATACGTTATTCCTCAGATGGAACCTAAACCTGTAGAATGGGAAAGTTATTTGGTAAATTCACTACAATAAACCAAAAAGAGTCATTATATTTTCAAAAGCAAAGCTATTTTCAGGCCAACAAAGAGATAAGGACTTTGAATTCTCAGCTATAAATATACAAAATCTTCCAAGAAGCCCTTTGAGATCCCCTTAGACATAGCAAAAAACACACATCTTCCAGCTGTTCCTGTTTCTGTCATTGGCATTGGGTGATTTTCTACAATTTTCCACTGACATCTTTGTCTTGTCCTCCACAGCTCATGATCCTTGTCTAAGGGTACCGAGAACAACGCTACAAGAGGTTTCCCTGTAGCTTTCCTCCATTTTTATAGGTTACCCTTTATGGCTTGAATGTACCTGGGTAGAGTTAAAAGGCAATTATTTATTCCATGTCCTACAAATTTTATAGCAGGGCTATGTTTCTATTATACAAACATTTCTGCTGCATCTCAATGCAAGCTGTAACTTACTTGCAGATAACAGAGCGTGTCCATATGAATTCCTGCTAATAGTTACTTAGGAATGTAAAGCGACTAAATTAAACAACTATCCCTATAATCCAAACCACAATAATCTCTATAATTAATTCTTTTTCTCTTTTTCCTTTCTCTTCCCCCCCAATAAAGCAGCAAAAGGTCAGGGCTTCTAGCATAAAAACAAAAATCAAGAACAGAGAATAAGATCAAATATCTTTGTTTTACCAACAGTTTTTAGGGTCAGAGACTAGCAAGTCTGTGGAAAAGTCAATACACAGAACTTGTGGGTACCATTATATCATTTCCTGTTGTTTTTCCAAGAATCTTGCAATCATTTAATGTGGCAGTTGCAGGAAATACATAAAAAGAAGTATTGTGGGCAATGCTACAGTAGTGTGGTGACATCAAATGCAAATACACACCATCCAAAGATTATTCCCAAGAATTTTATTAAAAATAATCAGCTCTGTGAACTCTGACAGCCTAAGATGGGTGTGTCTAGCACGCACCCAAGTACCTCTCTGGAAGACCACTGCCAGCAGTCAGGTTATAGAAGGCAGAATCCAATAAATTAGGTTATTCTTTTGAAGAAATGCTAAGGCTGACAACATAACCAGTGTCTGAAGAACCACCCAAATCCCAGGAAGGCAACACAAGTACTGAAATGAGTACACAGCCACAAAAAGGTAGTGACTTTAGGTTTCCAGAGGACTGGGGAGACACCTATTTGTTCAGCTGCAGCAGGCACAAAACATGTTTTTGCCTTTGTGCCAGTTTTTGTATAGAGTAATGGTCTTGCGGCTTAACACCTTAAAAGTTTTGCTTGCATTTGGGCATTAATGAATAGCACCTCTGCATCTCACCACATCCCCTGCACCCATCAAGAGGGTCTAGAAGCTGGTTGTACCAGCTTGGTACACACTGCAGAAACTCCCAGGTCAACAAGCTAGGAGAGAACACCAATATTTGCTGCAGTAGAGCGGCAGCAGAAAGAGGGGTGGAAAATCCAGCTCAAGCTGTTTTCACCAAGGTTTAGTTTAACCCTGTGCTGGCACAGTTTCAGCTGTGTTAGTGTCAGCTACTGCTTTGAGATTTATTAGAAAGGATTGCAAAGGGCGCCTTAAAACAATATGCTCTGTTTGGAAGAGGAAAGTACTTGGGATTGCTAATAATGTATCCAAATACACTCAAGACTCTAAAATGGGCTACAGACAGATTTTATCAGAATCAAATTTTAGCAACTTATTTTTAGTATGCGTCAAGCACTCAGTGGCAGGGAAGAGATCCCCCACCAAGTACTCAATTAGTAAAATGACCTCACAATCATATTCCTGCTGGCTGGGACACTGATTACTCATAAAATACTGAGTTCTGAATACTGGCTGAAAATACTGTCACCAAGTGTGAAATAAGGCAATGGGAGAGAATAGGGAATAATAAGAAAAAAGACTTCCAAAAGTTCTGAAAAGAAGCATGAACAAACAAGGTAGAAAGCAGGAGGTTTCAGAGGAATGGTCATATAGGAAACCCTCAGGCTTCTACTTTTGATGCCGCCTATCCCAAGGGAGCTGGAAATCCAAAGAATTTCTTTAGTATTTTGCGGCCATTTTTGTGGGCCACGAAGATGATCAGAGAGTTAGAGCACCTCTGCCGTGGGGACAGGCTGAGTTGGGGTTGTTCAGCCTGGAGAAGAGAAGGCTCCAGGGAGACCTTATAGCCCCTTCTAGTATCTGAAAGGGGCCTACAAGAAAGCTGGAGAGGAACTTTTTACAAGGGCTTGTAGTGACAGGACAAGGGGTAATGGCTTCAAACTAGAAGATGGGAGATTTAGGTTATTTCTCGGGAAGAAGTTTTTCACTATGAGGGTGGCAAGACACTGGACCAGGTTGCCCAGGGAAGTTGTGGATGCCCCTCCTGGAGGTGTTCAAGGCCAGGTTGGATGAGGCTTTGAGAAACCAGATCTAGTGGAAGGCATCCTTGTCCATGGCAGAGGGACTGGAACTGGATCTTTAAGGTCCCTTCCAACCCAGACCATACTATGATTCTAGTATGTAGTCAGGATCATGGGAACCACAATACCTGATCTGTCCTGTCTTACTCATTTTCAGAGGAAGGTGATAAATCTCTGAAGGGCAATTATAGGACAAAGAATGGTATCAAAACATCTGCATAACAGGTAGGGATAATGCTTTCAAGTATGTCTCTATGCCCCTGCAAATACACTCTAAACTCTTATTAGCTCCTCTGAGAGCCACAGCCAATGGTTTCTGCCTGATGCACATATCCAAGAATTCCACATTGGGCCCCAGATCAGCTGCTTTCCAAGAACCTTATTTCTGCCACCCCTTATACCAAATTTTCACTAACATCACACTGCCCCAGTATTCTGCTTCAACTCTTGCTATAGTTTGTCACGATGTGTATAAAGTCAATTAAACTAAATAATGCTGTTTCTCTTATACTTGATTACTTACACCTTATGACTGGAGAGGGCTCTATTCATCAGGACTGGGAATCTATTTTCGCTTTGTCGGTCTATGTGTTACGCCCCAATTTGATTTTTCTGTTGAAGAAGGCAAGAGACTCAAGATGGCAACAGAGAGCTGGAAAAATCATATTCCAGGAAAGTACTATAAATATCCCTTTTGTTGCTTAATGTGTTGATAAACCTCTTGCTAGAGAGGCCTCTAGTGTTAATGTGCCCATCAGTCTCTCAACAATTCCCATCTAAAATTATCAACAAATAGTTTTGTCAGTGGAGAATGTTTATTTGCAGTTGCACAACTCTGAGTTTGCAGAATATTAGCTGCTTAAAACATAAGCAAACAGCCACAGTCTAGAAAAGCCAGTACTGCGAAAATTAATTCATAACCTTATTTTGCAGTAAATATAGTGTTACAAAATTTAGCATACTTTGGATGTATCAAGTGCCTTAAGAGCAAACATCTTATTAGAATTTTTTCAAATGGTGCTCAGTAAAAAAAAAAAATAATGTGATTTTAAGAGGATTTTAGAATGCAAACATACATTTTTTATAAAGAGGAGGTTTCTACTTCCCCTTGGGTGGAATCACCCTACAATGCAGACTGGCTGCAGTTTCTGAATATGCCCCGAGACTGCTGTGCAGCACTGCTGTGTGCTCCTTGACAGCTGGTGCCTTCCATCCCAGAGCTGGCAGCCTATAAATGATGAATGAACATATTCAGACAGTCTGTAGCTATCTGAGTGTAAGAGATATACCTAACATGCATCACATACATAAACCAAATTTGGTTTAGTGGCATTGAAAGAAGCCTCCCAAAAGTCAGGAAAGGAAGAATTATCACTTACCAACATTTCCCATGTTAAATATGTCCAAAAGAGTAATATTTTCTACAAGATTATGCTTAATTAGTATTTATCCCTTGAAGATCTTGTAACGGTATGCCTCTTTGAGCCTAAGTGACTCTACTGGCCAAAGAACTTGCTGTGCTAAGGTCTGGGCCAGAGCTGATAAGGATTTATCCCTTTCCTTCAGTGGACTTCAGATCAAGCCTACGGCTCCTGCCAGGGGAGAAAAAAAAATGTTTTTTATAAATAGGAAAGACTAATTTTTGCCTAAGCTCCTGTTGCTGATCAGAGCAAATGTTGAAGGCTTTAAAGCTGATTACAAATTAAAATATCTGTGTCCCCAAATGCTTGCCTAACTTCAAACAATCGGCTGCCACTGTCTGCTGAGCTGGAGCTGCAGGGCCAGGTGTGCCGAGAGCTGGCACCTATTTCGAGATCAGAAGAGGGCACTAGGGTTTAAGCTATGTTCAGAATAACCCAAGACAAAGAAGGGGGAAAAAAACCGCCGTGAAGCGTGTTAGAAATAGTCTTTTGTTATTCTGCTGGTTCTCTCATGTAAAGTGAGAAAACATAGACAGGGTTGGAGGGCAACGAGACCAGGTGTCATGGCAGCTCCAGCACAGCTCAAGGGGCACGTTCAGTCACTGGCACCTACACCAGTGCCTCCAGCCTGCAGTGGCCTCACCCCACCTACCACAATCCTCCCCTCTGTCCCACTCTGCACGGGCAAATCTTCGCGCGTTGTGTCTCTGTTGGGCTGCCCGCTCGCAACTGTGCCGGGAATGCCACCAGAATGACAGCTGTCCACAGGGACACTGAGCAGCAGTCAGAAAGGTCACGGGATGTCCCTTGGCGGCTTGAGAGATATGGCGAATTTTACACTGCAGCTTAATAGTGATAAAAAGCCACACACACCCAACAAAAAGCCCCATTGTATCTCATTCTCCTTGTAGCTATGAGAGTAATTGCATTATGATTGTTATTTTCTGTTAAACCTGATGTGGTATTTTGATGCAGTGCAACCAAATTTTCATTACACAGGACTTGCCGCAGATCGTGCATGTTCTGTGTCAAGGGTACATTTAGTGGTGACGGACACGCTGGGGTCAGAAGAAACCACCCAGCACTATGCACCTATATCAGCCAGCTCAGCTATTGTCTCTACCTCTGCTATCAGTGGATAGAGGATTACCTGGAGAAAGAGAACCCAAGATAGGCTTTTTCTCTGAAACACCTTCTGCAGGAATATTTTGCTCCCCATTGGCTCTACAGGGAATTTAGGAAGAACTACACCACATACTAGCTAAAATGGACATGTAAATATCCACTATGTATCAAGAAATCCATATAAAACTGAGTGCAAGACATAAGAACAGCTGTAGTAGGTTAAGACAAATTATCCTGTGTGACAGAAGATGAATGCAGAAGACTGTAATAGGAGACTAAGCAATACTTTCCCAGGTGTCCTCTCCCAGCTTCCAGCAATTTCTGGCTCAGGGACTTCAAGTCAGATGTTGTTTTTTTGTTAAATACCCTTTGGCGAATTTTTCCTGCATGGTTTTCCTCCATCTTGTTCCAGAGATGAAACAAAGACCTAGAAGATAATATAGTGAATTAATTTTCCTGACATTCATTTATGTTATCAAAGACCGGCCCCAGGATTCATCCTTACCCAACAAAGAAGTCGGTCCTATGCAAGTCTGCTAAAGCAGTACCTATTGGCTACAGCTGCCTTGGAGGCGTAAGCTAAGCATTTTGTCTAGGACGCGACTCTACTCATGATGTCCATTCCTTACTGCTGAATATGGAACACAGAGGTGTGTGTCCCTCCTGAAAGTCCACATTCACCTAAACTAGCCTAACAGAAGCGTTTAGCTTTAAGTTTCCAGGGCCTGGAGAAATCAGAGGCCAGATAGCCCTTTAAGATCCCTTTAAAGAAGCACCTCAAATGCAATCACTGTTTAAAAAAATATTTACATCTTATGAAAATGGAAAAGTCAGGTACAGCACCAATGTTGGGAAACACTGTTTGTAAAACCAGTGGATTAGATACGTATGTGCAGCTGCGCTCACACCACAGACATCAGTTATCCCACAGTCAGTGTAGGATCACCACATTGTACTCTTCCTAATGGCATTAACTGTCGCATCTATTGAAGTACTGGAGGATGCATTTGCTAGGAAAGTTGCATCCTAAAAATTGACAGAAAAAGTTCTTAATTGTAAAAGAGTTATTTGATGCTATACACTAAAATACCTGAATAATCTACACAACTGTCCAGTATAGATTGTATTGTGATTTCTTACTGTTAGCTTGCAGTGTGTATACATGTATACAACGTGTATATTTAAGAGGCATCTCACAAATTCTGCATCAAGTATTATATTATATAGTGTATGTTTCTCTGTAAGCTAGAGGGGGAAAAATTTGGTTTATGCCTAGAAAAAAGACATTCCAAACCAACTTAGAGTAATTTAAATTGCAGTATAATAACAAGAAATTTTGAGTGCAAGAGGCCATCAGTCTTTGGTTTTTTAAGTGTTGCCTGTCAAAACACAAGATTCCTAGCATGAGTTTATTTTCTACTTAAAAAATAATTATTGTGTTTTACTGAAAAGTAAGGCAAAACTGGATTTCTTATGCTGCTTCTACGACAGACAGGAATAGAAGGGGACTGGCACATTTACATGTGAGTTAGGCAGTAAATTTAGCAAAGTAATTAATACATTGGATAGAATGCAAAAAAAATAAAATCAGAGAACAAAATATTTGGGTTTCTGAGGCAGCCTATGTTCAAAGAGAGATTCTACCAGCCTATACAGCGTAGTGCCTTCCTACAGACTGACCCTATAAAAGCTCATCAATAATTAATTTTCCAATGTGTTTGAGTCTAGTGTGTCTTTTTCAGCAGAAGTCAAATCTTCTGCGAAGACTTGATCTTGCTCTAGCCTCTCCCTTGGACCAAGACTTTTAAAGTCTTATTCTGCAGCTTTCAGACCAGCTTCCCAAGTTGTTGTTACACAGACATATCTCCTCTGTTCTAGTGGGAAGATGCTAATACAAATCTTCTAAAACCTTAGAAGAAGATATACATCATTAGTGCAAATATCAGCACGTAAGGAATATACATGAACTTTAGACCAAAGGAACAAAAAGGCTAAATTAGAGCTTTACAGTGTGGTAAAGCCATTGTACATGCTGTACAAACGGCTTTGCCAGGAGACCTAAACAACCTATGTTGCTCAGCTGTTGTTCAGCTGGTGAAAATGTGTGTAGAATCATAGAATGTTAGGGGTTGGCAGGGACCTCTGGAGATCATCTGGTCCAACCCCCCTGCCAGAGCAGGTCCACCTACAGCAGTTGCACAGGATGGCATCCAGGCGGGTTTGGAATGTCTCCAGTGTTGGAGACTCCATCACCTCTCTGGGCAGCCTGTTCCAGTGCTCTGCCACCCTCAAAGGAAAGAAGTTCCTCCTCATGTTCAGAGGGAACTTCCTATAAGCAAGTTTGTACCCATTAATATGCAATAATATAAATTAGAAGTCAACAACAGAATATACAGACAATATAAGCTTTGTTAACAGGGAAGACCTAATCAGAATTTTTTTAAACTCCTTACAACTGACTCATGCCACCACTGAAGTTTTGACTAATATCAGAGATTTGCCATCACTTCTTTCCAAAACTATCTCCTTTTGGTTTTGTCTTTGCTTTTCAAACTCAACCAGTTGAGTAAGCTAAAAACACAGATTTTCAAACACACACAAACAATATTGGTTTTCTGTATAGTCCATCGCATCCTTACCCAAGGACCAAAATAAAAACCTGTACCTTGTCAGATTCCTCTTGTAGTCAGTAGTCACATCTCAAAATTAGCAGTCACAAGTATACATCACTGGAATGTATTATGTTACTGGGCAGCTACTCTTCTCATGCACAGTTATGGGCATGACAGCAGAGGAAAGTCTGATAGCATGGATTAAAGGTATGATTTGCCACAAAGAACTAAAAAAGGCAATAATACCCTCTAAAATTTATTACAGTTATGATTCAGGCTCATACCACCATTGCCTTGGAATATCTGGATTCTTTAGGATAGACAGTGCAGGGGTCTTACACTGTCAGAAATACCTAAAGGTTTTCCATTAGCCAAGAAAGAGTAAGAAAATACTTAAGGAGGAGATATTCTTGACTGTAAACAAGATTATAATGAGGTGCAGCTCTTAAAATGTTGAAATTGTTCTCCCTGCTCCTCTAGCATAAGGCTGACTAGGAGAGAATGATTCTTGGAGGCACCTCAGGAGAACTGGGAGCTGAACTGGTTAATTTATGGCTAATGACAGCTAATGATAGTAGCAAAAGTGCATTATTTATCACAAACATTACAAACTTCGAGGGCAAACATTCACAAAGGTGAGCATCAATAATGCCTTAGTAAAGCTGGAAAGTAAAGTGAGATAAATGAGTATTAATGTTACTCTTAAAAGGGAGAAGACCAAACTTCTATTAATGCAGATGTGGAAAAAGAAACACTCACAGCAAATGGAAAAATAATTAGGATAGAAAGTGTGGCAACTTAGTGGGATTGATTTGCTCTTTGAAAGTTAATAATGAAAGACACTGCCTTTGAAAGGAAAAACAAGTCTGCTAAAAGGTAAACACTAATTACTTTTATTTCTAAAAACCTGCAAAATAATCAGGAAAAGCTGAAAGCTAGAGGCATATTTTGTGAGAATATAGCATGCCCTAGAAGTCAAATGGGAATAAAGACTAAACAGCAGCAAAAAGTGATTTCAAACTAAGACTTTGAGAGATGAGATATATATTATAGGGAAGTGCCCCTTTTCTTGGAAAGGGGACAATCATTTTACAGATCTTCCTTTAAATTTAGACCTTTGGTATTTTCAAGTATTGAATGTACCATCAGGAAGGGTTAGGAGCAATATGCCATCTTCCCTGATATAATCCATTTCTATCTGATGAAGCCAGTAACAGATTGGACACAGACTGATCAGGATAAATTTGTATGGAGATCAGCTCTCCCTGGAAGAAAGCGCTACATGAAGTTAAACGTGGTTTCATGGTATTACGAAAAAATGATGAAAACAGCCCAGAAAAGCAGAGGAATACTTTGAGACTCTCAGAATTGGTAAATGAAGGGACTTAATTTTCATTGTAAAGGAAGTGACAAAAATTATGCAGAAATTGTCCTAACATCTGAGTCTTTTGAACACACTCTGCCATCTAAAGGGAGGGCACTTCTAGATTGATTGCTGTAGGATAACTGAACGTACACCTATTATTAATCCCCATGAGATTTTCCTAGCTCTTATTGAGTCAAGCAAGGCAGCCATGAGGACAGGTCATGCTCCTGTTTGCATTATCATCCTCTCCAAGCACAGCGGGGATTTGTACCGAGTGCGTTTAGTTTAGTTCCAGCTTGTGCACAGCTCTCCCTAATAACCATCCAAATGACCAGAGCATCTCAGGACCGACTGGGCCCTTTTGGATTATAAAACATGCTTTTCTGAAGATAAAAGAACCACCAGCCACTCCCAAATCCCAAACAGACTAAAACCTTGGAGTATTTACAAACTCACAATATAATAAAAACATAGCTAATTTCTAACAGATCAGTGCTCTATCTTTTCAGGTTTTGTCTAGCAACAAATCATTTGCTTCACTTTGATTTCACTTTTACATTATAGTTTGCACCATTGCAATTACCTCGCTGAACAGAGATCCCAAAAGGATTCAGAAAGGTGTCCACTATTGTGGCTATTTACATAATGTGTTGACTGTGCTTATTTGTGTGATTAGAGTGGTAGAATAAATAATATGCATGCCAGCTAGTAAGATATTATACAACCAATTTATAATCTTATCTTTTGATGGCATTTATAATGACCATCTTCATGAAAGAAGGCTGACTTATTTCATCGCATGGATTTTTAGCTTGGGAAATGATATTACTTTTTAAAGTCTCAGATGAAGACACTTGAAGACCTCAAAAAAAGTTCTTCATCATACAAGATGCATCATCTATATTCCAACATTTAATGCAGCTGTACATAAAAGCCCATGGTGTGAAAATGCTTGAGGAAACAAAGTGCTTTTCCTGGGTATGTGTCACATTAAACATCTACTATAACCACATGCACAAGGTCTCCACCCATAGCTGAATACACAAAGTGCAAAAATGCCAATACCCAGTGACCCCATAGGAGTTATTCAGATGTAACCAATGACAGTGTCTGTTCTTATCTCTTCTGCATTTGTATTTTTAGAGAAAAACCCTCCCAACTTCTGCCTCTCTGTGGTAGATATCAAGAAATAGAACATTGACACTGCAACAGTCACCAGCGCGCAGATCTTTTCCTCATGCACAGCATACACAAAATAGCATTTTACATGAATGAACAGAAGAGTCTCGCTCAATATGCTTCTTCCTTTAGCCACAGAAGTTACTGCACGTTACAACAGCTAACAAAATGTTAAATTATGTTTATACTGAGAGGCTTTTTACAAGGACATGTAGTGACAGGATGAGGGATAATGGCTTCAAACTGGAAGAGGGGAGATTTAGATTAGATCTCAAGAGGAAATTTTTCACTGTGAGGGTGGTGAGACACTGGCAGAGGTTGCCCAGGGAACTTGTGGGTGCCCCATCCCTAGACATGTTCAAGGCCAGGTTGGATGGGGCTTTGAGAGCAACTGGGTCTAGTGGGAGGTGTCCCTGCCCTTGGCAGGGGGCTTGGAACTAGATGATCTTTAAGGTCCCTTCCCACCTAACTCATTCCATGATTCTATGATCCTATGAAATGTGCAGCTAACCAACAATTCTCCCATAAGAAACACTGTTTACATAGAGCTTTGCAGCATAACAAGGCACACATTTAAGATGTAAAGATTTCCAGATAAATGGGTAAATTAGGAAATCTCACCAATACCTCAGTGGAGTTAAGATAATTTTTTACAAGCTGAGGAGACATCCCTGAGACTGAAACAGAGTTTCTCCAGCAGAAAGGCAGTAGGTAGGATTTGCCTTGTAAAGCAATACTCTTCTGTAGCTCGGGAAATGTTTTTGGTGAGCCTCATGGGGCAGAGACAGCTCCTTCCACCCTGCAGGCTAAAATTCTTGAATTTCACACACAGCTCACAATAACCATAAAGGACACTGTTAAAAAAATAATTTAAAAAAGTCTGTTTTCCTGCCCAATAGATTCCTGCAGTGACCTCCGCAGTTCTGAATGCATGGAAGAAGTGGTAGTTTCCTACAGGAGGAAAGCAGTTACGGTAATATTATGTGTTAAATTAATGTAACGTGAACAGCAACAACTTACTCCTTAACTAAATGCTAATGTTACCTGCAGCCCCATGCGATGTTGGCAACACCTGCACAAGTTAAACATTCAAAGGCAAAAGTCACCACATGCTTGTTCCCTAGAAGAGTCACCTTTAAAAAAATGTAACTGCTCTTTCTTTACTGTGGTTTGGGGTTTTTTTTGGTGCTGGTAAAGAGAATACGAAAAATACTCCAGCAATATAAATCTCCTGAAGGTGAAACCCCTTACTACACTAAATCTCATATTGTCTGCACGGCACTTTGTTTTATATTTGTAATGAGATACTGTGAAAATGCAAGCAAATTTGACCTTACCCTCATCTTTGGACTTGCAAAATGATCTCTGCTTGAAACTTCCTCACATTTCCTTTTATGTGCCAGATCAGGACTGAGACCAATCAGATAAAGCAGCGTGTCTTGAAGGCCTGACTCACAGCTGTCCAGACAGTTAACCTTAGCTATGGGAGAAAAAAAATAACCACCAAATCTGTTTTCTTTGCAGTCTTACAACCACTGTATCACATGATGTGACACTAATTTCCCAACAGTGTATACTTTGAAGCTGACAAGTGTTAAGCCATGATTAAAAATTCCAAATGAATGTAAGTACCTGTCACTCAGGTGGGTCCCTCGGTTGTGGTTGGTGACCAGCGGAAAACATCCAGGAATCCATCTGCCCATTTCTGTAGGAGGAAGGTGTTGCAGAGACCTAATTATAGGGTGAATCAGTTAACTTTCCCAGCAGCTGCAGATCAGATACAGACTTGACTCATAGTCTAAATTAAACACAGTTAGTTTTTTATTTTACCATTAGGATCAAGGACAATACAATAGATTAAAAAAAAAAAACCCAAACCACCAAACCCCACAAAAATCACTATGGGAAATTTTGCATACTTGCTTCCAAAAACTCACGGTCCTATTGTAATCAGTTTTACTAATCGGTTCAGAAAAATAGCTGTTTTATCAATTAAAACATGTATTCATGAAACACCTGTACCAAGAATGCACTAACTGTAATAAGTAAATAAGAAGTGTAATTGGATAACTTCAGTACCTGCAAGGGAAAGCAATTATGACTTTCGAAGTAACCTCATGTCAGATAACAAAAATAACAGCTTTTCACAGACAGTATTGTCTTTGACAAGTATACTATAGCTTATCGTATACGTTTTGAATATGCATTTACAGTTAAACAAATAGGCAGTGCCTTGTTAGCAGGACACAAATTTGAGCTATTTTTGCTTCTTTGATAAAGCACTCATTTCAGAACCTTTTCTGAGTAATAAATTCACTTTAAGTAAAATGCAGCTAACTGTAAAGATTGTTAAATTGTAATAAACAGATATTATAAACATTAAATACCAAGTGAACACACTAAGTAGGAACACTACAGATGATTTAAATCAAGAACTAAAAGCTAGGAAATGAATAGAAAAATTCAAAACATTTTCAATAATTAATAGCTAGAGCAAATATTCAAAACAGTTGTTTAGTCTCGATTAAATCCTTATTTGGGACATATTAGACTAAAAATGCCTTCTGGTGTTCGTGTGCTGGCTTTCTTTCACGGAGGAACAGGAGGAATGTGGGAGAGGAACACTGACATTTTGCTCTCAAACACTTACTTGTATGAGTAATTTTACTGCATGAAGAGTCCTGTTGAGTTTACCAGGACTATTTGTGTAAGGAGTTCCTCATGGGCATGATTGTTCACAGAATTTAAGTCATTAAAGGCTACTAACTCTCCTCCCTGGTAATAATGTTATTTGCATATTTCTTCTCAATGAACAGGGCGCAGTCATTAAGAGGAAATAAGGAAAATATTTCACTGGACAATATGATTCTCTAAAATACAATTATTTAAATTATAGGTGCTCAAAGATGCTATCAAGCAAGCAGTCAAGCAAATCAGAAGTTTGGAAATCAGTTTAGACTTGGGAAGCACTTTTTTTAAGGGAAAAAAAGCCGAACAAACCAACACTTATTTAAAAAAAAATAAATTCCCTAAATCCCTGACACAGTAAATATCTGTAACTTGTGAACGCCCTCCTTTGACTACAGTGCACAAGCTTCCAGTGCAAAACAGTTCCTTTCCTTCATCCGCACTGGGAAAAGTGATGCCCAGAAAAATGTTACAAAACAGATTGCTGTCCCTTGTTTTGGCTTACCAGAGTCCCTATTAATTTTGATAAAAGCAGGAGCTAAATAGCATAGCAGTTTGCCCTTAAATTTGTAGAAAATAGCAACCCTTTTCACTCCCATAACAATTTTCTCAGGTCACTCTAAATATCCAAGGGTAGTGTGGGCATATGTTTCTCTGCGGAGGACCTCTGTGTTGCATGGGAGCAGTGCCCTGATAAATTTCAGGAATCTCATTCAGCAGCGAAGAAAATGATGATTTTAAATCCTTGTAACCACACTGCTTCAGGCCTCTCGAACATTATAGATGTCAGATCTCCTCTTCTGGAAGTTTTTCACTTCCCCCACCCCTTTTCATTTAAGTTGGGTGAATTCAATGCAAGCATTGGATGCCTCCTCGGATTCTAGTTTCCCTGCACAATCCCCACAACTGTTTTCTAAAAAGTGGTAGCAATGGTGTGGCACTCCGGTAGTTAAATCAATATAGACTCACAGTTATCCGACTTGCATGTCCACCTACAGCAACATCTCTTGCCCTTACGAGTCTTTTTGGCCACTGAAAGTGTCTCCTGCAAGAGCAGCGGGCTTTAAGATGCAGAATTATACCAATTCAAAAACTACTCGTACAAGAAATTAATCTCTGTTAGAAATATGACACTGAAATGATGGCATTATAATCACTGAAAGATTTAAGCGGACATGATTACAGTAATTTATATCTCAATGTGATTACAGTAATTTGTATCTATTAATTAACACACATTTTAAATCTCTTGCCATGTTAACTTTTTTTAGGAAATGATACACTTCAACTTAATGACATGAAGTTCATCCCAAATATATTACTTATTTCCTTTCAATTTTGTTGCACAACTATAACACAATCACAAAAAAGTACCCACTACAGAAGTATTAAGTCACTTAAATGTGATCAGAGTGAAGTTGGAGGTATTTTTAGTAGTGTTGGTGAAGACTTTTTTTTTTTGAAGGGTCTTCTGCATAAGTGACATCACCGTTCTCTTGACTTCACCTGTCATGTAAATATAGCATCAAAGGAACACATCAATATGTCTTCTATCCATATCAGTATATCCCAAATCAGATTTTGCTTCTGTGTCCTTCAGATCCATCTGCATTTCCAAATTACTGGGGAGAGAGGATTTCTGAAGAGTAAATATATTAAGCAATTAATATGAATGCCTAGAGTGGAATCTTGCTAGGATAATAATAGATAAGTAATAACAGATAAATAATATTGTATTTTGTGTGTTGAATGGAATTTGAAAATAGGAATCACTCACCTGAGCAGCAGCTAGGTGGATATGTTTTTGCTGTTTTGCGGCTGAGGAAGGTGAGAGGCAGCAACAGAAACATTTAGAAGAAGGATGAAATTGATGCAATGAAAGAATAAGAGTGAGCACAATTTTTCATACAGTAAAGTGAAAATCTCAACAGGCTTCTCTGCCTTTTCTCTCATGATAGCCTGTGACAGGAGGGCTCTCCAAGCTGAGAGTTAACCACGTTCAAAAATTGGAAACAAGCTGGTATTGACCAGCTTTTCAGTCTACTTACTTTTGATCCACTAGCTGATGTTCAGCTCTTAATCATGGCTAAGTATTTTGTCCTGGATTTGAATGATGATCCCTACGTTTGGAGAACGATGCATAAGCAGGGGCAAGCACTCAGGTTAGATGATGAGGGTAGTGAAGGAAAATAGCTAACAAAACCCAGAAACAAATTTGATAAAAAGGTCACAGAGGCAAACAGTGGCAAAATAAAGTGAATTTGGCAGATGGAAAAAGGTAGGGGAGGAAAACCCACCAAAACCAAATTACCACTTGTTAGCACCATCTAGAGCAATCCTTTCCTTCCTAGGGCTCACCATCAAATGCTATTGATCTTCCCTAAATTCTAGCAGATTTCAGGCAGAGGAGAATCAAGTTTCAAGAAAACAAATCAGGCCTCAGTGCCACGGTACCTCTTTCTGCCTCCTTTCCCTGTTAGGTCTTTGAATTTCCTGAGCAGGATTGAAT
Organism: Chionis minor; assembly: GCA_013398295.1. NCBI lineage: Eukaryota > Metazoa > Chordata > Aves > Charadriiformes > Chionidae > Chionis > Chionis minor. The sequence continues at coordinate 783,995 of VZSF01011326.1, forward strand.
TCCATCCATTTCTCATTAATCATCATTTTAATGTTTTACATTTACAGTAGCAAGCCAGAGACAGCAGAACTTTTGCTTGTATCTTAAACTGGCATAATTTCAAAATGTGACATAACTTCACAAAACAGGCTGGGGACACACTTAACTTGTATTTACTGTTGGCAGCAGTTTATACCACAGAGACACCGTGTCAGGACGCTAAAATAGTTTTTAAAAATCCAGGCGAGTGCCCTATGCAGCAGACCTTTTTGTAGTTAGTTTCAAGCAACCCATGTATAACGTTCTTGTGCTGCTTTCTCGTAAGAACTGAACAACCTGAGCTTTGTTGTAGGCTGACTTGAGTATGAGTCATGATCATGTGTATTTTTAACTTAAAAGCTAAATCAGAAGGAGTATTTGACTCCAAATACAGCATTTAAATAAATCTGCGTAGCTGCTGAAACCAACTCCAGAAATTATGTGAGGACATGCAAGGAAGAAAGTGCAAAAGTTAGCTTATATTGAAATTCATGACAAATTGGCTGTTGTTTTAATTTAAAAAACACAGACTTCTCCATTTGTCAATTTCATAATATACATGTTTTAAAAAGCCCACTCCTACCAGATATTGTTTTTATATGGCTTACTTGGTACAGTTCATATAAAACACATAGAGGGTTTATGTAATTCATTTTGGAAGCTTTCAGGGGTTTCAGAAAATCCTTAATAAATTGTCAAAAAAAGCCAGCCCCTTTAGAAAAAAGAGCAGATAACACACTTATTAATGAATTGGTAGATGTCAGTTCAATACCCAACACCTCCCAACTTTCTTTGCAAAAATGTCCATGTTATTTAGCTGTTTTCCCAGCTGCCCAACTTCTAATTCGTTCTAGAATTTCTTGCTACCTCTGCCGACATTATTTATGAAGGTAATACCTTCCCTGAAGCACAGACTTTGATTTCTTATAAATGTGTACAGTAACTAGAACAAAGGGGACCTAAACTAATAACAGAAGATTTAATCACAGTAAATCAAGTAAATATTATGGAACACATTTTACAACTAGGTAAACTGAACTGAATAGACCAAGGTGATGGAACAAAGTAAAAGCAGACTTGGAAATCAAAGCAAGAAATCTCATCTCGCGATTTATTTAACTAAACCCACCGGATATAATCAGCACACATATGACACACTCTTCACTTTGCCTTCCCAAGCAGCAGATGTTTCTAAGAGAGAAAGACTCATTGCTGTCCAGAGCTTAGTGTCAACTGCCAACACAAAAGTCACCTCCCTTGCTGGAAATAATGAATATGCAACCGAAGAGGAGCCATATATACTGTCGGCCTTCCCCCTCTCCCTGTGTTTTTGAAGAAGAAAACGTTGCTTTGCCTTTGAAATTTAGATGGAAGAACATGCCTCTCTATGGTAATAGAGAACCCCACCAAAGAGGCTGCTTTGACTGTTTTTTCTATTTTCTCACCTGTTCAGCTATTAAAAGGCCATACTATAATGTCTCAGAATTTTAGCTGTCAAAACAAAAAAAAGTACAAGAAGCCTGTATTACTGGGATAAGTGTTTTCTTTCTTTCCTTTTTTTTCCTAATAACTGACCCCTGCTTACTTTTGAAATAGCAGTATATAACATAAGACAAGAAATTATCTCTAGTTTCAGTATTTCAAGATGTCTCCCTCTCCCAGCTCTTTCAAATCATCTGTGCTGCATCACTTACAAATTCCTTATGAAAGTAGCACTAAGACCCTTTTCTTCTCCCACTTACTCATACCGTGAGACCAATCAATGCCAATAGACTTATCATGCTAATGACTGTAAAAGGTTCATAGTCTGTCCCTAACAGAGTAATTGAATAAACAATGGCAAAGACAGAAAAAAAATTCTGTGATGTTACCCTCACTTTCCCCAAAAAAGCCACATCAGAAGGAAGGAAGGAAGGAAGACTGCTTGACTTGATACACTAAGGAATGCATTTAAATTAAAACCTGATTATTGGCATAATACATTTATACTTAGGAAATACAATGATTAACTGAAGAGAAAGTCAAAAGAAATCAAGTGTGTTCTACAATGGAGTTGTGGAAGCAGCATTCTTTAATTGAGTAAAAATGCAGACATCTCTATGTAGGACTGCTAGCGGGTTTTGTTTGATTGGGGTTTTTTTGTTGTGTTTGGTTTATGTTTTCGATTTTTCAAAAGACTTCATTAATTGTATGTGAAATCCGATTTCAGTACTAATTAGTTTCTGTAGCTTAATGAAAAAATATATTCATAGTAATGCAAATTTCATGTATTTAAATTCATTTGAATACCTAATGAAGAAAATGCAGACAAAAAAACTGTTGTGCTTCTCCAGGTTGAATGGAAATCAGCTAAAGTTACTGTAACATAATTTCTTGCTGGACAAATTTCATAGACATTTCTAATCTATCTGTAACTTCCTGAGCAGGTGGAATGTGTTTGAAATAGGAGCAGTCTGAGCTTTGCAGTGCTAATTCTGTAACTGTGAATATTCTATAAATGCATTTTCTCTGGAAATTTGCAGGAGTCTGTATCGCCACCAGTGACGCCACTAACATTTTGACTAAAACAATAATAACATATTTTTCAGTATTGTGTTTATATTAACTTTTAATAAAATAAAATCATTCATTGTTCATTTGGAAATGTTTCTTTTAATTTTCTGTATTTTCATTTTTTTAAAAACAGCCTATGTTTGGACATTTTTTTATAATAAATTCCTCTTCCAGGTAAGGCAGGCTGACTAATATTTCTTACTGCCACTGCAATTCAAATCAGAACTAGAAAGATGAAATGACCAAAGGAGAAGTACTAAAAGTATGGAGGTAAAAAATAAGTGGCAGGACAACTTCTTGGCTGCGTATTAAATATACTGAAAGAGTTAAATGATATGGGAAATTCTAGCTGCTGTGATAACACACAACTGTCATGACACATATTTTCCATTCCAAAAAAAGGTTTTCTTGATGGAATCACAAACAGTCATTATGGTTCCTTTGCTTCCTACCTTTAGACTAAGGGACATATTATGGTAACTAATGTATCTACATTTTATTATACATTATAAAACCCCCAAGATTTTGTTGGAAGAAGCTGAGAAAAGGTGTGGTGCAAGAAAGAACAAAGAGGACTGGAAACAGATCCCACTCTTTTACTAAGTAATAAAACTGTTTTGTGAGCCAAGGACATCATTCGCATGGAGACAGACCATGCTTCTCTTGCCTAAAAATGTGAAATGTTAGTGGTGATCTAATACTTTTAGCCTCAACAGAGCTAACCTAGCTCAGCAATGTGCTACCTGAAAAGAAAACCACAGTCCAAATTGAAGAGGTTTCATGGAAGTCTTTTGAAACCCGCACGGCAGCCAAGACTCCAAGAAGGCTTTCTTCACTACTGTCCTCCTGGGACTATGCATATGGGTTTGAAGATTTGGGTAGGTGGGGACACTGTGTCTTAACCATTACAATCTGAAAAAGCGGGGAAAAGAGAAAGATGTTCTAAACATCAAGATTCATGAGGTGAAAAAGCAACAACTCAATGTTCCTCAAACATTAGTGCAAAATTCTTAACTTCATTGCAACTATCATCACACTTGAAGTCAGACAGAAGCAGCACTAAGCTAGAGCTGCAATTGAAACTACGGCGATAGTAGTCAAATATCACCCCTGTCATTTCTTATGGTGTAAGCGGTCAGACACATTTTTCTCTAAAATCAAACAATACTACGTACCTTAACTACATTTTTTACTACATAAAAATTACTTCCCAATATATAAGACTCAAGGCTTAGTATATTTTTGATATCAAACATTTTGGTGTTTTAAACCTGCAGTCAATAGTCCACGTGATGAATACTAGCATTTTAACATAAATGAAAAGAAGTTGAGTTATTAGTATTTTATCATTAAGTAAAAAGAGGCTACAGGGCGTTTCTTTAAAAAAAAATAAATTAATAAAACATTGGCAAAGAAAAATTGATCATCAATATACTTCTGAATTTGGAAAGTCTATAAAAGTTAGTAAACACCCGGCTTCCTGTACTTGCTGCTAAGGGTCGCTCCAAACATATACGCCTTGTAGACAAAAGATCCTCTTTCAATGGGTCGGTGCTTACTGACTTCCACATGCTCTTCCAGATTCTCTCTCTCTTTCCACATTTTCTTCACTAACTTGAGAAGCGCGGCCTCAGTCTACCCTGAAAGGTGAAGAAAACAAAGGACCCTGTTCACACATCATGTCTCACCAACTCCCATGGCTACTTCCATGGAAGTAGTTTGGACTTCCATGGTGGAACCAGGAACATTGTGTGGGCAGAGTTTGATTTCGTTGTTTGTATATTGAAAAAAAATTGCTCTTCTCTGCAATGACAAACAAGACTGGTATATCTTTTTAATGTGAACAAGCAACCCTCGGAACCTCAGACAACCTGAGAAGCCTAGTAATATCTCTGTGAAATCCTATTGTAATAAAAATTAAATCCAGCAGCCCCTACAGTGGAGAAACGAAGTAACAAAGCCCCAACCTTTTCCTTTACTGCCAATGTCTTTTAGGGCATTTTGTCCACCTACTTGAAAAAAAAATATCCAATATCGATGAATATGTTACAGTTCAAGAATAGTTATTGTTCAGTTCAAGTCTCATTAATGTTGAATGTAACTACAATACATTCCTGATTCCCATTGTCCACACGTGTAAAGTAAAAAGTATGCAGCAAGGTAATAAAACAAACTTACAAAAAAAGTAGATGCACGTGTTAAACATTATTATTTCCTCCTTGGAAATGACTGTCCTCTGCCTTTTTAATAAAAAGCAGAAGTGTCATAAAATATATATGAAAAAAATCATCACTGACAGATGAAAAGGATTCCGGGTAAGCAGCACTCCCAATTTTGCAAGTTATAAAGGCATAGAGTTGTTTGAAGTTGGAGACCCACGCAGATGATGAGCTGCTTTCAAGTGCCAGCATTAGCCCATCTCCTCACTCCCTGGCTGCCCTTTTTGGGACTATTTCTATAAAGGTGACAAGATGTTAGACTGCCAAGATCACCGATTAGAACACTTCAAAACCTGCTATCTACTAGGAGAATCATTTGGCCACAAAATTTCATCATTTTAGATGTTTTGACCATTAAGTCATGAGTAGTGTCACCCTGGGAGTCCTATTTATAGATCTTATGCTTCATTGTAAGGTCTCAAATTAAAGGTAAAAGATTACTTCAGTTCTTTTATACACAGAAAAAAACTTGTTGAAATAAAGTCCTTTCAGTCAAATTCTCAGAGCAAAAGAAAATCAAACATTCATGGTGCTGCCTTTGAACAGTGAAAGGAGCTTTTATTCTTTTTATAAATATCATATTTTATACGAGGTTTATAAATATACTTGGCAAAGATGTTTCACCCAAATGTTAGCAATTTCATATCTTTCATTTACAGGATATCGACCCAGTTGATTTGTAATTAATTGCAGACCTCTTTCTCATTAGCTTATCGATTGAGGAGTCTGCAATGCATTCTTGACTGTATTATAAATTACAGCCTTGGTTCCAGGGTACATTTGGTTGCAGTTAATTCCGGTTGTCTACATTTTTCATGTTGTAAGAGTTACCTGCTGTACATCTTGCCAAACTATATCCGTTACAGTAGAGAACTACAGGTCCTTTGTTATTGTAGATCCACTTCTATGAGTAATAAATCCAATTTTCTACTTATTCAGATTTAAGTATGCAACAGTGAAAAGCAAAAAAAAAACCTTCATTCTCATGCTCTCGAGCATAAGAAAATACCAAAGCTCAAAAAACCTGCTGGAAGTTTTCCATTGATTTCAGAGAGCTTTGGATCACTCTCCCAAGTGAGTAGGCTGTTGCAAAAGCAGGCTTGAAGATCATACTTTTTAAAAAATAAATAACTATAACATGGCGGGGGGGGGAGGTGGGTGGGGGGGAGAATAACCTGAAAATCATTATTAAAAAAATAAATCCTTTCCTAGAAGTCTGGTAAATGTAGCAACATTATAAACCTGAAAGCCTTAGGTAAAACAAAAGCAAAAAAAGTCCAGGAAAGGAATAAATTCCAGATCAGTTCAAACAGATGCAGGCATTAGGCAATAGCATCGGTAAATGCTTGTTTTTCAGTAAAGGTAAGTTCTCTTATTAAAAATCCTAAACAAACAAGCCCAGTGCTTAAAGAGCACTTACCTGATTTCATGATAGTGGAGTTCAGTAATACGCATTAAAGTCAGCATGTAGTCAACATTCTCGACCATCTTTAGTGCCTATACAAAAAAGCCAAATGCAGTAAGAAATTAATTTAAAGGAAAACTAATTTAGTCTAGATCATGGCAGGAGAGAACAATGTGGCACCCTAAATTTAAAATAAGCAAGCCTAGAGCCGCTCTCATCACAAAAATTAGAGCCATTTCTTTTTCTGTTGCAGAAGGTGCAGTTCTGAGTATCTGTTGTAGCCACAGATGTGCATCCTGACCAGTACTGCTGTCAAGTACAGTCTCAGCAGCCCATAATTCCATTTCAGGGTCTCAGGGTTTAAGCTGGAGGCTGTTTTCCCCAAAATGCATCTCCTTAGCACTACAAACACAACATCATGAAAATGAAAGGAATTCTCCTTTTCTTAAGTGCCTAAATTACTGACAGTCATTGCCAAGAGGAAACGTTCCTTAGAACAGTGGAATTATGATCCATTCTGGCAAATGCTGAAGCACTGCATTTCCACCAAAAACGGAAAGGCCTCCGAGGCCAGTCACATTTTAGAGGTCCATCTCCTCTCTCTTGACCTTCTCAGAAGGATTTCTACTGCCTAAAAAGCCAACTGTGGGGGAGAAACTAACGTCTCGCTTTTATATAAAGGCTTTCCAGCAAACGAGATGCAATTAAACTACAGAGGATAAACCCATTCCAGCTGAAAAAAGCGCCTGCCTCAGCAAGACTTTCTGCGCCAGTATAGGCTTAAACCAGTTGCTAAAACAGAAGGTGGTTCAACACCCGAGAGTGATTTCGCGGTGTTTCTTTCGGGGACTTTGCCAACAGAGCTCTATCAGTTTGGGTCTGAGTTGCTTTGCTTCCTGTGCAGCACAGCTACGTTGGAGGAAACTCCTAACCATGGGCTGAGCCCGTGGTAGCAACCGAGGCACTGCGGGCAGGTCGATGCCGCTGCAGCACGAGGGTCAAGGTGTCCTACGTGCAAACGCCTTATAAACTGACAAAACCGTGCTTGCACTGCTGAGCGTGTTCAGGTCCATCTAGTGCTCGCTCCTGCCAAGCGAGTACGCGTAGCGCAGCCGGAAAAATTGCATCTGCTCTGAGGTCTTCTCCTTAGACAAATCTGCCTGACTTATCAAACCCGGCTTGACATAGCCCTGCCAGCAAACATCTGCAGCATAGACATGGCCTAAAAGCCACTGCTTTAAAGGGAAAGGCCACCAGCTGAGTCTTACTTTCTCTTTGATCTTTGTGAATGCTTTGATAAAGGCAATTCAAAGGGCCTCTGCTGAAGTGATTGTTACTGCACTGAAAAGGCAAAAACGGAGACAGAAGAGGAGGAGAGGGATGCTGTACCCACAAAAAAAACCCAACCCAAAACAAAAAAAGAACCTTCAAAATGGTGTCTCGGCAATATTAACTTTATTGTGGAGGCCTGTAACTGGATATCTAAAGACCTACCATGCTGCTTATATTAAAAATAAACCCTACTGAATGCATCTAGCCAGGGATTACATGTCCATATGTGCAACCAAATCATTAATTAAATAACTTATTTCTCTTCTGCCACTCATCAAATTTCTTTCAGAATGGTATCAGTTATAGTGTTTGCACAGATGGAGGCTTCCACCAGCAAAGACTAAATATCATATACTCGAGACATGCAATGTAAAACTACCATGGCAGTGCATTATTTTAATCTATGCACCTAATTGTTTCAAGCCCTTGAAAAAGGTCACTCTTTAAACCATAATTTATGAATGCTCTCAGAGTAATCAGTGACTGCAGCCAGCACGAAGTCATTGATCAGCCTGAATGCATCTCCTGGTTTTGACAGAGGCTAACGTGCTGTGTGATGGGCTGGTGTGTAGCTTTTCCCTTCCTGGGTGGAAATTCCAGACCTACTCAAGTGTCTGCTCGTGTTTTCCAGTGTACTAACTGAGAGTGGAGAAAGATACGTTGGGACGCGTTCTCACACAGCCTAAAGCAACTTGAAATAAGGATTCTGAATGTGTGTGAATGTCAGCTCCCTATCACATGGGGATTTTTGTTAACCTAGAGAACTTCACCTCTTTCTCCAAGGCAAGCCAGCCAGCTAGCTCAAGGGACTGTGACCTTAACCCACATGAGTTTGACAGAGCTACCATCCCTGCTGTTATTCCCTGGAGGAAGCAGATAGTACTGACCAGAGATCCTCAGGGGATGGTGGGTGTTGCAGTAGTGCCCTTGAAAAGCAAAAAATTCCAACTGCCAAAAAAAAGGTCTTTAAGAAAGCCAAAGAGCAGGCCGATTGAGTAATTTCTCTTCCCCTCCACAATAGACTGGAGAATGAGGCAAACTCCAGCTGTCTCACTGGGGGTGGGTGGAAACTCATAATCCTTTAAAAAGCAAATAGTTAAAAAAACAGAAAGCCCCAAAGGAGTTCTCCTGTACACATTTATTAGTAAGACTAATGCTGGCCCCCTAGCTCCCTGATTGTGCTTTCAAAGAGTAAGGAAGAGTGTTTTAGCTTTCCGGGCAGCCTCACTGAAAACTGCCAAGATGAGGAACAACTAAGTAAGGCCATTTTAATGCCTAAAATAGATAACAGAGTCAGAGTTCCGAAAAGTGACACAGACATGATGTAAAATGAAATGTGCTGGAGAGAGTTAATTCCCCTAGTAAACTAGAAAAGGAGGCTGGTCCAGATCCAGTGCTGAATCTTTTTGCTTCTGATCCATCCCATGCTGCCTTCCATCTTTGTTCCTCACCAATCTAGCATTGTCTCCATCCCTGCTCTTGGCCACTCCCGTTTAGCCATGCTTGCCTCTGGAGCATGGCTATGCACATTCATATGTATACACACAAACACCTCTCAGAAACCAGAGCTGAAAGTCTACACTGCCAGCCACCCACCTTGCTCTCATCTGTTGACTCTTGCTTGCCCCCAAAACCACTTTCTTCAAATTTCCTTTGTGATGTGGACTTGTGCACATCATAGAAACCAAACCAGGCTTACATAGAGTCCTAGACATCCTAGCTTTGGTAAATTACTAGAGATTAACTTAACTCATGCTTGAAAATGAAATGTCTTTACATAACTCATAAATGGTAATTTTTGTAATGAGCTTTTTATTTACAGTTTCCCTACTGAAATCCTCAATGTTGCACTCCTGTGCACAAACAGTGAATTGGTTTTCTTCACTTATTGTTTCTATGCAGACAAGCTGGCGGCTGATTAGCAACATTAAGCCAGGCTTCTCAGTGGTGTAATGTGTATTTAAGATGAAATCACAGTTGCATAGGGTTTAGTTTACAATTATGCTGCATTGGGTGAGGGGAAGGAAGAATTAGACTTAGTTTCAAGTGACATTAATTGAAAACGTTGCAAACAGTGCACAAGGTCAAATATACAATTACTAACTAGAAAGTAAGTGCTTATAACTTTTGTGTGCTCACAAAATCAGTCTGATGGACTCTTTCAGCAGCAACAGTCTTATTTCTGCTCAGAGTGCACCACAACGGATACTGTTATATTGTCCGGTTTTCACAGAAGAATGGCTCAAAAAAGGCTGGAGGTGCAGACTGTTACAGTGATGTAGCTCGTGCTGGTCAATCACAAAATCATAAACTATAGTAAAATTTCCTTTAGCAATTTACCTTAATCTAGTAACTGCATAATTTGTTCTAAAATATTTATCAGCTGGGTTTACTGCATCTATGAGAACAAACATTTAAACAGGTTGATTTGGTTTGACTGAATGGATTTTATGCAAAATTTTAGTGAAATTCATGCTTCTGGACAAGATGGTCCTGTTTACAAACGTGATCCAAAGACACTATGATTCAGCATTCCCTAATAAAGTGATTTAACTGGCTTCCATTCTAATTTATCATTTTATCAGAGACAGAGAAATCAAAGAACAGAGTGGAAAGGAAGAAAAAGAGAAGTAGGGGGAAAAAAAGGAAGCCACTTCCAGGGAGTGGACCACAGTTTATGCTTTGGATTTATTAACCTAGACACACGAACAAGCTACATCCAGTACAGCTGGAAAGTCAACACACAGCATTCATATCACCAGTGATGTATGCCTCAACTTCTCCCCTGGATGATTAAATGGGTGTAAATATCCATCGGGCAATTTTTCAGTGTGACATTTCTGCCATGACTTTATCCAAAGCACAGCTATCAGGAAACTTGCCGCTTTCTGACACAAAGGCTTCAAAAAGACTCTGTGGCATTCCAGATAGGGCAGGAATTTCAGTGATAATTTGAACATGTAGCCTACTCCAAAGGTTTTTCATTCCGTAGAACTGTATCATGGGCGAACGGTGTCAAAGTTGAACACGCTACGAAAGATAGAGCTAGTCTGCAAACACAGACCGATTGGAGCTTTTCCCTGCACAGTGAACTATCTGTGTATCCAATGAGACCAAAATATAACTGGCTGATTTTAGTCAGATCCTTCTCGCTGCAGAAAGGGGAAAAAAAAAATACTGCCAAGGCAGCTAAAGCGGAGGGATTTAATTTCATTATATTTTTATATTATTATATTCTTAAATGATTCCCAGAGAAATGGAAAAAAACTAGCAAAATGATGACAGGCAAAGCCTGACTGCCATGCACAGAAATCCAAGAGCCAGCTTAACTGCATCTGAGCTATGTGGCATGGTTTTTTTGTGATAGCAGGTATCAATAAGTCACCTTAATGCCAGGAGTTTTTTCAAGATGAGTAGATTAATTGCTTGAATCGGATGACGATTCTGATATGAAAACCTGTAGTCTATAAAACGATTAATTAACGTGACTAATATCAGCAAGCTTGAGAGTCTGCGTGTCAAAGGCAAAGTGCCCATACCTTCCTTTGCCCCAGAATGTATTTACGTCTTGTGCAGAGGAGGAAAACATTCGATAAAGGAGAAAACTATAAATACTAACAAGCAAGCAACCATAGCAATTTCTTTTTTACTAAGATAAAATAAGGGTTTTAGCAGTTAATACTGGAATTGGCCCATACACTTTAAAAGAAAGGAAAGGAAAAAAAGGGAGGAGAAAAAAAAAGCTTCTCAACTCTCCCTTTATCAGGAGCAAAGCTGACCTTTGGGGAGAAAATGCTGGTTCTCTTAGAAGGGGGCTAGCCCAGAATTTTATCAAACCATTGGCAGTGGTGTTTTTTATAGTAAAACATTGAGATTTTAAAAACAAAATCCTGCTGTTCCATCACAATGGCCCTTCATAGTCAGGTATTTTTAAAATTGCTTTCCACACTAGAAGGCCTTGCTGATGAATGGTGCAAGAATGATCATGCATTGCTGTGCTACCAAATTCAGTCTTATCGGGATCAGACCGCACTGTGCTTTGCAAACATATTTCTGCAGCAAAATAATCTATTGGAGCAAAATTGATACCCCAAGCACATTGTTTGACTCTCCCTGCAAAACAAAATGGTGTTCTAATTTCTTAACGGCAGAGCTTTGCCAAATTCCTGTAAGAACACAGGACACAGCAAGAACTTGAACCCAGCAATGCTTAGAACTTTAGAGGATTAGAACTCTTAACGTTGGTTGTATAGCAGCGAGTTAGTTGTGCCATGCTCTTTTCACAATCCCTGCCTCATCAGACTATACTTTCCTGACATAAAAGAAAACAGCACAAGAATTTAGAAGCCTAGACTACAAAACTCTACAGCAACACAGTCACACACACTGTTTTAGTCAGGAACAGTGCAGAAAATTGAAATAAGAAGCATTTTGATAGGGTGGTTGACTGCAGTTGAAAACCTTATCTAAAACTCAGCAAAGAAGTGTTTTGTGCACTGCCTGTGGCTAAAAACTCACAATGGCATCTACCTCTAGAGCAGAATTTTTCCACAAAGAGGTCTGAAAATGCTATCCAAAGGAGGCTGTCTTCTGAGTCCTGACATCTCGGAAATCTCACCAGTACTTCAGGACAATTTGCAGTTGGAAGGACCATGCCTTTACAAGAAGCTATTAAAATAGACAGTACTGTACCAGGTTTGGCTGAAAAGCAAGTAAATTTGATAACCAATTTAAAAGTGTATCCACAATTGCTATTTGATATTTACACAGAGCCTTTCACCAATTCAAAAAAGTTAATCCTACACAGAACAAAGAGCTTTTATATCAGCTTCACAGAAGCATATGACACGTTCTCATCATGCACACGAACAAACAGGAAAGAACGGATTTATTGTGAACTAGGATTTTTGCTATAAATTAAAAGGCCATTCCCTTTTATATGTCATGTGTATTTAATTTCACTCCATAGGGTAATCCACTGAGAATTCAGAGTGCCAAGATCTACTTTCCCCATTCCTTTTATTTCCTTAGGCAAATATCTAGAATTAGAGACAGAGAAAAGATGAAAAAAGGGAAGGCCAAGGGAAATACAGAGGTCCAAGAAAGAAAGTAAGACCAGTCTAAACAAGGATTTTTCCTGGCCTATGCAAGCAGCACTGATTATTTATAACAGGCAAAGGCATCTGTCTTTGATTATGATTTCATGTATACTGTGGCTGGTGGTGAGCTTACTGCGTGCCAGAGAAGACTGTCATCCCACAGTATGAAATTCCAGTGAGAAAAACTAATCTCTCTCTCAGGGAGAGACTTTTACCTTTGACTGATGAAAGGGCAGACGGAAAGAGCTTTTATGCCTCAAAAAAGAAAACTGCAATCTATTACAGATTGTAAGGAAATCAGATCTAATTTACAAACAAAAGATAGAGTCAAAGCACATATATGGTATAAATAGGTACACTTGAAAGTGCAACTGTTCAAAGGTATTTCAAGCAGTTTAAATTTTGCAAAAGTGAAGAATCGATATGAAGGAAAATATCAACTTTCTTTTCTACAAACCTTTAGTTGTTAGGCTACATAGAGCCTTTAGTTTTGTGTCATGGCATTAAGGACTAAAAGGAGCTTATGGGCCCAAAAAGACATTAGGTAAGTACAGCACCAGGATGCACACAAGACACATGTAAATCTGCAGAGTTGACCAAGAAGGGCCCTCTGCCACCTCTCAACTCATGACAAGATGCTTCAGTCTAACAATCTATTAAGCTGGCATGTAAAATATTAAACCTGCTGAATCTGTGTATTACAGTCCATTTCAGTGAAAGCTAGAAATGGCTGAACCTCTCCAGCCAAGCTGATTCACAAGAAGCGGAGATAACAGCAACCAGAAGTACCTCGCAAGCAGGGGGGTTTCTCAGACAGGAAAATGGGTGCTGTCCCTCTTGAAATAGTAGAAAATCAGAGACTACAATGACAGCAGTAAGAATCATCAAAATACATGACACATCGCGGTCTGAACAAGTGCTCTGAGCATTTGTTTCCTTTTCTAGGGGTGAGGAAAGCAGCTTCCAATTAGCCATTCTTGTCATTCAGGACACCCCATCCATATCTGAAATCAAATGAGCAAAGCATGAAAGCCTTCAGGGCTTCCTTCTTCTCATTGCCAGATACATTAGAAGGAAGCTTCGCTTGCTCATCTCTACTCTGTCAAGACCAGATCTTAGGCCTCAGTTACAATCAGAATCTCTTTCCTGCCTTTAAAAAAAGCCACCAACCAACCTAAATGCGCTACCAATTGTGCCAAAAAGGACATCTGCTGATTTGATGGACAAGCTAGGGTTCAGAGTAGTCTGAAATCCATACAGCTTGTCAAAAGGCAAGGATCTGACAGCATTTTGTTGACACGTTTCCTCAAAGTAATGTGCAGAGTTACGGATTTGATTTTGAAATATTCTGCATTTGGACGTTGCCAAGTGATAACAACATGTCACAGGCACTGAAACTCCATCTTACCAGTTTCTCATCAGCTTGAACAAGCTAGAAGGAAGGAGTCTAGATATTTTTTAATTGTGGTGGCAGGGCAGTTATGGAATTTTGTCCACTGAAGCAGAATGCTGTCCAAGAAAAGCTGTTTTACTGATTGAGTGGCTACATCTGGTAACATATTATATCAAAACTCTAAAATCACATTAAACTATTTTTCACATAGCTACTATTTTACAGCTCCTCATTTAACACACTCCATTAAAAACCAGAACATAAATCCCTGGTACAATAACAGAATTACGGTCACTAATCACCACTGGATTGCTTTAAATAATAGACCGTCAGGCCTGAGCCTATACTGTTGATGTGACTGGGATTTTTGCCATTTCAGTGCCACTGGAGTGGGATCAGACTTGGAGTTGGTTAGTTATAATGATAATGAATGATAGTATCTAGCAGGCAGCCTGAGTTAGCAGGGAAGGCTGTCACACTCCTTTATGTACCTGACATTGTGCTGAGAAATTACTATCACTGCATGAGCTGACTGAGGGCAAGCATTGTAAAGGAAAATGTCAGATGGAATCCAAAGTATTTTCTTATTCTCCTAATTCACCTCCCTCTTTAAGAGCTTACTTAACCCCTTTGATTTTGTTTTCAGACCACAACATTTCCTAACCCCAACACTCCTCCCATTTTCCAAACCACTCCCAAATTTTCTGTCTTTTAATTCTGAAAATAGAGGAGGAAACTGCCTAGAAGATTCATAAGGGACAGGGCAAAAATACTGCAGCCAATATTTATTTATTTATTATCAGGGACTTCTGTGAAGGATGTGGCAAACCCAGAACCCCCAGTTTGTCAAGAAGTGCTGTTCAGCATTTTAAGACTGCTAGGCTCCTCAAAGTCCCCCAAGTGGGGCACTTTAAGACTAAGGCCACAAAATTCCTAATGGCATTTGAGTATTTTAAAGAATGCCCAGTGTAAGTGCATTGAGTTTGCTTTGCACACTTTCAAAATATTGACTTTATATTACCTTCCTCATTGATTTCTGTGTGCAAGGAGAAACCAAACGAAGCATCTGGTGCCTTCTTCAACACAAAGTCCCAGCAGGAGGAATACAATGTTCATTTTTTGGAAGGCCTTAGCTGAAAGGTTTTTATCCTTTGGGGTATATAAAAAGATCCTTTCCCAGAGGGCGTAGATAAAATTTCAAAAGCAGTAGCATTGCCTTCTCAGACAATAATGAACGTGCCCAGCTACCCCAGGAACTCAGTGTGCTACAGACTTGCTGTGTATGGCAAAACCAAGTACAAACACAGCTTCCAGTTCTAAAATCTGGCTGAACAACTTAGAGGTTAAATGTTGGTCTCTAGAGAAAGCAAAAGGCTTAACAGTGGTGGAGTACCTTACTCACTCGCCAAAGTAAAATAATAAGGCTGCTGAAAAAAGGAGAAATGCTAAGCAACATTATCAAGGGCACTCCAATTTAGCAAAGAATAGGCACTTGTACTTTTAATTTGCTAATTTCTTTATTTATTTGTTCCTTTTTAATCTCGGATACTCAAAAACATTTAAGACTCAATAACGTGGTGAGGCAAACATGACAAAATCTGGGAAGTGAAAGGTGGCAGGATGGGTTAAACACCCTAACCTTTTAGTCAACTCCAAGAATCAGTGCTGGCCCGGGTCTCTAGGGAAAACAGATTTACAGTCTCTGTGGACATAAATGCATTTCAGAATACCATGCCACATGGCAACAGTAGTATTCTTGGGGGAACAAGAGCTCAAGCAATGGAGTACCAAGAGCATCACTGGTAAAGACAGTGGCAAGAGCAAATATGACATGTTGATAGTTGTAGAGGACATCCCCACGCACAGGTAGCAATGGCACAGCCACTGCTGCCCAGGTGCCATTTTCTAGTACAAACTCCACCCCTCTGCTTTCTGTTTGCCCACAACTGCAACTCTTTCCGTGATGTACCAAGTGTTTTGTTACCTGTTGTGGCTATAAAAGCCAACACCTGGGCCCTGGAGAAGCTGAAGTTCACTCTTTGCTCACCCTGCCTGTTCATTACCCAGGATGGGGGGTAACAGGAACTGCAGTCTCTGCTCCCCTCTGCCACCACCTCCAGGCTGTACCTGTGGAAATCAGAGCCTACCATCGGCAACCATGAGGCAAATTTCGTGACCTGGAATGAAAAACAGAGCAAAACCCAACCTCAGAGACCACACTAAGAGATAAAAGTGTTTCCAATCACCAGCAGTCTAATCTAGATCAGAAGCTACGACCCCACATTTGCTTTCTATGCTGTCTTGTTTTGCAGGTTTTTCTGTGCTATGCTGTATTAATGAAGAGTCTGGTGCCCATCCACTTCTTATGACTGGTGATCCCACTCATGAAAATTTGGACTGGGCAAGAGAGGTATGGCTGTCTCTCAATAAATTAGATGCCCCCTCTCACCCTTGTTTTTTTCTCTTTCAAGTAGAGTTGCTTAAGTGAAATCACTCACTGAAATTTTACATTATTCTTAAATGCAGAAGTTTGGAGACACTCCATGGGCAAATGTGAAATAAATGTAAACTTGGATTTAAACTAGTATTCACTGTTATTCATAAAAACTTTAAAAAATCCCACATCTTTATATGATCATTTACTTTTATATATTTACATGAGCAGGAACATCACCAAACTCAAGTAGAATTAACTACTTGATCTGAAGTGATGCTTTTGATCACTGTAGCTTTAAGGAGTGCGTTTGCATTTCTGCTCAACTGAACACTTAAGAAAAACTATTTTTAGAAATGTTGCTTGCTATACCAGTCTCACTAGAATGGGAGGTACAGCCATAAAATTTCCATTATGCTTAGAGGCATCAGCAATCAGTCAATGGGACAGAAGAACAGGGAACTGCATTTTTAAGCAACATATTTTAGTTATTTCCTATTGTCTTTAACACAGACTTTGTGCATGAGAGGTAAGAAAGGACATGTGGTTTCAGCATCACAGAGAAACCTGGCTTGGAGTTGCAGAAATACAAAATGATCTAGTCATTCAATCAATTTCAAACTAAACAACCCCGTGTCTTTTAAAAGTGACTAACTGCATTTAGTAAAAATTATTCAAGTTTGACTGTACCATAACATTCAAAATTGAGTGAAATTTTTATAAAATTGTGTGAATATTTATGCATGACTTGTAAAACCCCTGCAAATCAAAGCTAGCTACAGAAACAGTGCCATAGCTACACCAGCATTTCAGTTTCACCACTGCCATAATGAGTTTTAATTATGTAATTATTTCACACCTCAGCTGATTTGCACATGTTGTTCATGATCCTAACAGCCATAAGTAGCAACATATGAGGAATGATAAGGCTCTGTCCTCAAAGTTAGATGTCTGCAAGTATGAGGAACAACAGAAAATCCTTAAGAATCATGTCAGAGTTGAAACATCATTTTCCTGCAAGATCATAACAATTCTTACCAGGTTCGATCTTGCACTTTCTGGATATTCTTCTTTAACAGGATGCACTCCTGCCGAGGCCTGAGCCAGATTAGTTCTCCACACTGAAATTTACTGAACTCTTAGGATTAAAATTGGTGTCACTGAAAACTGGAAGTGCACAGACAGCGGAACCCAATTTGAGGTTTAACAAGGAGTAGAAAACAAGGAGGAGATGCTTTTCATTGCATTAGGCATATTGAAGACTGAAGATTTACTGCATACACATACTCTCTGGAAATGATCAGTTATTCTACTTAGGTTTAAAAAATTGCAAATGTCTTTGCAAAACAAATCATTAGATTTGCATACAATCATACTGTGTAGCCACATGAAAATAAATTATATTTTCTGCTTGCATTTCTGTTGCAGATTTAATTGACGTAACAGTGCAGAAAACTGAGACAAAATTTTATTTCTTCTGCCTTTTAATTACCATCTGCTAACATAAGATTACATTTCTTAAAGTGACTAGGTCTACCTGCCAGCTGAATTTTTCGCCTGATTTCCTCAAGCTCTGGCAGCTGACTTCATTATTGGTGAAAATGGCATGGCAAAGCTAGCATGAAAAATGAGGCTAAGCACCTGTCACTTCATTTTTCTGCAAAGAAACAAAGAAAACACATGAAACTCTACGCTCTGCACCATCTATACTCAGCAACAATTTGCTGCAAAAAGAATAAAGCATCAGTTTGTTCTTGCATAGAGCATGACATATAAAAGCACTTCTAGCAACCCACATATTTATGAAAATCAGAAAAGATAAATCTGCAAATAAACAATACAAGGAAATAAAATAAAGAAAATGGGCATAAAAAATCCCCCCCTAATGACTGAATTTCTTCTATAAATAGAATCCTCCCCTAAAGAGGGTCTGTTTGGGGATAAGAGCGTTAGTAGTGAACTTCACCTTAGCAAGCGATAGAGTCAAGCCTCTTATTAATTTCCTCTACAGCACAAAAAGCTTCCTATTAAAGCGTGAATCAGGCAGGTACTAAGCACATTAAGCCCATGAGTAATCTCACTGCAGTCACAAGTGTTTGGATGTTTGCTAGAATTAAGCCCTTGATCCCTATGGAAGATAGCTAAGATTTGGGGCATTTCAAGTCAATGTTTGCCAGAAAAGGTAACTGTCTCATCAGAACCAACTATCTGAGCATCCTTTGAAACCCGTCAGCCTTCATGTGTGGGAGAACTCACCTGAAGAGAACTCAAGAAGGGAAATTATGGAGAAGAGCAAAGAAAAAGGCACAAAAGGCACATTATAACAGCTTGTTTCTAAGAATTTCCTGCTTCATCACTAAATAAAAATGGTTATGTCAACTACTCTTTTCCCAAAGCACAATGACCGGTTCAGGACATCTGAAGCAGTGCTGATGTGGTTAAGCTAAACGCAGGGCTATATTAGAACCTAAATAACCTATTTACCCAGTACTCCCAAGCGCAGGGTGAGCATTTTGGCTAATTTGCACCATGGTCTCCTCTGAACCCTCCTCAAAGTACAGAGCTACAGCAGCAGCTCTGATTGCCTGGGAGGAACAAGAGTGGATCCGCAATTCCTTTAAATGAGTGCAAAAATATGATGAAGGAATACGGGTAGATTCTGTTATGGCTGAGTTGTAACCTCAGTTACAGTTGTAACCTGCTTTGTCCAGAATGTGGAATATCTAGAACCACCTGCCCGCTTGGAATAACTTTTAGCTCTACTTCAAGTACACCAACACCAAGCCATGATTTTAAAAATGCATGGCACAATTTAAAGGAAAATACAGTTACTAAAGCAGCAAGAATTTTCTGGGCAAGGGTTCCTAGTATTGCTAGACCATAGAAGTAACTAAATTGTGATGCCAGAACTTGCTATCTTGCTGATTTTGCTTGGAGATAAGTTTTTTGTCAGGCTGGATGCATAGAGCAGCACTGCCTACTTTGCACAATGACAATTACATCCTGCCAATGGAAAAAAACCCCAAAACACAAAACAAAAACCCCCCAAAAAAACAGAATAAAGATTTGCTGCTTCTACAATTGTTTTTTCTACATGTTCTTTCCTAAATTCCCTTTCACGGCCATTATCTTATTTTCTGGCAAATTTTGAGGGAGCGTCTGCAGAAGATTTTGCTGAAGTATGACAGGAGCTATGAATGAACTTAGTTTTACAAACAGTCCAGCAACTGCCTAAGGGAAGACCACAAGTTGTCGGATGCAGAAGTTTGTTTATACAAGGTCACAAAAGGACTGTGATGCAAATCTAAGCAAATACTTTTCAAGAATTCTTAAAGTAATTTTTCCCACCAGAAAGACTCTCATTGCTTCTATTTTAATCTTTATTTCAGCATCTCTTTTTTCTAGCAGACAGACATAAACCAAAGCCTTGTATTCTGGAGATTCTTGCGTTAGTTCCATGAAGTTCCTATAGCCATCCTCTAATCCAAATGATCCATGAGAAGCCAAATTACCAACTTTGAACAGAAGTTTGAAGATCTATTTGAAAGGCATCCAAAATACTCATTCTTGAGATTCAGGTCTTGTACAAAACCAAAGTTGTCCTGTTTTCCTTTGGAAATGAACATGCACATGTCCAAAGATGGAATTTTTTTCTGCTTTGCCAAAAGAAGAATTTTAGAAGGAAAAACCATAAAGAGTTTTGCAATTTCAGTCATGCTGGAACGAATATAAGAGTTTATGGGATAAATATATACTTTATTTCATCCATATTTATGGAAGGATAATTGAAATTTTTTGCATGAGAGACTGATGAAACGCATTTGAGCATCTAGCGGGAAGCATGAGGAGTTTTATTGGTTTAATTCTTTTTAAAGACATTTCTAATTTTTACGAGACTAAGACTGAAATATTGTGTCAATTATTAGCGTATTTCCAAAGAAATCATTAGCAGTATGTTTTAGAACTTATAGAAGTGAAGAGTTCAAATCAGGGTCAGATAATAGTCATGCTATGTGGTCTGTCATTAACTTCACTTTTATTGCAGCCTCTTATAATTAATATGTTAAAATACAAGTTCCAATGCCCACACGGGGGGTGGGGGGGGAAGTCTGTTCAGAAGTGCCATTCTGCAGTAACCTTATCCAGATTTGCAACGTTATATATGGCAGCATCACGTAAAGGCCTTGGTCCTCGCACACTTCTTACAATAAGCAAGACAGGACTTGGTCGCTATTATGGGTGAGACACTGGGAGATACGGATGTTGCAGGAAACAGAATTGGTAATTCAGCAGGTGGCACTCTTCCCTTGGAGGTGGTACAGAACCAAAGCACCAGCGTATTATTAAGTACTAGAGATGCTATATGATGAAGTAGATACTAAAGACAGACCTTTAATCACACAAGGTCAAAGATCCCAAATTATCTTTTCCAGAATATGAGCGGTAATCATAGCCGCCTGTTCAAGTTTCCCTTCTGGTAGTCACAACCCATCACATTTCCTCTTGACTCTTCAGCGGGGTAAGGAATTGTGTGGTTTGTGCAGCCCAATGTTACATCAACAAAAGAGCTGAGTTTCCTGAGCAGAAGACACCTGCAGTTCAGTTTGTTCAAACCAGGACAATACTAGCGCCTGCCTCCTGGAGCATGTAACCACTTCCAAAGCTTCAAGGCTTACTAGGTTAAACCCTTAGTGAAAAGAAACTGTTCCTCATGAGTGAATACACCCCTGAGTGGATTCTTGAACTTATCCCTTACAGCATGACTTACATTAATTTTTAATTATGAAAGAAAAATAAAATCAATATATTATTCAAAAAAGCCCACACCCAATCTCTGAAAAGATAGCCCAGATTATTTTAAAGATGTAGTAAATAACTCACTTTTTCATATTTCTTTCTGAAATGTTTGAACTTCTGTCACCAGATATAAGATAGAATCCTGTAGTTGGAAATGCACGTGGTTTTTCATCCCAATGTACAAGGTGATCTTATGCACCATGAACCAAGTCACCATCTATAGGCTTTCTGCCAATCTTTAAACCAATTTCAATATGGCAGGTTTTTATCTGTAGACATATTCAGAAAACTTCAATCTTCATGTTTAAAAAATACCCCCAAATTAATGAACATTGCTTTAAACCTTGAGTCTTTAAGGAAAAGTCAGTAAAAAAAGTATATATAGCATGTGTACTTAATTCAAAGGAAAAATAACAATAAAGTTTTCTTTGTGCTAGCTAACTTGAAGGTAATGAGGTAAATACCTTGTGCTTCTTATAGGTAAATTCCAGCAAATCTCTGACACATATAATAATTATCTGGAGGCTCCACTACACCTGAGTTTAGGCAAGGACACCCCAGATTACTTTGTGCATTGCAGAGCTGTGATAAGTACATAGTCAATGCAACAACAGTGAAAAAAAAAAAAGTCAGATGAGGTTGCTGCTAGAATATTAGCAAGAAAAACTGTGGTTCTACTAGAATGATTTTCTGGATGAGAAATGTAATTTTTCTTTCTTCCCTCACCCCCCCCACCCCCCATTTTTCCACAGTGGCTCCCCAACCGTGAAAAAAATACTGCATTAAGGCCTAGATTTCTGGTCTGTTTCATTTTTAGATGATTTGACATTTCCCCAATCTTTTTCTGGTTTGGTGTTTTTGTTTTCCTCTTTTTTTTTTTTTTTTTTTTTTAAAGAATTTAATGTCAAAAGATACCAAACATGGCTACCTACAAGACAAAGAAAAAACAAAACACAGAGTTCTTCAGCTTACAAAGCAGATCCTTTGGGAAATGAATAGTCTTATGCTTGATACCAGAAGGGATAATTCCTATCATCTAGCCTAACTCCTATATAGCAGAAGCCAAGGATCCCTTTTCAATTATTTCTGGATCAGGTCCATAGGTTTCGACTGAGCTATGACAGCTTCTTCATAAGGATGCTCAGTCTTTATTGAAGGAAGTTATTCAGCCCACTATTTACAAAACTCTGGTGCTACCTTTAACACCAACATTCATTCCAGTCTTAGCTATAGGCCTCTACATATCACATGCCACAGAGCAAAGCTCCAACCTCTTGCTTACATTTCCATCCCGTTACTACTGCTAGGCTTTCGTTACCCACTGGTAAACCATTTGTTTTATATGACCACTTTACCCTAATACTGGCTGAAGCTTACTGCAAAACTATGAGTCTCCAAAGATAGGAGAAACTATACTTTTCTCAGTTATATATTCCGTACAGCGTACTTAAAATCTCAATAAAGAGATAGTATTAACAAATGTAAATTGTTCATAGTTGGTGCTTTGACTAGATCTGTGGTTTAATATACAAGACAGCTTAAGATGAGTTCAGTATCAATGGACACTGAAGGACTGACCCACCACCCTCTGGCAGTTGACATAGCTCTTCTGATCTCCCTTTCCCAACCCTAACATTAACAAAGGTTTTGGCGTTCTCTGACACTTCCCTCACTATATTCATGTTTTTGTGGAGGTACAGCTCAGATTCTGGGCCAGCAATGCAAGGGAACAGAAAGCCAAGGTTTTGCTTTCCCCAGAGGATTGCCTAAGCATTCTTTAACTCTCTTTCTGGAAGATAACAAAGTCAAGACTTTGTCATTTTTAGGTATATTAGAGGGCTTCCTTGTTTGAATATCAGAGGGTATATCACCACTTTCTCTAACTAAGCCCCTAAACTGCAAAAACTGACCTAAAAGATTTCACTGAGACCCCAAGGGAAAGCTGACCAGCTTTCTGGCAAGTATCAGGTGCAGTCATTTTGGTTAGACAGGAAATGTTCAGACATATTTGCAGAACATGCTGAAAGTGCACTGTGAATACAAAAAAGCTGAGGAGGTCTTTTAAATCATTTGCTGTCCATATGCAACATCATTATCTAATATCAATCCAGTCTTTCCCAGAGAAATCAATATTAGACTGTGTGCTAAGTTCATATTTTATTAACTACCCCATAGAGCAGAAAGTGCATGTGTTCAGCTAAGCTCAACTATTTAATGTCATTTAAATGCGATGAAATCTTTTAGATCCAAAACCTTTCCCAGCATACTACAATTTTACACCAACTATAGGAAAGCACTGATTAAAAGGATAGAGGGGAGATTCAAGATTGGCCAGGTAATCCAAGAGGACGCTATTTCAAATGGATTTTCTGCTTTCATAACATATGAGGCATCACAAAAACAAGCAGAAAGCAGGACTTCTTTGTGTATTTACACTGATAACCTGTGTTACAGCCCAGTACTGTACGTAAGAGAATAGTCAGTCTCAAGCAGCACAGCTATAAAGCTTTTGAGTGGCAAACTGCATTTAGTAGACTTCTGGGAGGTCTGTGTAAACAATAATAATTTATTTCAGAACTTACATTAAGGGCCATTGTGTTTTTTTAGCATAATGATGTGAAACGGTTTGACTTTTTTATTAGTAGATAATATATCAGTAATATTTAATAACTAGTTATATTGTAGTCCTATGACAAATTCATCACTGGGAAAAAACCCCGCCACAATTGTCTAAGATTTTCAGCCAGATCATTTATATAAAAGATACTTTGGGAATAAAGCAACTTCTGTAGTAATTCAATCTTACTAAATACTACACTGCATATTAAGGTGTATATCAAAAGTTTGCAGAAAGCTGTACACAGATGCTCATGTCTCAGCAAATCAGAGTGAGGTTACCTTCTAAAACCAAGCCTTTTTGGAAGCTGACTGAAAGCCAGCAAAGACCAACCAACCAGTTAGCAATTTTTGGAGCATAACTGTTCAACAGAGAGATCCATTTACTCTTTCTTGACACCTTCGTTATTATGTGTTCTCCCACTGTGGTAACTTCATTTTTTTGCCATGCGTTTTTTCCAAGTACTTCTGACCATGGACCACATGATAATAAATTATTTGACATATGCTTTTTACCTAAATTCAGTTATTGACTCAGTCTCATGGAACACGAGCAGGGAAACACCTCAGGCTGCAACCTACACATAGTCCATACAGTTGGCAACCAGAAGAGCCACCAACAGAGCACCACAAGGAGCATGCCCTAATGTCACACAACAGTTTGACAGGATCAGTGCAAGAGTTGTCATATTTTGGCTCTCAGCTTTGTGCAGCTCCATAAAAAATGGTATTGTTGCTGTGATGGGTCTTCATATTTTCAGCTGTTAGAGACAGAGAAAAAAAATGAGACCTTTCCAAAATACAAACTCCCTTAATGTAGCTATACTGTATCTGCACACTGCTCCTGTCCAAATCAATTTAAGGTGATGCATACTGCAAATCCAAAAAAAAAAAAAAAATACAGCAGAATACTAGAATTCACCATCAACTGTTGAAGACACAAGACATTGTTCTCACTATTTTTAAAGTATTGAACAGTTGCTAACAATAGATGGATTGTACCTTGTCAGTAGTCTCAGTCTACTTCTAAAAACACTTTGATTGGAGAGGGAGGAGTTCAGTTTTTGCTTCTAGAATGAGTGCAACTGTGCCCAAAGACATGAAGTGGAGATATAATTAGTTTTGAACATGTCTTTTCCATCCCATCTAATATTACAGATCTCCTCTCCATCCCTGATTTCTTTCCCCATTTTCTTTACTTGTTCTTTCTCCTCACAAAAGCCCTCTTGGCTAGATAATCACCATTTCATTTCTCAATGACTATTTCTTTGAACATTCAGCGGAGATAACATTTTCTTCCCAAATCCTTCCCCTTCCAGCTTTGAGCCATTTCCATTTTTAATTTTTTTTTTAATTATTATTATTTTATACTGGGCTTCTCTTAAGCCATCTTCATGGCAGCATTGATTATGTAGTCTGTCCTTCCCAAAAATCAGCCTTTGATGCTGCCCTCGAAGAGCAAACACTATATTTGAAGGGGTTTTTTCTACTTCTTTCAGCCTTTATATCTTTGTCCATTCTTCACTGCTTAAGGCTCTGTGCTTTCAACTACATTTCTTTTTCCATTAACTTCTATGCTTGTTTCAGCCTGGTCCATCCATTCTATGCAATTAATGTAAAAGTATTTATAGTAATCAAATGAGGTCTATATTATATAAGTTGTGTACATGCAACTAAGGTAGTTCAGGAATGTGGAGGGAGTGAAGCTATAGTATATTGTCTTTTGCTACAGAGAAGTTGAAAGATAGAATATTGTCCCATATTGTCTGCTACTACTCTTCAAATAAGAAGTCAGTTTTACTACTTCACTAAAGATCACAAGACTCAGACCTTACCAGGAAAGACAGCATTTTAACAAAGCAAAACCCAGATAAAATCCCATAATGGGGAATTCTACTTTCCTTTTGCATTGCTGGATATTACAGGTTGGAAGAAAGGGAGAAGTCCCATGCCCTGGATGGAAGACATGAAACAATCAGGGAGTAAATATGCAATCCATAGTCATCTCACCACACTCCCCCATCGCCCCCCCGCCAGAAGGCTTACCACTGTTTCCATATTATCGCTATGACTCTTGCTCAGACCAGGATTAATTTTATCTAAAATGACCCTTTAAAGCTCCCTTTTTAAATTTTTTTTCTTCCTTCATGCAGCTTAATCATGCCACCCCTTCAAAGGCCCTCAGTAGGAATTCTGTTTGTCATCAGGCAGATGCTGTCATAAGATTTTTACCTTTCCATCCTTATGTTATTTCTCCCGAACGTAACAAGTTTCAAACCATGCTGTTCAATCCTGTAGCTAGTAATTCCCACAACGCAAAATATTGTTTAACCCAAAGTTTCATCACTATGTATATAGGAAGCTTTATTCCTCCACTGTTGACTCTTAATAGAAGTTAACATTAACAAAAACCTTTTCCATACACCCTTCAAGTCTCTTCTAATAGAATTACTCTGTATTTATACTACTACTGCTTTTAATTTACAGGTCTGTCTTTCACTCAAGTCCAACCTCTGCCTTGCTTGCTATCTATATGCAAGTCACTTCACACAGTTCTGTAAAGCATTATCTCATTATTCTGTCTCTCACTGTTGAGTATTTTCAGACCCTCTGTGTGAAAGATGAGATATAAAAATAAATTGAATTGGAATACATGATGCTGAGTCCTGAAGTTAAACAGACTACACTCACAGTGCATATGTAATTTGACAGCTACAGGCTATACTTTCATGACATACATCAAAAGGATTAATGCAAAGGAATTAAAGTTCTAACAATTCTGGGTAGTCTAACCTAGACATTAGACTCATGGCCATATAATCCTGGGTTGTTATTAACCAATCTGACAAAGAAAAACTGGGGTGATTATAACAATGATTACTAGTTGCACTGGATGCCAAAGCCAACCCTCAAAGTCCAACACTTCTGTAAATGTTCATGTCTTCTGTCCACCAAATCCAGGTAGCACCCAGGCAGCCGTCTTAGCTGCCCTCATTAATACAACATGAGAAAGCATTTGTAAGGTTATAGATTTCTCTCAGACCAAAAAATACCCCAAGCCCCAAAAACCCACCAGACACTAAAAAAAAGGCCCCCTAAACACCACAACAACAGGATGTTTTAGAGGATTTCTAAACAGGAAAGCTATGTAGTATGGAGCTCTGGGTGTCAGCTTTGATAAAGCTCGACTCAGGGAGAAACCGTTAGTTAAAATTTTCATTCTAAGGAGAAACAGGAAGGACAGAAATACTGAAGATATGATTTGACGTAAGGAAAAGGGAAGGCTCCATCTGACTGTGTGGGTATAAAAAAAAAAAAAAAATCCCCAGAATTTTCTCTTCTGCTTGTTTTCTATTGATATTTCAACTCACTTGAAGTAGGGAGGACAGAGATATAGGAAACTTCATGCATTTAATCCTGTAAATATGATTACTTGAACAGTAGAAGAACAGAAAGTATTACATCTCTTATCAATTTTTACAGATTTAAGATTTATAATTGTTTCACTTTGAGGCAAAGCAATAAAAGAATACATCATAGAATCAATAGAAGTCATTCCAATTGGTCTTAAGTTTAGTTAACTCTCTCTGTGCAAAAGCTGTGACTTTGAAATTGAATTCCTCCATGTGGTATTTAATCACAAAGGTAAAGTAGTGCTAAATCGATACGAAGAATAAACAATGAACATGATGGGTTTTAATGACAAATATATAAATCATTATGATCCGAACCCATCTGATCAAAATTAAATCTGAATGGCTATTGTGCCTTTTTTTTAAATGTAATAATAAAAAGGTAAGTTAAAACTGCTCAGATTTTAAGTTGTGGACATATAAGATACTCAGATACTAAGGCGTTTGTGAATGTTCAGTTTTACAGTACACCTTTTCCTGCATTGACTGTAATAAGATTTAAACTTGCATGCCTGCTTACTAGTCTGCTAAAAATTCAAGCGCTGAGATCTACATTAATTCTTGAGTAGAGGGAAAATTATTTTTGACTGCAGTGTAGCTCAGAAATGCAACTATGCAAGGATTTTTTTATTTTTAAGCACTGTGAAAAAATTATATTGAGAAAGCTTTTGTGTGATCCTTAGTAGAGCTGAGGAATGTATTTCCCAAACCCAAACAGCCTCCTTACGAGTCTACTGACATGTTGCACACAATCTGGTCCATCATTTCACGTAGATCAAAAAGCATGGTTGGGAGTTATTCCATTTCAGGATTTAGATTGTAATATATACATATTTTTATGCAGAAAACAAACCTGTTTCCACTTCTTTTTTTCTTACTCAAGACAGCATCAGAAAGTGATGTTTTGTTTTTGGGGGTTTTTTTCCCTCTAAACTCCAAATACTTCATATTGGTAAAGCTGTCTAATACTGTAGGAGGAATTTAGCTAAGAGCAACAGCCGTTTTAAAGTGGATTCAATCTGTTCATTGAATCTCCACTAAAAATACTTTAGTTCAGGTAAAACTCGACATTTTACCTCAAGCCTTCATTTAGAAGTTAGTTACCCACAAGCACATAGATTTGAAGTCCTCATAGTATGTATTGTAAAATCTGAAATAGAATAGATGTGTTTAAAGAAAAACAAAGGAAGATTACATACAAGCTGGAAAGTAGAAACATTCTAGGAATATTTATTGTAATTATCAGCCAATTTTATATTTTAATGATCTAGCTTTATATTAGAGAGAGGAATAAAACACATGCTATAAAGAAGCAATTCCATTTATTCCGCTAATAAGTTGCAACCTGTTTCCATTTTATGAGCATGCACATAAATGTATTCAGTTAACATGAATTATGTATGCATGCCTGAATGTTCATGAACCATTCCTAATGGCTTTAGGTTATTGCAAATCTGATATCCCAAGAGTAAGTTATCCGTAAGTATGTATGGAAGTAGCAAACCCAGCCCTGTGCCACGTTTGTCTATTTCTGCTTACGAATGCCAAGGAAAAGCAATTTGAAACTTCAATTGTGGTGCTGCAAATGGGTGGCCTTTTAGTTTGCCCAAGGGTTGCTCTAAGCAAGGATGGGATCCTGTCTTCAGAGACATGAATGACACTGAGAAACTCGTCCTGCCTGCTGGATTTACATAACTCTCTGACAGTTTCCCACAGAGAGATGAAAGAATCTGGGGACATTTAGATAAGAAGGAAAGATGGTCTAGGGAAGGAACATGATAAAAGAGCACTATGCTGTTTGGACAAATTATGTTAAAATATGCTTGGGATTTATAAATACTGAAGCACAACCTGAACTAGTTAGTTTCCAGACGCAATGTATTGTTATAGTATCATCATCATCATAATCTCCCTTTTTAAAATTCTCGCTCATTTATTTTGTAAGCTGAGTACTGAAAAGAGAAATTTTAAGAAATTAGTTTCAGAAATGGGCATTCAAGACAATTTATACGTATTCCTAGTCCTTTACAATGACCTGGGAGATAACCCTAGCCTTAGCTTTTCTCTGTGCTGCGCGCACCATTCTGCTATCCAGAGACCTGCTCCATCCTCCAAGAAGCAGATTGACAAGGAGCATTCACGGGTAGTCCAAACCAGAGAATACTATTTAACAGTAATATTACTAACAACAGGCAAATTGACGTAGAGGATATGTAGAAGCTACATTTACATGAATACAGAAACACTAAGTGACCTGGATTTGTACTCAATCTGTGGCCAAGCCATCCCTTCCTGGGAGTAACATCCCCACCCCCCGGCAGCTCCCCGTGGCAGGAGGTGGGCAAACCTCAGCTCCCCATCTCTCCTCCCAGCCCAGACGCACTTGCTGGTACCGGTGTCAGCCATCACTTACTAGTCCCACGAGCAGGACTGAAGGAATTCTGTCAGCGGCATTTCTCCGGCTATAAGTATTTCTGGACCTTGACTTAAAGTCGTAGCCTCTCCCTGTGTGTTTATTATTTCACACTCTGATGGGATGACTAGTGGAGTGTTTTCTCAAAGCTAAGAAACGCCCACTCGCTCTCAGACAATGATGAATACAGATGTTAAACTCAAAAATTACCAAACAAACATTTCGCATTGCAGTCCTCCTTGCACTCACAAAAACATGGGCATGGGGAGTGTAGGACTTTTCTGCGCAAGTGATCTGTTTTCTTAGGGCTCATCCGCATAATATCAAGCAACTTTTATCACTGTTAAAGAAAAGGATTAACAGTACAGAATAAACTACTAGATGTGTTATTGTAACCAATATCCTTCCTTCAAAACAGAAGAGTCAAACTCCTTCATATATATGTATTAAAAGAGAAAGGAAAAAAAAAAAAGAAAAAAGAGCCTTGATCCTAACATACAGCTTGTCACAGGCCAAAACAAGAATATAAAAGAACAGCCAGGAATTTGAATTATGCAAAAGATTAGTTGACTGGTGTGTGGGTGTGACAAAAAGGACAACTGAAACGCCACAGACAGGCAGAATTTTAGAAAGAAAATCCAGATGCAGGCTGGGCAAATGTGGGCTGCGGCATTGAGAAAATCCTAGACAGAGCTTTTGAGTCTGAGTACCAGCTGAAAACAATCTCCTGTTGTTTGATCCTCCTATGCTCAAGGAAAAGGTACTTGGCACATCTTTTTAAATAAACAGAATTACATGAAAGACATTTGTCTGCAACATTGAAGGCTCCTTCTAACTGGAAGAAATTTATGAGACTGAATGCTTGACTAACTTAAAAACAGTTATAATGTTTTTTTGAAAAGCCTTTCAGTATTCTCATTAACAACATATGCAACCTGGCAATTAGGTGGTCACTTTGTTTTAGCAGTTCAAAAAGTAAAATTTCAAACTACAGTTTTACCAAGAAACTGTAAAAACATCCATTCTGAAAGTAACCATAAAGTTTGATAACCCATTACACAAAATAACATTTCTGGGGGCTAATCCATGGTGATAACTCAAGACATACAATCACTTTCCTAAAAACCCGATTCCTGGCACTGGAAATAACTGCACAGCTGTGGGATATGCTGACTCCAGTATTAAATATCAAGAACTTTGAACACAAGATGTCAGTTCTAATCTAGCAGCTATATATGTTTAATGTAATTCTATCACTCTAAAGCACAATCTCGCCTTTCTTTGAGGAACTTTGATGAGGGACAGATCTAGAACTAGGGAACAACCCGCGATACTTCTGTGTAACATGAACTGTACAATCAGATTTCTGAATTTATTGATCACATAACATGAAAAAAGCAAGCATATCTAAGGTCATGGACTTTTCCTGAGAGTTCAACTATCAAGCAAAATATGCTGGCAGGTGTGCTTTACTACATCGAGAATTTCTCCAACAATCAAGCTGTTATTTTTAATCACCGCAAAATGCATAGAACTGAAGAAAACTATAAAAATTAGTATCAGCAATACTTATACCTGAGAGAAGACTTGGCTCTACACATTTTGAGACAAAACACATTAAGTCAGCAGCAGCAGCAATGCCAAACTTTATCAGCTTATGAGGGCGAGGCAGGAACTGCCTGGCTGAATAATACCAAAGGTCCACCTAATTCGTTTCCAGTCTCCAACAAAGCCCATAATCAGATGCTCTGGAGGACAGGATGAGTATCCTGACTAATTTACTTTCATGTTAAATCTCTTCTGCATGTCAAATCATAGCCAAGAGGAGTGGAAGTGCCCACGCCATATGTACCTTCCCTGTCGGGCAGCCAGAATCCTCATTACACTTTCCAGTGGCTGAGCTGGACTGTACTCCACACAGCTGCACACATTCCTTCCTTTTTCTCAGCTTCATATTTCTTTTTGATTTTGTTGACTCTATGGAAATGGAGCCAACTTTTCTGCCAGTTTTAATGGATTTCACCCTGAAATCAATAGAAAAATGCCCATCTATAATAGCTGCTAATTTAGTTCCTAATCTGTATTATGCCAGACAGGAAGTTTCTTTGGCTCTCTTACTTTGAGGGAAACAGTGAGAAACACAGAAATGAAAAAGAGCAAGATTTATCTAGGAGGTGGCAGCAGATAAACTGCTTCGGCTAATGCAGCTGCTGACATTTCCAGCCATTCAGTGCATTCCTCCCTAGGGAGAATAAAGCTGAAAGAAACTACTTAGTATGAAACTACTGGATGTCCATTAAAAATCATTCTAGTGGTGAAGATGAAGAGGCTCATTGGCAAAATACACCTTGTGTAAATCTGAAAACAATATTAAAAGCCATCCAAAAAGCAGGCAGTTAAATAGATTCTTTCACACTGAGAACCAGCAGTACGAAAGACTAAAATGGATTCTAGGAAAAAAATTACTTTTGATTTAAACCACTGATAAAGAGATTTCCCAGTCAATGTCTGTGTAATGCTGAAGAGAATGATTTTTTGCACAAAATCCCATAAGATATTAGAAAACATGATTCAAAGAAGAGCTTTAGGAGCAGAAGCCAAAGAATTTGTGGGGATGGCAGATCACTTCCTTATATTACCACCTGTTGTACAGGGTGACAGAAAATAAAAAAGAGCTTTATTCTAATGAAGTGATAAGATTTAAAGGTCCTCTATTCAAACAGTAAGGAAATTCTGGGATCTGGGATTGTAGCAACATCTGAAGCAAACGTACTCAGTAAGAAATTAATGGAGCCATGGTGATTTAAACTAATCCAGAATGAAGTTTCCTCAAAATATTTTTAAAATAACTAACCTATGAAAAGTGACAGGTGGTTTTAAGAACGAAAGCTTTGTGAGGTAGCTGCAAACAACACTATTTTACTCCAGTGAATGGGAATATACTGGACTACTCTGAGCATGACACCCCCTGGGAACACTTAGTAGTAATTCCATAATCCTATTCCTTTATGCACACAGCACTTCTCTGTGGCAAAGACTGCATGAAATTGAATGCTCCACAGAAGTCCTATTTTACCCTTAAAGCAGATACCTCAGTCAGGTCTACATGTGTTTTCTCCCCTCTAGATACTACAGACGAGCAAGGCAATACATTCCCTGATTTAACCGGATTTTCTAAGGGCATGGTTTTACGTGGTGCTCGCTGACCTCCCTCTTCATTTGAGTTGACTGCATATAGTAAGGTTATGTGGACTTCACTGCTAGATTTAATGCTTTTGTTTCAGATTCAGTTCCTCTGTTCACTACCTCCATAGCTGGACAAAAAGTCAGGACTCTTACCTCATTATAAAAGCTGGAAAGAAAAATAAGTCTTCTACCTTGTTATATAAAGCCTAAAGTGAACAGACAAAAGAAAAAGACTTAAAAAATAAGTGGGAATCTTTGCAACTTCTGTGAATGCCATTTAAGAAAACAGAACAGAAAATGGATGTACATGGAGAAGGTGGCTAAGGAAAACATTTCAATTCATTTTCAGCAAATCTGGTTTTCTACTTTTCTGTTGAAATGAAAGCACAAGTGGCAGCAACTCCATGCCTACGCTTGTTATTGCCTACTCAAGAATCAAGTGCTCTTTCAGTCAAGACTTGATTGTTGGAAAGAAAATAAACTGTCAACTGGTGAGGCTTGTTATCAAGCTGGAAAGTGAGAAAGGGTTGCTTGCTGCTGCTAGTTTTGGGATTTCATCAAAATGGCTTTTAGAAGCACATTCTTTTGCTGTAATCCTTGAAGTAGTTCTCTTAGAGGAATAGCATGCAATGAGGTCAGAGTCAAAGAGCACCCCAGGCTCGGTTTTCTTAGTGTTCTCATCCCTGTAATTGAGACAGCATGGTCCAACAGAGAAAAAAAATGGGATTCCAGAAGATTCAGTTCTCTCAGCTCTGTCAGTGCCCTGTTTTTACACCATAGGAAAGTCACTTAATCTTTCTGTTCTTCCGTTTTCCCATCTGTAAGACATGACTGATACTACCCTTTTCATGACATACTAGGAGGTCTCAGATGATGTCTTTTTACACAAGCTAACTTGCAACAAATTAATTTGGCATTTGATCAAACCTCATGTTCTCTGTCCCCTGCAAATAGCCTTCTCTGAGCTGTAACCCACTTCCATTCTCTGGGCAGCAGTTCCTCTCTTTGTGTTTTTCACAGCACCAATCTCTAGAATAGAATAAATGAAGAGGGGGTTTGGATTTCTTTTTTTCATATCTCAGCTTTTCAGATATCACCATATTTGTAGCGTCACACAAATGTTACAAACGTCCCTGATTTTTTCTGACAATTTGCACTTTTAAAGACTCTGTGAGGTTTCCCAACCTGGTCAGAAAAGATTGTACAAGAAGTGTTTGCTTTGGCATTAAATCACATCTAGTTAAGACCCTTCCACATTTTGAGAGGTGATGCAGGGACCGCCCCCCCCCCCCCAAAAAATGCAGAAAATCTCAATTTCCATGCTTAAAGTACAATCTTGATTCTACAAAGTGGGCTTGTACAAGTCTGTCCCCACGTTAACAGAATGAAAGGACAGGAGAGAAACACAAGTACAGGCAGCTCCTGCAGTCACTCATGAAACTACATAACAAGAATAATTAGTCTTAGTAATCACCTGAGTTACCTTTTAAAAACTGAACGCCTTCAATCACTGCAATTTCTTCTGTAACAACACAGATCAAAGCACACAAAAGACACCAGAACCATTACGCTCATGTAGCATCATTTCACAGCATCTATTTTCAGAGGAAATAAGTTAAGAAAAGGAAACAGAGGGAAAGGGAGAAGGGAATGAAATAGTAATAATCCCAGAATGAAGAAATGTATTCACCGTCTTTGATGTCTGAATTAGAGCTGGTTAGGGAATTCTAACAGGACATGTTTTTGTTGGGAAGTGCCAATTTGTTGAAATAAGAGCATGTCATGGAAACATCTATTTCAAGAAATCTCTGCTGAACAACAAGCAGGCAGAGTGCCTGACTTCCTGCCAGGCTACCTCTCCGAGTGCTGTAAAAGCTCGGGTTTCCATAGCCTTAAACTTCAGGATTGCCCTATTCTGCAAACAGCACTGTGTTTGTAGACACTTGTGCCAAACACCAGGAAGCTGGGTGCTCTGGAAGCTTCGGAATGATATAGGATTCACTCATGCCAAACAACAATGGACTCTTACTTAGATTCTTCAAGGATTCTCATGCTTTGTAGACTCCTGGGACACAGAGTGTCCAAAAAGTCAGGATAGCTAATTATTCCTTTGAAAGAAATTAAATATTTTTATTTTATTTCTTCTGTTTTCAAGACATTGGAACCCCGTTCTCCTCAAAAGGAATATGAAATCTGGTGTATTTTGAGCTGCTTGTAAACAACACAAATGTAGGTAATGCAGTAAATGTACCTGTATGACTCTGGGTTTGTATGAGCAATTCTCCAAAAGGATTCACATTAGAAATTGAGATTTAAAGCTATATTGACAGGACTGATTTACTTTATACCAGTGGAACTGCTAACCCATACATACTAAACATGCATAGGGAAGGGCAGCTATTCCCCAACATATAACATTCCAAGGAAATACCACCTAAACTTTCAGCTAAAGATCAGTTTGCATGCTGAATGTTAAACAAAAGCTTCTTGGCCTGCTAGTGACTGTCACATGGGTATGAAAATCTCCTTAGGGTAAACCCTGGAAAAGCTACAGAATGCATACAGCATCCCACTGTGCTTACCACTTAGTTCTGGCTCTCTCAGCAGTACTTCAGTAGGAGACTACAAATATTACTAATCTAAAGAAGGCAGAGGGGGCTTGAGCAGAAACAATTTTGAGTGATGCGACTAATAACTCCAAAAAGATAGTAGCAGTTCCATTATATTTCACTCAGTTGCCTGTGGAACAGCCCTCAATGAAACCTATACACGAGGGTCTACATATTAGTTAATAATTTTCCAAGGTTATACTAACACTAAAAAGAAGTGTTCTAGATAATTAAAGGTAATTGACCTAGGTCAATATTCTCATTAAACAGCTGTGGTGAAATACCAAAAGATGATTTGCATAGACAAGATTAACACACATAATATGAGCCAGTAGCAACATAACATGGTATGAAAACACATCACAAGACAGCACACTGGGAACAAGGAGACATAACTGTACCACTGGATTTAGCCCAGTTAGACTGGGTTTTAAGCATAAGATTAAATAACGCTATAAATGAAAGAAAAATATATGCAGAGGTTAGAATTCTTAGAGTTAAATTGAGTCCAGTCTACAGCGTAGATACTTGCTGCAGACCTTCCTTTATTGTGTGGTTTAGCAAGAAGAAAGCCATGCAATGTGTTACACCAAAGATTTAGTCTGGTATCCTGTCTCTGATAACAGCCAAAACACATGCTTAAGGAAAGGGTATGACGACAGGACAAGCACAGGGCATGCTCTGCCAATTCTCAGCAAACCTGCAGTTGAGAAACTTCCTGAGCTGGAGGCTGGCCCTATATCAGGGTCCTTAATGGCTCTTTATGAACTATTCTTCCATGAGTTTATCTACTCGCTTTAAGAAACCCATTTGTATTTTGGCACCTCCAACATCCTGTAGCAATAGCTTCCACAATTTAATTATGTGTTGCCTGTCAAGTTTTTTTGTCAAGTGAGAAATAATAAATAATTGCTATCTTTTCACTTTCTTCATGTCATTCCTGACTTTATGTAGTTCCAATATATCTTGCTTGCCCGTTATTAGTCAGCTTTTCTCAAAACTGAGGAGACCTAGGTTACTGAATCCACCCTTGCATGGACACCATCACGTCCCTCTGATCACATCACTGTCTTTTGTGCTTCAACTTCCATCATATTCTTGACATGGTGTAACTGGAATTGCACGAAGTATTCAAAATGTAGCTGCACCATTCATTTTATTCTAAATGTGGAAAATGTTAAGAATGAAGAACATCATTTATAACCCTGCGTTCATTTTATAGCATGCCCCAATACCCCCTATTCAACCGGCCCAGTATTTCTCTGGGTTTTTTATGTGTTTAGACCTCACCACAGCTCCACACTTTCTATTATCCCTTCACCTATGCTGACAGCACCACATCTTTCTCCTTCTCCATCATTTCTTCTGACCTCATATACTAGACAGCAAGTTCCTTGACCCATATCTCTGCAAAACTTGAGGATTTATGGTGTCTCTCCCCATAGCCAAGATTCGTGCGCTTCCCAGACTTACATGCGGCCTAATATCTATTGCTGGTTTCCTTTGTCCTGCCCCTCCCTGCCTTAGCTTAGCAACTGAGGCCAGAATTTTAGCTGGCTTCATTCTCTGCACACTTTTCAGACGTTTTACGACAAGTCTTAAAATATCAAAATACCTCAAGGCATTTTGCCTAAAGAAGCAAAGCTAAGACATACTTGCTCAGGTACAGTCCTAAACATCGCTACATAAATTAGGCATGTAAATTGTGAGGCTAGTCATAAGCACTTCTCACAACCATATGAGCAAAGAAAACTTACCTTCAGGGCAGGTTCAGCTCACGCAGGGGTCAAATTACCCTTCGGAGATGCTTATATCTCATTGACTATATTGAGAATCTAGGACACCTATGATCCTAAATTTAACATCTCAGTTAAGAGAGATGACTGGGATTTCACATTTCTAGGACAAAACAACCTGGGCTTATGTGAACATAGAACAGCAGTTAAGAATCCAAGCCAGATTCCCTCCACCCCAATATCCTAAAACCCTACAACCAATAGCTAAGGTATTACAAGCACTTTTTTCTAGGTAGATTTTGCATAGCTAAAGTCGGGCCATACAAAAATTGTATTGGGCTGTGCCAAGCAAAATTCCCAGGGTGTTGGTTTCTGTTGGGAATAATTGCCAAATGGGGCAAATTCATTGAAACTTCAGCTATTAGGTTTCTTGCTTTCCCTATAGACTTCTACAAAATTGTCATTTCAAAATGGTCGAGTTAGTATCCAAAAATTGCCTTTTCATGGCAAGTATTTCTTTTCAACAACACCCAAGTTAGAGCTTCAGGAACAAGCAGCAAAGCCACAGCATCTGCAAACTCTCTCTTCCTTTTTCTGAACGTTCTGCAGTCCTTGCATTTGAATTTTATTTCTTTTCTTGGTTTCTCAGTCTTCTCATGTTACTTTAATGCAACTGCCTGGTTGTTAGCAGAACAGTTACTGACAACTGTTTCCTTGAACCAGCCTCATGCTTCAGATTGACACAATAAAACCAAACCTCAAGACTCTCTCACACATAAATGCACACAGACCAATTGGCTCTGGTTAGTGCTCATTTCACTTTTATTTTAATTTCATTTTTTCATCATGACTGTAAACCAAAATAAACCAAACAAAAGGAACGAAACCACAAACAGCAATGTTCACGTAACCCTTCAGCTGAAGTAACCAAGAAGCAAAAGTACTCAGTTTCTCAGGGGAGCCTAATCTTTCACCCACATCTCTATAATCCCGCGATAACAGAGAATGCATTTGCTTGCAGAATTTTATCTATGGATCTAGAATATTAGCTCTTATACAAGGGTGAGGCTCCACAGGAAAATTAAGACAAACTGTTTATGCCTCCCCTGTAAACAGGGAATGACTGGAAAAGGACGTAAAAAAGAAGCCTAAACTGGTCAAAGCAGGAGTCAAGGAGCTTAGCATTGCAATACTCTATCTGGGAGCACAACAGTGTTCAGCAAAACTTAAAATCAAAGATGTTCATTCAAATTGTATCAATCATCCAAATTGCTTCCAGGCAAATGCTACATGAGAATGTTTACTTTTCCTGCATTTTGGATAAGGGTGGACAATTAATTTTTCTCCTCAGCTACTCCAGGACTACCCTTACCCATCTGCTACTTGTTTATATTGTAAGTCCTTCCTGCCATTGCCATGTGCTACACTTGATTTACTCAAAGATAATTACCATATATCCCAAAATTTAATTCAGAAAAAAACTCCTAATGTTTATCCGTGTTCCTTTCCCAAATGGATTTAGTTAATTTTTTATTCTACTGTTGCTTTTTG
The DNA here is from genome assembly GCA_013398295.1 of Chionis minor. NCBI lineage: Eukaryota > Metazoa > Chordata > Aves > Charadriiformes > Chionidae > Chionis > Chionis minor. Next base: position 822,769 of record VZSF01011326.1, read on the forward strand.
CCAAAGGACATTTGTACTAGAAACGCGTACAGAAGAGGCTGAATTATTCAGTTTATGCACGGAGTGAGCAATTGCAATGCAAACTTACCCGTTACACCAATCCCGCGAAGGCAGTTCCTTCAGTGCTTCTTCAGCTACTCTGATTGTTGTGACAACAAATGGTGGTTCTTGTGACAGGTGCAAATGTTTACTAGAATTTAATTCAAACACATCACATTGTGCTGCATATTAAAGACCAAGAAAGGCAACAGAGCTGGAAAGCACTCCCCAAAACCATTATATATTTATTAATGTTGCCATGTCATCAGACATAAAAGATGATAAGTTTTTCACTCATTTGAAAAGACATTATTTGCTTTGCTAACTAAACCCCTGCCAAAATGGCATTTATTTTAGAATAACAAATATGATCAGAAGAGGGACATGAAAGTGGGACTCCAGATTTACTCTGCATTAGTCAGAATGGTGAACAGAGACCAAATGCCAGAGAAACAAAACACTACAGGCTCACAATAAAGGCCAGCTATAGCACAACTTGGTACAGTCAGTTCTTTGTTGTAGAGCTTGTATGAAGTAATCAAACCTGTGATTTTTACCATCAGGCCAGAAATGCCTCGATACGTTGGACAGGTAGCCCTGTGCCCTGTACTCAGAGGTGCAGGCAATAAGAAGAATGTGTCCTGGATATTGAGGAGCTGTATGACCCCCATAAGTAACAGCAGAGAAACCGAGAATGTCTTGAGACAAAAGTATTGCCTGAAGTGGTTCTTCTTTTAACAGCAGAAAAAATAATTGATTCACACAATTATTCTCAGTGCATATTATTCCAGGTATCTGTATATGGTCTCACCTCTTGGACTCTTGTCTTCACACTGAACAAGAGGGCACTGGGACCACAAAGCTAAACAGGAATGGTTTGCTCTTTTTGTAAAGGTTGGATTCTCTCTTTCTTTTTTTTTTTTACCTTGATAAGTAAATAAATAATAATAAAAGAAGCAAAATCATAATTCCATTCATTCCAATTTGAACAATTCAACAACTTGGCAGAGCTATCTTAAGTTGCAAACCATACTATTTTATGGATCTTTCTCCCCACCCTATGCCATCACTGATAGCCTCTCTATTTTAAGGTATTCTTTCTCATCGAGTTTTTCAAAGCCAAAAGAACTCTCCTTCTTGCTATTCCCGGAGCCCCTGGTCCCCATTTGTCCTGGTTCCGGCAG
>VZSF01011328.1:1285-36529 GCA_013398295.1 Chionis minor
AGGCTGCCCAGGGAAGTGGTGGAATCACCATCCCTGGCGGTATTTAAAAGACAGGTAGATGTGGTGCTGAGGGACATGGTTTAGGGGTGGTTTTGGCATAGGTTTGTGGTTGGACTCGATGATCTTGAAGGTCTCTTCCAACCCAAGTGATTCTATGATTCTATGATTATTCAAAGAAGAAAATTTATTTTTGCAAATTACTATTTTCAAAAGAATTTGAGCCACACTTGTTCCTAGTAAAGTGACTATTACTGACGTTTATTTCAGTAAATTAAAATGGCCATCAGTTTTAATTATGTATAGGGCAGGTCAGACATCAAGTATTGCATTATATTAAGCTATTAATATTCTAATTAATTAACCTTATAATTTTTTTAGTGAAATAGGTCTCGGGATTTTCAGAATGAACTTCTGGTTGTAGGCAGGGTTCCTCTGGAAAGCCTGGCTGTGTCAGCTGTTACTGAATATACAGTACTTTAGCTGTCCATTTTTAAAATCTGCTATTACCTATTTCTGCTCAGGGTATACTGCTTTTTCATATAGTAGATGCTAGAGAAAATACAACTTTTAATTTTTATCCACATTTTTGTTCAAACCAATAAAAGGAATTACTTGTATTGATTTCATTTTAATAAGCCGTCATACTGATTTTCTAAAACCAAAATATCAAAACTTGGTTTTCCAGGCATTTTAGGAAATACATCCCCAACCTAATTGTTGGGTTATTTTGTTCTGTATGCAACTGTGACTTTTCTGAAATGCTTCTGGGTTTTTTTGGCCAGAACCGAACTTTTCTGGTTTCACCCAAACATTCTTGATACTACTATTTTATGAGAAATGTAGACAATAAATTATGTCTCTTCCTGCTAGAACTGATAATTTGACTAAAAAGTTAAGAAACATTTCTCAGTCAAAAATTCAACAGACATCCATGAAAATTTTGTGTCATCTCTTCATTTCAGTCATAAACTTTTGTTTCCATACATATATTTTTCATAATGAAACATGTACTTGTTATCATAGTACTAAAAACTCCCAAGTTTTAGAAATTTTAGAGATAATAAAGAAACAGTAGTTTGTGATAGGCAAATAAAACCTTAAGACTTCAGTATTATCTAGGTAGCCTGTGATATTTGGACAGTTTTATGGAGTTTACAAACTGATGCAAAGAGAGAGAAGGTACTTCATCTTAGACGATATTACCCAAAATATTAGTTTTGAAAGAGAAGTTGAAATAATACATTTTTTCATTTTTATTGCCTGTTCCTTCTTCCATGTTCCAACATTCCACTCCTGCAGTTGTAGGTTGGTGAGGATACTTTGAAACAGGGATGTGACTTCTGAGGTTTTTTAACACATTTTTAACTTTTCACATTTGCCTGCTCCAGCTTACAGAAAGACTGACAAAAAATCTGAGGCAACAGCAAATTCTGGCATAAGATAGGTGAATTTCCCAGAGCAGGGAACAGTAGGATCTTGTTATGCCAGCACCAGGCTGAAGCCAGGAAATCAGAGAATTATGGCATCAGGCCAGTCACAGAAATTTGTATGGCTATTTTTGCCGCTTCATTTGTGAGTTCACAAAGTAAATTGCAATGTAGCTAACCACTGTCCCACAAAATGACCCTTTAATACAAGCAGCTCGTTTTCATTAGTGTGCATTAATATTGGCCTCACCTCAAAAAAACAGGTTGTAGAGGAGTAACCAGACAATCACAACAGACCAAATGACTTGAAAAAGTCAGTGACTTCCAGGGTAAATGGTGCAGGATGCTGCTGGGAGACAGGCCTGACTTCTGCCACAAGCTGACGACAAAGCACGTGTCACTTCTTATCTCGTATACCAGTTGTCCCTGCACAACTGCCTGGCTTTTATATCATTTGCCCTTTGGTGATGCTTTTGCAAGTGTTGCGGTGTTCTTTCTTCGAAACCCTAGCCGTACTTGGCTTTCCTTATGTTCTACCAAAACCCAGAGATAGAGAACCCAGAACCAGAGATGGAGATCACTTCTCCACCTCCTGAACAGTTTTTAAGCTAATCCCTAGGTGTGCCAGAGGCTGGAGAGATCACTGACATGAATTCAAGAGGACAAACCTCTAAGTATAACACTAGCTTTTATAAAAATAAACACAAATTGTCTGTGCAGTTTTCCCTCCTACACATTTCATTTTTTTCCTTTTTGTTGCAGTTTTGAAACAGAAGTCATGTTCTCCATTGCTTTACCATTGCTGGTGCACATTACTTCTGTACATCTGGACATAGGGATCACTACTGGGAAAACCCCAGTTTCGTGGTTTAGGAGTCCAAAGGCTCGAAACTTTCCAGCCATCTGCAAATTTCTTGTGAAGTTTGATGTTTTTTTCAGGTTTGTGAAAACATATGCACGCACACACTTAGGAATCAATATGTGTATGTAGAACTGCTTGCCTAAACTATGAGGTTTTGCTTCTGAAAATGTGGTAAAATATGACTGTAATAGCTCCTATTGGGTCACAGTTCTAGATCCTATTACCAGAGAAAGGTGCTAAGAGAATGAGAAAATGATGGCAATGTCTGCTCTGTGGACAGTAATGCTATGGTGGGCAAGCACGGCTTGTGAGGCCTGAGGTGTATTTCTCCCTGCTGTACCTTGCCTGTGACTCATAACGAAAAGGAATATTTAGCATTTTTCTTGTTAGCCTCAAGCTGGGTATGGTTAAAAAGAATCGATTTTAAGCACAGTTAATTCACTTAAAAACATACTGTGGCACAGAAGTAAATGTCCATTAAACTGTGCCTATAGTGATCAGTAGTTGAAGGAGACTGAAATATCTTCATGACTAGAATAAATATAAATGGATGGGGCTGAGGGGAGATATGAAATAATAGGAGAGAGAACAAATTCTCTTTTTCACTTATTCAATTGAAGCTTAACAAAGTAATGCCAAGGCTTGTGCAGAGTTCAGAATTCTCAAAGGAATCTAAAAATTTTACAGAAAAGATCTGAGGTCCCAGGCTAAATGGATGGCATGATTAGCCACAAATCAATACTATGAAATACTACTGCAAGAAAATAATTTTTGAAGATTCTGAGGGTGAAGTGTTTTTGAAACAGCACACTAATATTTCTTTCTTTTCCTCAAATCTTCTTTTTTTGTTGTTGCTATTTTGTTGTTTGTTGTTTTAAAAATGTGGATGGTAGTATGTACTGCCACTTTTGTTTTACTAGGACTGAGGGAAGATTTATTTTCTCTCAATAAGCTCATCTTCTGCTAAGACTTAATTGGACCTAAGTGATGACTCACTCCTCCATTTGGTTTTGCATAGTACTTCCAGGAAGTGGGATGGTCTCCTCCATAAAAAGGTGTACAAGACAATTACATAATTACATAGGGCTTTACATTAGTTAACAAAACAGTTTTCCTCACAGATTACACTTACAGAATGATGGGAGTACCAGCTGCCTTAAATATTTTTTACAAAAAATGTTAAGCAAGATTTTCTGATTCACTTGGGAGGAAACACTGACCTTTTCACCACTAGGCACATTCCGTAAGTGATTTTTTTGGTTCTTCAAGCTTTGTTCTGAGTAAGAGCAAAATACAAAATTATTACGTTTTTTCCAGATCTTCTGGAGTGCCTTCTTGTCTTGGCTGAGATAATTTTCCAGTGGTATTTCTACTCAGATTTCCACAAAAATGTTTTGGTTTAGTTTCTTTCTTAGTTAATAAAAGACAGTGCAAAGGCACACTATTCCTACTTGCAGAATAATTTGTTGGGGAATAGTATGTAGGGAATGCTGAGCAAAACTATATTTTTCATATTGTCTAAATTTACATCATTAAAGGGTATGTTATGACCTCATTGTTAAATAATTTTTATTGAAAGGAAAAGAAAATTATATATAAGCTTAGTTTTCTTAACCTAAATGACTGCCTTTTGTAGAAAAATATGAGATATTTATGTAGAATAAGAAGGGTTTAGGGGTATGTTTTCTGGAACAGGAAGTTTTATCCTGTAAGTTCTTTGAAAATTACCTCCTAGTCAGCTGGGATCTGGGAACAGGAAGAAGAAGAAAGAAAGCGCATAGGAATTGCTCTAACTTATTCTCAGGCTTATAGTCATACTTCGTAAGAAGACTCTTGTTTGTTACTTTTTAGTAGTATACCAAATGCATGTAGTGGAAATATTATTAATGTTTCGGGTATGGTTTATGGATGGTATAAATCACCATAGGTATACTGCTATGCTGAAATTCGGATTTTTTAACAGCAGAAAATAATATCCTTATTCCTGATGGGTTTTTCCTCAGAGCCTATTTTCCTACTCTTTATTAGTATTTTCTTTTCTGTATGTTCTGCCAAAATACTCTGAAGGTTTTGTTACAGATTGATTTTCCCAACTCTTAAAAATAATTCACATTCTTGTCTACTGGAGTCCAATAATAGCAATACAGGAATACTTGGTTTTAACCTCTGTTACAAAAACACCTGCAAGCATGAAAAAAGAATTGAGCATCTTTGCTCCTTTGTTCAATGAGTGACCTGTTCATCCTGAGGTTGAGCTTGAATTAAAATATTTAAATTTTGTCTTTTATTTTGAAAACACCAACAGAAAATGATGATTTAGCAAAATCCCCTTTTTTGAGTAGGAAAACAAAATTCTTTAAAAAAACTCACAAATTTTCTTGAATCTTTATATTAGGTTGTGATATTAATATTGAATCCTACTTTTTTGTTTGTTGTTTTTGTTTTGCTTTTTAAGGATCTTTAATCATTTAAACCCTCATTATAAATTGTGTTATAAGATTTACTACATATAAACACAGATTACAGAAATGAACTTAGATTAGGTTGAACTATTTCTTGCATGAAACTTGCTACGTCTCTCCATGCAGATCTTTGGGTGTATTTAGTCTCTACCACTGTCCACTGAATTTTCTCATTCCACCTTATTCCCTCTTCTAAATACACCTCACTTCGCCACTATAAAGCTACAGTTTGAGAGAATCTATGCAAACCTACACAGCCTCCAAAATCCTATCCTGAATTTCTAAATAAAACAAATTTTCTTCTCTAGTCTTATTTCTGTATACTTTTTGCTCAGAAGAACTCTGGCCAACACACCATGCTGAAGTTGCCTGTGATTTTCTGTATTTCTTTCTGGTTTTTTCTAATTATACTTACATGTTGTAAGAAAAAGATCAAAAGGATGAAAGGTCTATGAATATTATATAGTTATAAGGTTCCCAAGAAATATTAGATCAATGCTGACATACAGTGATTTCCCATTATACTGATCTATTGTAACTTCCTAAAATATGTTTCACACTTCATGAATCTTAACCATTTGTTCTTTTCACTTCATCTGGATTTCATTTTCACTTTCTAGTGGTAACTGCGGCTTTCTGGTAGACACAAATAATTGAATAAACTTTAATTAGAATGCTCCAGGTAGGAATGGTTCTTTAATGATGGATCAGTGTCTTTAATTTTACAAAGCACTGCTAAAGGTCTGATGAAGTTTCTGTGAGTTTAGGGGAAAGAGGAGGGAAGGAAAAGGGGAATATTACATATTTTTATATATTTTTAAAATATATAAGTATGTATATAGGTGAATGAACTTGAAACACTGAAAATATGTTTCTGCTCAAACTTTCACATCTGTCCGAAGGAGCAGCTTTCAACTCATTTTGGGTGTAGCTTACTCTCAAAGAAAATCAGGAGGGGGAAAGAAGCAAAGATTTCTATTGTACATACAAGGTTCCCTAGAGAATCTCCAACTCATAATTGAAACATAGCTGGTAGGATCCATCTGGCACATGCCAGGACCATCTGGTTCTTTTGAACTGTGTTCAATATGTTAGTAGGAGTACTGGTTTTCAAGTTTTCAAGTTTTCTTTTTTCTTTTTAATTTTTTTTTCTCCTTCACTATGTTGCGTATTGTCTCTTTTTTTTTTTTTTTTTTTTATTTTACTAGCTCAGCCAAGCAAAACATTCATTAGTATTAGAATTATAAAATCATAAAATCATTTAGGTTGGAAAAGACCTTCAAGATTAAGTCCAACCATTAACCTGGCAGTGTAAAGTCCACCACTAAATCCTGTCCCTAAGCACCACATCTATAAGACTTTTACATACCTCCAGGGATGGTGACTCAACCACTTCCCTGGGCAGCCTGTTCCAGTGTTTGATAACCCTTTCAGTGAAGAATTTTTTCCTAGTATCGAATCTAAACCTCCTCTGATGCAACTTGAGGGCATTTCCTCCTGTTCTATCACCTGTTACTTGGGAGAAGAGACTGATCCCCTGCTTGCTACAACCCCCTTTCAGGCAGATGTAGAAAGCAATAAGGTCTCCCCTCAGCCGCGTTTTCTCCAGGCTAAACAACCCCAGTTCCATTGGCCTCTCCTCTTAAGGCTTCTGCTCTTCAGAAGCCTTCACCACCTCATTGCCCTTCTTTGGACACACTCCAGCACCTTAATGTCTTTCTTCTAGAGGAGGCCCAAAACTGAACACAATATTCAAGGTGCGGCCTCACCAGTGGTGACAATCACTTCCCTAGTTCTTCTGGCCACACTATTTCTGACACAAGCCAGGATGCCATTGGCCGTCTTTGCCACCTGGGCACACTGCTGGGTCATATTCAGCCAGCTGTCAACCAACACCTTCGGGTCCTTTTCCACCAGACAGCTTTCCAGCCACTCTTCCCCAAGCCTGTACTGCTGCATGGGCTTGTTGCGACCCAAGCAAGGGATCCAGCACTTGGCCTTGTTGAATCTTATACAATTAGCCTCAGCACATTGATCCAGCCTGTCCAGAATCCCTCTATAGAGCCATCCTACCCTCAAGCAGCTCAACATGCCTGCTCAACTTGGTGTCATCTGCAAACTTACTGAGGGTGCACTCGATTCCCTCATCCAGGTCATTGATAAAGATATTAAACAACACAGGCCCCAATACTGAGACCTGGGGAACACCACTTGTGACCGGCCACCAACTGGATTTAACTCCATTCAGAACAACTCTTTGAGCTCGGCCATCCAGCCATTTTTTTTACCCAGTGAAGAGTACGCCCATTCAAGCCACGAGCAGCCAGTTTCTCCAGGAGAATGTTGTGGGAAACAGTGACAAAGGCTTTACTAATGTCTAGGTAGATGACATCCACAGCCTTTCCTTCATCCATTAAGCAGGTCACCTTCATAGAAGGAGTTCAGGTTAGTCATGAACCCATGCTGACTGGGCCTGATCACCTGGTTTTCCTCTACCTGGTGGGTGATGGCACTCAGGATGATCTATTCCATAACTTTCCCTGTCACCAAGGTGAGACTGACACACCTCTAGTTCCCCGGATCCTCATTCCAGCTCTTTTTGTAGATGGGGTCACATTTGCTAACTTCCAGTCAACTGGGACCTCCCCCATTAGCCAGGACTGCTCATAAATGATGGAAAGTAGCTTGATGAGCACTTCCATCAGCTCCCTCAGTACCCTTGGGTGGATCCCATCTGGCCCCATAGACTTGTGTATGTCTAACTGGTGTAGCAGGTTGCTAACCATTTCCCTTTGGATTATGGGGGCATCATTCTGCTCCCCATCCCTGTCTTCCAGCTAAGGGGGATGGGTACCTGGAGAACAACTGGTCTTACTACTAAAGACTGAGGTAAAGAGGGCATTAAGTACCTCAGCCTTTTTCTTATCCTTTGTCAATATGTTTCCCTCCAGATGCAGTAAAGGATGGAGATTCTCCTTAGCCCTTCTATTTTTGCTAATGTGTTTATAGAAACATTTTTTATTGTCTTTTACTGCAGGGACCTAAACCACGACACCAGGTTAAGTTCTAGTTGGACTTTGGCCCTTCTGATTTTCTCCCTGCATAGCCTCACAGCATCCTTGAAGTGCTCCTCAGTTACCTGCCTCTTCTTCCAAAGGCCATAAACTTTCTTTTTCTTCTTGAGTTTCAGCCAAGGCTCTCAGTTCAGCCAAGCCAGTCTTCTTCCCCACTGACTCGTCTTTCAGCACATGGGGGCAGCCTGCTCCTGTGCCTTTAAGATTTCCTTCTTGAAGAATTTGCACCTTTCCTGGACTCCTTTGCCCTTCAGGACTTCCTCCCAAGGCACTCTGTCAACCAGGCTCCTAAACAGGCCAAAGTCTGCCCTACGGAAGTCCAAGGTAGCATTTCTGCTGACTGCCTGCCTTACTTCTCTGATAATTGAAAACCCTATTGTTTTGTGATCACTGTGCCCAAGATGGTCATCATCCACGAGTCTTTCTCTGCTCACAAATAAGTCCAGCGGGGTGCCTTCCCTAATTGGCTCACTCACCAGCTGTGTCAGGAAGTTATCTTCTACACATTTCAGGAACCTTCTAAACTGTTTCCTCTGTGCTGTATTTTATTTCCAGCAGACATCTGGTAAGTTGAAGTCCCCCACGAAGACAAGGGCTAGTGATTGTGAGACTTCTCCCAGCTGCTTATAGAATATTTCTTCTATCTCTTTGTCCTGGTTGGGTGGTCTATAACAGACTCCTATCACGATATCTGCCTTGTTGGCCTTTGCCCTCGTTCTTACCCATAAGTACTCAACCCTATCATCACCATCATTGAACTCTAGACAATTAAAACACTTCCTAACATACAGGGGTACCCCACCACCTTTCCTTTCTTGCCCATCCCTTCTGAAGAGTTTATAGCCATCCATTGCAGTGCTCCAGTTGCGCAAGTCATCACACCATGTTGCCATGATGGCAACAGTTTTTCTGCTGCACAATGGCTTCCAGCTCCTCCTGTTGGCTGCCCATGCTGTGTACATTGGTGTAGATGCAATTCAGTTGGGCTATTGATCCCACCACCCTTTTAAAGGGAGAAGGCCTAATTCCTACTTGACCATTCTCAGATGCTTCCATGGTTTCTAGTACACCAATAACCCTTGCATCTTTGCTGCCACATGGATCTCCATCCCTTACCTCCACTGAGATGGTACACCAAAGGACCTCACTGGCACACCACCCCTCAAACATTGGTTTGCCGCCCCCAGGCTTACCTCTAGTGAGCCTGATTTTATCTCTTTCCATCTTCAAATCTAGTTTAAAGCTCTTTCAAAGAGCCCTACTAACTCCTGTGCAAAGGTCCTTTTCCCCCTTTGAGACAGGTGTACCCTGTCTGTTGCCAGCAGGCCTGGTGTTGTGTAGACTGACACACGATCAAAACACACGAAATTCTTCTGGTAACACCAGGCTTGGAGCCAGGTATTGGTCTGCTGGTTCTTCCCGTTTTTTGCCTCAGTTGTCCTGCAACTGAGAGGATAAAGGGGAACACTACTTGTGCTCCTGACCCCTTAACCAGTCATCCCAAGGCCCTGAAGTCTCTCCTGATTACCCTCAGACTTCTTGTTGCAACTTCATTGCTGTCTACCTGAAAAATCAATAATGGATAATAATCTGAGGGACATAGCAGGGTAGGAAGTTTTCTCTTCACATCTTTAACCCAGGCCCCAGGGAGGTAGCAGACCTCCCTAAGAAGTGGGTCCGGTCTGCATATTGGTCTATCTGTTCTCTTCAGAAGGAAGTCTTACATGACAATGATCCATCTTTTTTTTATTTATGGAATCAGTTTTGATGCAGGGCATATGCTAACTTAACCTCAGCAACACCTCCAAGCTAGATGAATCATCATCCTTGGTATTGTTTTGTTCTACTTGCTTCCACTTAGTCTTTGACTAGGAAGGATGAAAAGCCTAAACAGTGACAAAATGGCTTCAAACTGGAACAAGGTAGATTTAAAACAGATATTAAGAAGAAATTTTTCACCATGAGGGTGGTGAATCACTGAAATAGGTTGCCCAGGGAAGCTGTGACTGCCCCATCCCTGGAATTGTTCAAGACCAGGCTGGATGGGGCTTTGAGCAACCAGGTCTAGTGGGAGGTGTCCCTGCCCATGGCAGGGATGTTTGAATTAAATGATCGTTAAGGTCCCTTCCAACCTAAATCATTCTATGATTCTAAAAAAGACTTTTTTTGATGTATTATTTATATTTCAGCAAAGAATGTGAAGCAGATAAAGATTACTTTCTGAACAGTACTAATCCGTGACAGACTGTCCTCTTCAATAATGCTCAAGCAACCACTTAAAAATAAAAGACGGTGCACAAAGAGCAGTGCAGAGTTTTACTCCGCTAATCTCCCATCTAAATGCCAGTAGACATAATTATCATGCTCTGACCAAATGCCAGTTGGATGTATTTTGAAAACAAGTTTTAAAATAATAAAAGTATAAGGCCTGAAGCATCTGCAGCATATTTTTAAAGCATCATGTACAGTTAGAATAAGTTCCTTTTTTTCTTCAGTTGAGTATTTTGAGCATATATTAAGCATTTTAAGAATAGAAACATGTTTTCCTAATAAATAGGTTGACCTAACTTTTTTTTCCCCTTAAATTTATCAACCCCCATTTCAAGAGTAAATATCAATGAAACATCTCTTGAGAACTATTGTTCTTCCATTTGATCTTATGCATTTCTGCCTGGTTTTGGTTTTGGGGTTTTTTTTTTGTTTAGTTTTGTTTGTTTGGGGTTTTTTTGGTTATTCACCTCAGTTTGGGTGAGTGGAAAAAGTAGCTACTTTAATACAGAGAAGAAAAGTGACCATTAAATAAGAAAGGGGTGCACATGACTTTCTTGAAAGAAATTAAATGTGCCTGGAGAGAATTTTCAGAACTTTCTATGGAGGAGGTTCCTCAGGCTGGAGAGAGCAGCAGAAAAAAAAATTACTGTATTCATAGAACATATGAGCATTCACATATCATATTGAGATTTTTACCCTAAACTCATAAACAGAATGGAGAGAGGAAGAGTGTTTACCTGCCTTATTTTCAGTCACATACAGCATGAGTGTGACCCTGGAAGTGGAAAGGGGAAAAACATATTCAAAAAAAAAAAAAGAAAAAATCAAAAATACCTCGGCATTAAATATAATCATTTTCGGCACTCAATTTTTCTCTTTTAGATTTTAATCCACATTTCAATTTTAGGCAGATAAAATAATACATTGTAATAAAAATACATGCAATAATAAACACTAATAAATGTAAAAATAAAATATTAAAAACATCAAATGATGGGATATTATAGATGCCTTCTTAGTGAAACATTGTTAATACAGCAATATGTATATATTTGCTGACACAGATAAAATTGCTGGCAGTCTTAGCAGACAAGCTAAGGTTTGAATACACCACAGCAACTAATCCATATACTGAATGGATCTTCTTCTTTTCCTAGAGAGAAGGAAAAGCTGAATGACAAATCTCATCAACTCAGCATAACTGGCAAAAGTTTCTGAAGAAGTGATCTTCTTTAGAAACCAAAGGCCAGGGGCTGGGTGTTGGTGGTAGAATATGCATGAGTGTTTAAGAATAAATTGGAAAAAAAATTCAATTTCTTTGAAAAAATAATTTTTCTAATAATCTAACCCTGGGAAAGGTCCCAAGTGAACCAAATGCTGAAATGTAGTCACAGGTAATATAATTTGCAAGAAGTTGAACTTTGTTAAGTCATCACTACCCAACCTATTTATTTGGGAGTAAAGCTACTCATGTTCTACAGTGTTCTCAATTTCATTATATTAGCAAGGAGATATTTTTCGTTTGTTTCTGTAACTTCTGGATGGATAAATAAAGGAGTGTTTGTCAGCAATTAGTCTTTTAAAATATTTTTAAGCAAGCAAACACAAGATCACTTTAATCACAAGTATATCCTGATTAGGTGTGATAACTCACTCTTATAAGCTTTTCTCCTGCTCATACACAATAAAGCATGGATAGAACATATACTGTTTTATCTTTAATATGCCATTTCTATTGTCCCTCAGGTCAGGGGGGAAAAAAAAAAGAAAAAAAAAAGGATAAAATGGTCACAATTAAATGAAAACAAAAATGTTGTCATTGAAATGTGTCTTCCTTCACATCATGAAAGAAATAGAATGAAGGCTGACTGAAATGCTGATCATTTTTATTATCTCATGATGATTTTTTATCTGGATTATATGAAACCCCTTAAAAATCAAAACAAAAACAAATACTACTTATTCTAATTTAATTAAAAGAAAATAATTTTGTGGGATATAATCCTGTAAAGGGATCCCCCAACTTCTGCTTAGAATAGGAACATTTCTAGAAATAGCAGGCTACACTAGTACTGCTAAAATTATCCCCCAGAGAGATATCCCTGGTCTTTAAGCTCTTTAAGATCCCATGGTACAAAGTAACTCATGTCCTCACTCCTCAGTTAGACAGTCATAGCTGCCTGGGGCAGACAGCTATGATCTCATTGCATAGCTTGTGGTCTGGACTTACGTGCAGTCCTTTTGCTTCTATATGAGATTTTTTAAGGTTTGGGGTTTTTTGCCCAGTTCACAACGTCTGAAATAATGTGTGGCCCTACCAAGGGTAACATTTTAAAGCCATGAAGCTAGGATCTTAGATGGTTTTCCTGGCATATGGCATGAAGGTATGTGGCTTGAAAGGTACAGCATCTGCTAGGATTTTAAAGGATGACTTGGTATGTAGGTTTAGATACCTTGTAGGCTCATGTTTAAAAAAACCTGTCAGGATTTCCTCATAAAGAAAACTCTTCCCAGAACTACTCCTACATGAAGTGGAACTCCAAAAAGAGACCCTATGCACAGACTCAGCCACCTGAGGTGCAAATGGCCTGGGGACTAGCACCTGGGAATGAAATAAGAAGCAAATTTATTTTTTAATTTTAGAAGTACACACACACAAGTAGCTGGGATCCACTGTAACTGTGTATCTGGGCTTTATAAGAGTCAATACAAATCTAGTAATCAGCAGTTCTCCAAGATCTAGAGCCTGTTGAAATTATTCTGAAACTGATAAAGACGGAAGGTTCTTTAGAGTTTACAGACATGACTAAAACAAAGCATATTACATGAATGTGTTTTTCCCACACAGGTACTAAAGAGAAAGGCTTAAATGGAAAGATAAGAAAAAATCGGGCTTGTCGATTATTTTTTAAATTCTAATTAGTGAGATCATTATTCTATGCTGGGTAGGAGAAGAAAAGCTTTAAATAGAATTACTACACATAGACAAGAAAAAGTATTGGAAATTAGATTAAAATATTAACACCTTCTAAAGTTAAAAATAAATTCAGGCATTGCTCTGTGTCAAGATAAAAGAACTCAGACCCCAAAGAACATAGGCTAGACTGAAGGTCCTATTTCCCTTAATTCCAGATTTTCAGTACTTTAACCCATGTTGAACACTCTCATATCCCCGACTTTTGGGAAACAAAGTTCATATTTTTACATGAAGATTTCTGAAGTAACAAAAATCCTGAATACTCAGAACTGCCTCACTCTTGAGAGTGATGAGTAAGTCAATCTCTAATGCTGTGTCTGAGTGCTCCCGTGATCTAGTCATTTTGCCTTATACATTGCTTGATCTGTTAGTTATACACACACACAAAGCATTGAGGAGGTATGTTTTTACAAACTAAGACATTTAATATTTTGATGGACATCAAGAAACTTGCTGGAAAATTTCAAGCATTTGGACTCCTGAAACATGACATCAGGGTTGTCCTAATAACTACTGTGTCCAGATACACAGAAATGAATGCGCACCAGCATTGGAGAACCAACGGAGAATGTGACTTCTGCTTCAAAACCGCAATAAAGAGAAAAAAAGAAAAAGTGTATAAGATGGAAAATTGCACAGATAATTTGTATTTCTTTTTATACAAGTTGCATGGTAACTTTCCATAAATCAGCACAGCAAGACTGTGATAATGGCATTTGGGATGCTCTTGTTGAGTCTTTTTCCTGAGGATGCATCAACTTGCAGTCAAGTTGATTGATTGAAAGCAATATCCATCACTGCTCAGCAGGGATTTGGGCAGGATATCCTAGCTCCAGGGGGATAGCCACCCTCTTGTACTTGATATGGCCTCTTTGAGGTGTTTCCCTGATGTACTGTTCTCATATTTCAGGATAAGAAAGGGTTTCCTTGACCAGATGTCAAATTAGACTTTCAGCAATTTAAAGTTCAGTGCTCTGCTTTTGTTCTAGATGTAGAAGATGATATGCTCTTACTGATACCTGTCTGTAACTAGAATGGGATGAAGCCATGACCTAGTTTGCCATTAAGGAAGAAACAGCCTTGTAATGTGCATTTCCCTTCAAAATGCATATACATGTATTCCGTGTGCATATTCATGTAAGAGGTCCTGAAACTCCTGGACAGTCAGTTTCTGCTTCTCTGTAGCCTCTGGTGAAAAAGTCTGGAAGTTTTCACTCGTTTTGTGGACAGAAACATAGCTATGCAGTAAGCTGAAAGATTAAAAAGGAGTTTCAGTTAATTGCGCTAGTATTGACCATTGGAAGGAGGCAGAAAATCAAGAGCAGCTGGTGCAAGATTCTGGTTACTCTGTAAACAAGTGTGAAATATTTGTACCTGAGAATGCTATCTATTAGCAGTCATTGGAGTAGGAATGAAAACTGAGGTTTCTCCATTCAGGTGTAAATTTCTTAAGCATTAAATTGGAGAGGCATTCTTTCACCTCTTCTTTCTTAAAATTGCCCCATGAAACTTGAATTGGAGGGCTTGAGAGCCCCATCTTTACTGATAAGGTTACTCTCCTGAGAGGGGACAAATGCGGATCCATATATGTTTGGACAAAGCAAAGAACTATACTCAGTGTTTACAGCTTTCTGGGTGAGTGCTTTTATCTTCTGAAGAGAGGCATATGACCAAGATATTTTGAAAGAAAACAGAACTCTTTACCTCTTGCCAAAGGAAGTGAAGATCCCAGATTCCAAATGAAGTCTGTAAATCCTTAGTGATACATCATATCCTCAAATACATCATGAAGCGAGGCACTTCTGTCATCATGAAAAGAAAGACTTCGTTTAAAACAAATCCTTCTCCACAGAGACTGTGCACAGCAGGCTATGTGCTGCAATCTATTTTAACTTCTGCAGTTGTTGCAGTTGTATTTGTGCAGGCAAGTACAGCTACTACAGGTTGTCATGGGCTGTAGTAATTAATTAAAAATTAATTACAAACAAACAAACAGGAAACCAAAACCATAACAAGGACAGCAACAAACCTCTGTAAGGGGAGAAAAATCTTGCTAATATTTTTATGTAATATATAGGGAGTCAGGTGCTTAGTTTAGGAATATGGATTTCACAACCACAGCCAGTTAGGACTGGCAGTATTTGGATTGTTAAGGTGACTTAAACCTACTCAATATATTAAACTATAAGTTTCACTTATGTTTGTGCTTCTATGTACTTACTATATTTTAAATGGCTTAAACAGTTTTGAGTTACTTAGAGCTTGCAGTAAGTAACTAAGGTCTTTCAGAAACTTTGGATCCCAGTTTCTAGAAAGCATTTGCAAATCTTCAGTGAATGGGACAAATAAAGGAAGTCAGGATGCTTTAATGTACCCAAAATTAGGATTCCAAACCTACACTAGGCCAGTTAAATAGCTTAATTTTCAAAGTGCTGAAATCTCAAAATTATTTTGGCTGTCAATTGAAGTACTGAGTCTGATCATACATTTTCTTCTAGGCAAAAAGAAAGTTCTGCAAATAATTGCACAATCTCTTTGTTGTAAACAGTACTATACTGCCTGTTGAGAAACATATGTTCAACACAGCGCAGAGTCCTATTAATGCAGCACCAATGTCAGAGATTTGGCTGCTTTCCAGAATCAACTGACAGCATTGTCTGGGCTCTGTGTATTTAATACTGCCTCTCCACACTCTGAGGAATCTGTGATTTGAAGTGACTTGAGAGGAGCTACTACAAATCTCAATACCCATCTTCCCAACAACAAGGGAAAAACAAGTTGTTGTGTGCATCTGGTAAGATAGCTTTTTTTTTTTTTAAGATGAACTACCACAGAAAGATATAAAATGTTGAAATTTTAGTCAACTTGCAACTTGCAAGTTCAGATTTTTTGGTGTCCATTGTCGGTTGACATATTCTTTCTACTACTGCTACTTCCTGCAGCTGGGTATATTTTTCCATTTTTGCAGGCATCTTCTTTCCTATTTGTTTTATTTAGTTGTATCTTGCTGGACTGGCATTCACAGTATTTCCCATTGCCAATATTTTTAGAAAAGGCATGAACATTAGATACGCATATAGAAGCTAGATTTTCTTTTTCCTTGTATGGATGTATTTCATGGGGTTTTTTTCCTTTGTACACTGCAGCTTCAGAGTCTGAGCTCTTCTTTCCCAGACAAGCAGCTGATCACAAAGGCAAAGTACATATCTTCAGCTTCCTAATGAGGGACTTTGGCTCATCTCATAGTTTAGAGACATTCTCTAGTAGTAAACTGTAGGCTAAAGAAAACTATAAACCTTTTGCATTCCCTTGCCGTTAATCATTTGGAAATGTTCCATCATCAGACTTTTAATCTTATTGGTTTATTTACCTTGATGCTTTAAAAATCTAGCACAAATGGGATCTAGAGGCATTTTTGATGCCAGTTTTTCTACCAGGAAACAAATGGCTCTCCATCACTATCTCTAAAATAATGATCTAATGAAAACATTTCACAAGACAGTTCTTTAAGGGCAAAGAAGAAGATATTCTGTCCTGATAGTGCTTACATCATAACCGTTAAAGGAAACTAGAGGCCACCCTTTCGGTTAGGAAGAAACCCTTTCTATTATAAACATATTATCTAAAGACCTCTTTTGAAAAATTCAGTCTGTCTATTACATCTGATAAGATAAGATAGGGAGTTTCCCTGGAACAAATGGGATATTTTTTCACCTAAAGGTGTTCTGCTTGGCTTTTTGTTGTGATGTGAATGGTTGAGATGCATTATGGCCCTTCTCTCACTTGCACTTATCCCAAACATTTTGGCAGATATGAAAATAATAACTAAGTATACCCGCTATAGCCAGGACTATCTTGGCAACCAATATAGCTGCAGCAGCACATGTCATTCTACGAACAGCCAGGAGTTACAGAACAATGATGTGAAAGAATCAGCTCAACGCTTGTGGCTTAAGCAGAATCCTTTCCTCCTGTTACAGTATCTGGATGTCAACTAATGCAGTTAGCCATGTATATTGTATGACAAAAGCCTGTGCTATAAACCTAAGAGCTCGCTGTTTGATCCTTATAGAATATGATGGAAATTTTTCTGCTTCTATTCTTCTTTTCTTAGAAACTAGTAAATTGAATGCTATTTATACCAGAGGATATTATTTACATCAGAATTGGCTCCCAGCTTCAGGAACAACCAAGTGTTTTGGAATTGCCATAACCCCTTTACGTTATGCCTTCCAGGAGGCAGAAGCAGCAGTGGGCTGCTCTGAGTGACTCAGAGGGATTTTATTAGGGCAGAGATTCCTTCACTATTCCCTCCAGTGTGGTGGAAGCACTAGCAACCTCTGTTGATGGGGAGGGTTATTAGCAAATGTACAGTACTTCTTCCTTAGCAGACACTTTCTCTTCTGTGGGGAAAAGCCCAATAAGCAAGATTCCTATGGCTTTATGTCAGCTCATGATGTCCAGCTTGGATCACTTTCGCTCAGGCTGCAGGTGAAGCAGAAATATTGGATGTCATATTTTTACACATACTGAATACGCCTCTCTGGGTGCAAGTACATTATGCACTTTCTATTGACATCATTCCACAGGATATTTTTTTATTGGAACCCATGAATTACTAAGTACTTAAGATCTGATGAAAATATAGACTGAATAGAGCCCGCACATGCAAACATCAAACTGCATGTCCTGAATTTGTGTTTAACTAGAAAGCTAAAGTAATGTTCTCTCAACCTGCTTTTTGGGTCAGTTTTTGGTTTCAAGAAAACAAGCCATAACACCTGAGACAAAGCAGTGGGATGAAGAACACCTAATTCCATTGTTTCTATTTCACACATTTATTTGAAAGGTTATCAATGTTGATTGTTGTTTCTGTTCATTTTACTTTTAATGAGAGCTT
Source organism: Chionis minor (assembly GCA_013398295.1). Lineage (NCBI taxonomy): Eukaryota > Metazoa > Chordata > Aves > Charadriiformes > Chionidae > Chionis > Chionis minor. Next base: position 19,259 of record VZSF01011328.1, read on the forward strand.
TGCGGAAAGAATCAAAGTATGAAGGGAGCTGTTAAGTAGCAAAGATATATTGAACTATATGCATACATTAAAATATCATAAGAAGTCCCTAAATGTATTCCTTGTCAAATCTGGAGTCAACACACAGCTGGACAGATACAATACAGATACATACAGATAAAAACTGAACAGAAAACACTGAGCAATTAAAAGGAAATGGGTCTGTTTTAAAGCCTAGAAATTAAACAGTGGTTGAATATACAATCTCTGCCAAAAATATTGGAAAACCTTGGGCAGGTCTAAGAAAACTATTACCACAGTAATGTTTTGACTTTTAGAAGACTCACCACTAGGCCCAATATGTAAAATAATGAAACAATTTTATGACCAAAATATTAAATAGATACCACAGTCTTATCTATTATGGAATAAAGAAAAAAAAAATCAAAGCAAAACAAACAGAGAAAAAAAAGATAAGACTCTGATTGTGTAGTTCCACTAGTATATGTACCTATCACTGGTAAAGGGCAGCAAGGAAATTATAATGATTTGTTTGTACAAAAAGCTTCTCTGTTTGGATCTGGATGACATCAAAGTAGACTATCTGACAGCTTCCCTTAGCTTGTCAGACCATAATAGCAGCTTACAGAAACAAAGCCTTGCCTGCAAAGAGAATTGGAATCACAGCAAAGGAAGCTTGTGTGTAAAACAGAGATGAAGAAAACTTCTCAAAGGCAGGAGACTCTCCACAATATTTTAATGTAGTTTGAATTTCAAGCACCATTACTAGTATCTCTCTGAAACCAAAATAGTTCAGCCTCTGAGGAGACCTGAGCTCTGCCAACTCATTTTTTTAAACATTTTCAGATATGTATGAAGGAAGCTGATTTCATATTCTTGGAAAGCCTTTTGACAAGCACAAAGGAAAACAAATAAAGAGAATAAGCACGCATTTGAGCACTGTCAAAGGCCCTAACCCTGACTACAGTCAAGAGACATTGTCCACTTTCCACCGTTTGCTGAGATTGTCTGCTAGCTGATCAGTTATTGGCTATGCATAAATATAGGAAAAACATAAGTTAAACAAATATTATGTATCTGGACATTTTTGAACCCACTGTTATCAACAGAATCAGCACATAAATCTAAACAACACTGAATCTTCTTACTTAGCAGGAATGACTATTGACAAGTCTGCGTTAGGGAATAGCACATGGTGCTATGATTCACAGATTATGACAGCCCCAGCTGGTATGTTCATGCAAAACAGCACAAGGTCTGTGAAGACAGACAGCTCAGTTGTGAAAGTTCAGAAAGCCTTATTTAATGTCCCTATGCCTAAGCAAATAAATGCTGGCTTACAAGTCCAATCATCTTGCTACTCCAAGCTTCCAGTTTTGCAGTTAGCACAGAAATGCTGAGAAATCCCTGCTGTCATGGTGTAGATATAGCCTCAAAAACATGGCAGAGGGAGAAAAAACAGGTCCCAAGTCAAATGTAACTACAGAGGAAAAAAATTGCATAGATTTACATTCAGAAATTAATGGGAAGTTAGTACAGTCTCTGGAAAGTGAGAATACAAAGATCCATGTAATAATTAGGACTACATAAGGCTAAAATCAAAACAAATACATTTTAAAAAGAAAGCAAAATATTATGAAATGGTGCTCCTAAGAGTCCATTTTGTGTTAAAATACTTCTGCAAATAAATGTAGTCTCTGTACTATTATCAAAATGAAAAAAAATAGTTGTACTGTTGTTTCCATTTATCAAGAAAACATCAAACGTCTTGATCCTACTCACCACCAAGTAGGACCCAAAAACTGTAAATATTTTTAGCAAAAAATTGTGATGATTATAGGAATGGAAATTTTGGAAAAAACATTCATGCTAGTTTTTTACTTAAGGAAGGAGTTGAAAATGCAAACTGGCAAGATCACTAGATATAGGAAGTGGTGTCTTGGACATATTATCAGACCAGTGATTTTTAGATGATGTACACTGCTTTGCTTTTCTCTCCATTCAATATAACTTCCTGATAGTGGACTTTGTGACCCTAGCAGGACAGAGGTCTGAATAAAGGCTGCAGCTCGATATTCTTTCAGTAACGATAACTCTCACTGATTTTCATATCATAGGATAGCATAAAATAGGCAACTGGAAAAAAAAAATTGGGAGAGATCTGGATTTTGCTTGCTTGTTTTCACAGGTGACATAATTTTGTTAACCAGTTTATGAATTTTTAGCTTTTCAAATCATTACTACATATTAAAAAAAGTCAAGATAGTTTATTGCAAAAAATGCAGGAGTAGATTTTGAACTTTTTTCCCACTTCTGAGTTAGCAGGAAGAAGAAAGTTGTGTAAACTTCTGTTTGTGACAATAAAAATGAATGTAAAAATATATCTATGTAATTGCTTTCCTACCATTTTAAATATTGGCTGTCACAAAAAGTAGGCTAGCTTAAACAGAGAGTATATGTTATGCTTTGCATAAATATAATAAGTAACATAATAAATAATGTAATTATAGAATAATAGAAGCATAACAAGGTGGGGTTTGTTATTACTACGATTTATTTTTATACAAGTGACCTATTAGTAATGACCTTGGCTCAGTAACACTTCTTAGAAAATAAATAAATAGGTGGAATAAATGACCTGTGGAAAAGTCTTGGGCCACCATCTCTCACAGCTGGTCATTATCCCCCTAGACCTTGATCATTAAGGCTTAATTAATGTATTAAAACAGTGCCTGAATGCTGAACTGCATTTTCTTTTTATATAATTAACCTTTGGGAATATTTTATTAATGGAGAAAGGTAATAGATGTTTGCCAGGGAGATACCACGTTATTTCTTTTATTCACAGTAAACAAATAAATTATGGAAAGCTCTTCATGTATTTGTATATTTCACACTTCTGAGAGCTGTTGACTATTGGAAATGAAGAGCAAGGGCATGATTAGAAAGACTCATTATGTACTAGTTCAATATTTTGGTGCTATTCTTCATGAATGTGTTTAGCACTCAGACACAGCAGTCTATGAACTCAGCAGGGCAGGCAAAATTGAATTTTGCTGCTTCTGCCACAGGGAAGTTAAAAGGCAGAGGATAAGGGCAAAGCTGAGATGGTAGATCTGGGAAAAGGTCCTTGGAGACCCAGGCTTATTTTTCCTCTAGCCACTTGAGAATGGATTTCTAGGGATATTGTCATGGATATTGCCAGTTATTGTCATATGAGTGGTGAATGCTGCTACTGGTATGGCTGCCAGACTACAGCAGATGCTCCTTATGTGCCAGGACACTAGACTCCTCAATGGCAACAGCAGGAGCAAGGATGGATTTCCAGAGCTCTTAAGGAAACTGAAATATACAGTTAACCAAAACTGTCGCAAACAATAATTGCCTCTCAGCATTGCCAATATCATACAGTGCCAGTGGCTGTAATTTAAACTTTTTCAGAACATAAACTTGGTCTTGCAATTTTTAAAGCTGATCAGGGGTTGTAGACATTCACCTTCAATTAGGGAGTTCCTGATTGTCATATTATTTATATTTTGAAAATTTTACTTTTACATTTGACTCATAACCAATTAAGTTGTATTACTCCATTGATGGCTAATGACACTTCATTTCTAGATGACTATTAAACCAATATTTATGTTCTTAAAGGGATAAGGTAAAAGTTTGTTAATATTGAAAAAATATTTTTTATATTTGTGTGTAGGTATTCTCATAGCTTTCAGACGAATAATTGGACTGCATTTGAACATCCATCTGCCTCTCAAAGGACAACAATATGTCTTTAAATATAAGTATGACGCACATTTTTCATATAGACTCTTCCAATTTTCACCAGTACTAAGTAAAATTTTCCCCTTTTCCATCAAATATAAAAGAATAACATATACAAAACCATAAATCAATCACAGCTTGGAAAGTAAATTCTCAGCTATGAATTATTTTCTTCATATCCAGAAAAGGACTTCCAAGCAGTTCCCAAATTATTAGAAAAAATGGTTTTGCCATAGAAATCATTGATTGTCAGTTTAATTTATGTTTATTATCTTCTTTTCATTTAGGAATACAAATCTAAATAGAAATTCCGAAAATATTGCTTTGTCAAATATGCATTTCCCCCAGAACAAGGGACAAAATACTCTGCAAGGTTAATGGAAGAGAAGGGAGAAAGCTAATTAAATGTTTACTTTTGCCTTGATCTGATTTATCTTGCAATTTTCTGCCTTATTCTGCCTGTTTACTAAATAATGTATTAAATACATTACTGTTATTTGCACTTGTAGGAGCAAAAATTAGATAGGAACTTGATATTGCAAAACAAGTACACTAGAACACACGTTATTGTCACTAACACCTATACCCTCCACAACAGTCTGAAATAAATTACACTTATTCTTCCATTCGATGTTGTAATGTAGAATGTAATCATGTTAAAATTAATAAAAGTTGATATATAACTGGTTGGAAACACTTTGCTTTCTGGTTTTTTGTGTCTTGAAAGAAAATGGGAGTTTCTTGCAATTACTTTCCTGTAAATTTGTGTTTTCCCTGTAGAGGACCAACCAGTTTTTATTGTCTTGCATCCACATTTTAAAAAGCAAACAAAAACAACAACAAAAAAAATTCAAATGGGTACTGGCTTTATCTTTACAGCTGTTGATGTTGGAGGGCCCTAAACTAACATGTAATTTAATCTGTGAAAAAAGAATAGTGGAGAAAAGTTGAAATTAATTCATTTAACTAATACAGTTACATCTCCATTGTATTTAATTGTTTTGATGTTAGAGTCTCTGTAAAACCCTATCTGCACTTGTTTATAACTGCTGAACTTAAACCGCAGCACTGAAAGGTGTCAATGTCACGTGCTTGCCTCAGGCTGAATATTTTGGGTGAATTTTAAGCTAAAATAGTATCTTGTCTTAAAACAAACAAACAAACAAACAAAAATTAATACTAAAGAAGTCCGTTGCAAAACTCTAACATTTCCTTTCTTTTGAGCAAAGAAAATGAATTCTTTCAGACAGGGCCGACAGTGCTATCTGTCTAGTATCAAAAGTGTGTCATTTCACATGGGAATTATAAGGTTGAACCAAGGCTGCAGGGGGCAAAGGGGACAAAAGAGCAAAAGAAACACTGTCTGAAAAAGGATTTTTCACATATTGAGTTGCAATTGCATAGCACTTGGCTTCTGTGGGAAGCTTGTTGTAACTTGCTGTTACTGGGGAGACAAGGGAAAGCTGCAGTTTGTCTGTAATACCAAGTGAAAATCAAGACTATGAACAGGGAGTTTCTGTCTTCTGCTTAACCTGCACTTCCCCCTGCTGATGACCTGGTGAGGAAGAGGAAGCGGAATGGAAATAAGTGAATAGCCTGGAGGGAAAAAGGGAAAGATAGAAAGTGCAAGGTCAAGAAACAAAAAACAGATGTTATGATGTTGGAAAATAGGACCCTTGAGGAATTGGAGACAAGAAGGTTAGGTAAGAGCTATGAAATTGGAGTAAAAACTACTTTATCTCCTTACCATGCCACAGCATTTTTTCCCCTCTAGTGTCAGGGGAGAAGGAGGAGGGGAAACCCCAAACTTTCCATGCTAGATGAAATTTTAAAATAGATTCTTTTTAAAATGGAACGTTATTGTTGTCAGCAACTCATACCGTTTCCCTTACGTTTCTTATGGCCATGCTTTTGCTCTTGTGCTTATTTTTGTTTGAATGCAGACCCTACCTGTTAGACTGGTAGCTCTGAGGTACCCTCTCTCAAGAGTACAGTGTTACGGAGAACATTTCAGACATCTATCACCAAATATATAAACTGGATTGGGAAATTTCTAAGCAAGTGACTTACAGTAATTAGTCTGTCAGAGAAATCACATGACAAGAAAAAAGTATGAAAATCTGCCTTGTACTGCCTATGGTAGTTTATATTTTGGTGAGGTAAGCATTAAAAAAACAAACAAACAAACAAACCAACAACCCCCCCTAAAAATGTTGCAACCTCTCTTCTACTGTTGATGTTCTTTTCCTGGAAGTGATTATTACTCTCTTCATGTTGCTCTATGACCATACCTCATCTGGGATACTTCAAATGTTAGTTTGGAACAGCAGGGCACATTTGGGCCTAAAACTAAAAATTAGGGTAGGAAAATGAAATTTTGATTAAAAAAAAAAAAATGTACAAAAATCCAAAATTTGGTATGCATATTTAGATGTACCCTTCAATATTCTGATTGGAATGGCAGGAAACAACTGCACAAAAATAATTACAAAATTGCTGCAAGTTTCTTCAATATGCCTGTTGTTGGTTTTGCTATGAAGGCTAGAGAAAGCCTATCTCTCAACAGTGTCCATCTTCAGACAGAAAGGAAGTTGACTTGTGCCCTTAGTTACACACATTACAAGCCCTCTGGAAATCCACTCATGATTTCAATAACAGACTGGATTTGATTAATTTCTGTGTTAAATTAGTAAGCTGCAAAGTCCACTATACAACTGCAGTATAATTAATAAATGCTTACAGAGACAAAGTTCCTGTGATATCAAGGCCTCCACACAGACGGAGATCATAAGTGGAAACAATCTCCTCTTCAGAAAAACTGTTACAATTTACTTTTGTAACATTATAGCAAACACTGTCTGCTTTTGCATTTTGGTTAGAATTTCAGAATCAGAAATGGAAAAGCAAGGTGTTCTTCAGAGAGCTGATTGGAAAAGTCAATGTAATTTATAACAGTATTTTGTGGAGTAGTTGAACTTCAGCTGCTTCCCATTCCAAAAGAATATGCTTCCTTACTTTTCCTTCACCCAGTGGCACTCAACATGAAAAGCAATCCTAACAGAAAACTACGTATGAAGGAAGGGTGTTTTTTCTGCTTGTGCTGATAGAACTAGGATTTACTGTTGCTCTTGAATATGAGTCAAACAAAATCCACAGATAATGCAGATTCGCCACCTACACAATCATGAAAAAAACAATGTCCTATATTTAAAGCAATCAACTGATAAATTTAACTGCACACAGCTTTGTTGTTGAATAAGTTGTAGCTGATTTTTAATGTATTCCCTCCTACGGTTCGGCATTTTTATTAATTAAAGAATCTTTTCCAACATTTTTCTCTTTCCCTCATCTTCTTCCTGCCTCAATACATGTGTTTATAGAGTTGTCAATGAAAGGTAGATAGCAAATTGCACAGTCCAAAATAAAGCTGCATTTGAAAATAACAGTGGTGATAGTCATACGTTACCTCATCACAATACTTACTCTTTAAACCACAGTCTCATGTTATTGTTGAGATGAAAATTGTTTTTATAGCAGGATATTGCTCCTAATGCTCCATTTTTAAAATAAATTTGCTGCAGCATCTCAAGAAAACCTTTAAAATATTGCACAGTGTATGACTGATGTACTGCATTATTTCACCAAATCTCTGAATCTATATAACCCTCACTGCTATCTTTTACACAGATTTTCTTAAAACATGTTGTGCATCTCAAACTGTAATATCAGAAGATTGAAATAGACATTGATTTGCTTTAGTGTTAATGACCAAGGGTTAATTTAATGTCTAAGTAGACAGTAGATTCTTCTTGACTTCAGACAATGCTGGACTGGATACCAGACATTGGATTCATCTCCATCTATACTGACATATCTAAACCAGTCACATGCATCTTGACTTGTTTTCTAGACTTCTTCCAAAGCTTGGAGGGAAAGAAGTGCTTATTGTACATTGTTTAACATATTCTAAGATAGGTGACTTAGGATACAAGACTAGCTTTAGATGAGAAGGCCAGATGAGTGGCCTCTGAGCATGCCTTGCCAATGCTTGGCTTTCTATTTGCTTTTCTTTCTGCTTTTCTTTTCTTTTCTTTTTTTTTTTTTTGACAGTCCAAATCTCCTTTGCAGGCCATCAGACCTGCAAGGAAATTTTAAAATATTAGGGTCTGGGGAAATCAGTCCAGTTTAAAACAAAAGCTGAATTGCCTTGAAATATTTAAATTTGTGACTGCTGCTATTTTAAACTTTCTTTTTCTGACTGTTGTTCTATGCTTTACGTTTGGAAGGCAAGTCTTTTGATTTTTAATATTCTTAATAATAGGTGTTCTAATTATGGAGATAAACCATCTTTTTATTTAATTTTTCCTGTTTGATGTTCTCAGGCATCCTAATACGTTGTAGCTTTGCTTAAAGAAAAGCTTCACTCTGTGGTAGAACAAAGATAGAACAATGGCTGGAACAGGTTTGTACTATTTTCTACTAGATTGAAAACACCCATGCTAATTTAGCAGCCAACTGAAAGTTCTTATTTTCTCATTCATTAGGTTGCTAAGGTCTTGGAGGTCAAGAGAAAATTGGGCACCTTGCCCCTGACAAGTAAACTGTGAAGGGAATTATTAACATAGAGATTTAAGTGGGTAAGACAACTAGAAATTTGTGCAATTATTGTTATAATTTCAAGAGTTGTCAAGTGTTCATCTAGAATGTTTTGATCCCACCAATCAGTGCTATCAATAAATCATTTACTTTTACAGAGAACTGTCAGGAAAACTCTGAACGATTGTCTGTAATTTCTTTGCAACTCTAGGAAGCAGCAGTACATGTTCATCACAATTCTAATGATCTCTGGGATAAAATAGCTTGAACTTGGATAGTTTGCTGGGCATACCACAAAACCATGTGGATTTGGAGGAAGAAGGAACGGAACAGAGCTTACTAGGGATACTTTGCTGCTTTCCTGGCTGCCAGAGGTAATCCCATGTTTGTGGGAAAGGCATGGTTCAGCACAGACAATTGAACTCATCTTGGTTTTGACGGGCTTTGTTTATCTATTTGTTTGCCTGCTGGTGTTGTGATTGTAAATATATTACAAAGGATCTGGAGATGGAGATAGGTTCATTTTTTTGTGAAAAATATTGAATTTTTTTTTTATCTTTTATTATTTTTTCAAAATATTGAAAATATTTTTGTGAAAAAAATATAATTTTTTTGAAAAATATTTGAAACTGAAATCTCCATGTTTGTTGACAATTAGATAGAAAATAAACCTATCAATTGCCATGTTTTCTGGAAATGAAAAAAAATCAGAAATATCCTAACTGCTTAAGTGTTCTCTGACACATTTGCAATGGCAAGGATCTCACATTAAATGGATTAGTATTTTTGTTCTTACATCTATTGCCTTTCAGTAGTAGTATTGAGAAAGCACACTTCAGTGAATTTATCTTTCTGTGAATACATTATTCCTGTGAGTCAAAATAATACTTCACATGTGCCAAGGATATTTATTGTATGTATGTGTATATGAAATTATTTTTTTTATCGTAACACCTCTGTATAGCTGTGACTTCTTAAAGCCTCAAAAACAAAACTTCTTTTATACCATATATGACCTGTTGATTTAAAAGTCATACTGCAGACTAGTATAGACAGCCTTGCAATGCTTATTAAGGTGGGATTCTGAATGAGTCCACAATAGTTTAATGAATCATTAGTGCAATCAGGGCCAACTTCAGGCATTGTCAGAAGAGACAGTTTCCAAGGCAGCAAACTGGAATAGACAGGAAAACATCCATAGCTTAATTATCTTCCCCTAGCTATGCTATAAAGTCACTCTGATTAGCTAATATTCCCAGAAAGGTCAGGGTGTATGGGCTAGGAGTCACTGCTGTGTGGAACCCGAGTGGCAGAAAAGAGGCAATAAAATGTGATGTGAAATTCTGGCATCCCATGTCAGCTTTAGTTCTTCTGCCTATGTCTTCTTTTACTGATGAAGGACCAGCTTTACCTTTCCATGCTTAGAAAGGCAAAATTCATTTTTGTCTATGTTGCTGAGAAGTCTTGAGCCGGTTCCAAAGCAGTTATGTTAGCAGAACAGAAAGCAATTCAATTGCCATTATAAGAAACCTATTTATATGACCTTTATAAATGTTCATTGTATTTTTCCACTTTTCTAGATGAATGAATGCCATAAAAGAAAGTCTGATGTGATGAAAAATTCATAGAGTTTAAGACCTTTGAATTTCTCCTGATAGTTCTTTTATTATCGAATTTGACAATATCTTTTGAGAGGTACATCCGGTCTTAATTAAAGACTTCAAATTACAGATAATCCATCATATTCTTTGAAAAGCTCTTCCAGTCTTAATTACAACCACTGTTAATAATGTACAACTTATACATCATTAAAGTTTGAGCTTCAGGTTCCAGCTATTTGATCATTTCATACCTCCTGCTGTTAACTTATGAACCCTCCAGCGTGACCGCTCTGTGTAATGATCTGTAGACTGGTCAACTTGCATCCTAATTTTATCTTCCAAAATTTAAATAGAGTCAGTCTTCTCTTTAACATGGGTCAGCTAAGACCCATCCACTGCCCTGAAGTAATACTCAGGCTAATTTTTAATGTATCAGCTTAGATCCCAGAAGGAACAGCTTCGTTAATAGAGAATGTTATCTATTTCAGTTAGCTAAGCTTGTTACAACTCATGTACCTGTGTGCAGAGCTACACTGTGTTATGTAGACAAAACTGATCTTCCTGGCAGCATTTACAAGTTAAAAATAATGACAACAAAGGCTTTCAGAATAACAGTAAAGATGGAGAAGATCCTTTAAAAGAAACCCACAGGCCAAAATACATTAGCAGGAAAAACTGTAGTGGAAGCAGAATCTTCACAAAATTTAGCCTTTGAAAAATCTGGGTTAAATCCAGAAGAACTGAAAACAAACACTGTGCTCTAGGTTGTGAGAGAGCACAGGTCACAGTGCTATCTATAATCCACCCTAACTCAATAGCAATTTCCTGGTATATTGTTATGACCCTGGTACTTCTGCATCACTTTCTTCACATGAATTAAAGGAGGCCAGTAGCAATGTAGTTTTAGCAAAGTAAATGTTAAAATTTACCAGTAACTATAAGGGCTTGGGAATGTATTTTTTACAATAACATTGAAAAATATTTGGAACAATGAGCTCTTACGTGAAAAGGATTGATTGTCTATACTTTCAGAAACTCTCAAATTGTTAAGGTTTACTTAGATGATGAAAAATAGTTGGCATTCTAGATCTCTCCTCCTGCAGAATAAAATGTCAGAATTAAATGCAGAAGGATTCAACAAGCTTTATAAAGGCTGATTACCTTAAAGCAGTCTCCAAAGAAGTGTTTTTTACTGCTCCCCCACCTCCAGATATATACTGTTGCCTTATGCCAGGTGAACTAAACTGAGGGAAATTATCTGGAAAGTAATCTCTGTTTTATCAGGTGAGATTTTTGCAAAATCAGTCCCCTTGTCTGGTTCATGACAGCTATATCGTCCTTGAAAAAGCAGGAGATGGGAATAGGCAACCAGCTATGACAAGAGTGGTAGATCACTCCTTTCCAAGGAGCCCTCATTAATGTTAAAGAACTTGTAGAACCACAACTTTACATTAACTAGTACTTCACAGCCATTTTGTTAAATCTAACAAGACTGTGCAAAGTGAGGTATCCCACTAAGTTGGATGAATATGGTCTTTATTGACAGCAAATCACTTAGGATATTTAGGTACAGTGGGTTAAATATTACATATATTCAGAGTACTGTGCTGCAAACTGAGATACTCTGTTTTCACCTGAGAGCTTGCCTCTTTCCCCGTGATAATGAGTGAACTAATACATTCTACTCCGGCCCACACTCCTTTTAATGCAGTATTCTTTGTTCAAGTTAAGTACAGTGTTTGAGTTCTTTGTGATGTAAATCTTCTTAATATCTGCCTTAAATATTGTTTGGTTTATAAAAAGCAAACCCAGGAGATACTATTAATCACTGCTGCCAACCTGAGCATACCCATATGGGTTGTAATCTGTAGCTTTCCAGTTTTCTAATGCTTCCAAAGCTGCTAAATATAAGCCTGTACATTAGTATAATGAATAGAACTACAGAAAATATGGTTAGTTAAGATTTGTAGTCGTACTCTTTCACTATAATGTCCGATTTAGTATCTCCTTAATCATATAATTTGGAGACAATGGTGTAGATCATAACAGTTTTTATTTTCAGTCTCATGATTTAGTTGCTTCTTCTGTAGGTTCTGCTTGTCCAGCAAGAATATTTTTCATATATATTCCTCATGGGCTGGACAATACATTCAAAAATCTCTTTAAGCTAATTCTAATTTATGGTTTCTAGTAAATAAGAATACTGTATTGATAACTGCTGGTGGAAGGTCACCAGTGATGGGGTACAGGGATTTAGGCCCAGATTCAAAGCTTATGAAAGACATGCACTTCATGGAAATCACAACAGTGAGCTTATATTAGGATTGCAAAGCTACAGCTGATATACCTCTGCTAAAATGAAAAACCATGGGATTTGTTATACCAAAACCAAAGAATAGGTAGGCCTCCATGCATTGATTCTTTTTGTGTGACCTTTATTTGCAGTTCAAGAGTGAAACCCCATTTATAGTGATATTATATAAAGCTTATCTACCTCATGAGATTCTGAGGTTAAGCTCTCCTCTGGCCCGAACTGTAGCATATATTTGATCACTCCAAAGTCCAGTGAATGTGTTATATCCTGCTTCAAAACTTAATGCCTGCTGAGCTTAGTGGTTTTTGGAGGGGGCGAGGGAGTATACTTCCAAGAGTTTCTTAGACTGTCAAGACACTAGGACAAGGAAAAGAAGAGTCCATCCTCTTCCACTCTTTTGGATTTATGTTATAATTAATTTGCCAACATATTTAATACGGCAATATCTAGGGACAGGTCACAAAATAGCCTAAATACAATCAACAGGCCTCGAATACTAAAATGCTTCTATAAATACAACATTTTTAGTATTAATCTTTTTTCTGCAATTGGTGCTGAGTTTCCATGGTGAAAAACGCGCACTGATGTAGATCTGCACAGATGTTATTCCAGCAAATTTGACATCCTAAGAATTTGGCACTGCGCTGTTCTGACCAACTGCTGAGAATCTTCCTGAGGTCCCACTGCTCTACACAATACCATCCTTGATGTTTTTAAACCACTTCCACTGAAGATTGTTTGATACAAATGCTACCAAAGTAAATATGAATAGTCCCATTTGCTTCATATGCAGTGTCTGAGATAGCCATGAATGGACTTAAAATTACCCCTGCATGCAGCTGGCATTTTTAAGGTGCAGTTTCCCAATGTACTTAAGCCAGCCTAGAACTATGCTGCCCTGTTGTGTCTGCAGGAGCAATTACGTAGCAATGAGACTGCCAACTGCTCCTACACAAAGGGGCAGGAACACACAGCTGGGAGAGACAAAGAGTGCAGCACTGCAGCCTTTGGCGCTTGGTCCATCCTACCTTTCTCTGCTGACAGTGACACCAGACACTTTCCAGCCTCTGAGCACTCCAGTCTTGCAGTGTTGGAGAACTCCACTAAAAAGAAGTCTTTATAATGTGGCAAAAAAATGTCATTTGTTTTCTACTTTCTTTGTGCTGGGTGACAAAATTAATTATGTTAGTTTTTATTTCTTATAAAACCAGGATATTCTTCTTTGCTTGTTTGTGTTTTGTTGCTGTTGCTTTTAATGTTACCCCTCCAAAATTAAAAAAAAAAAAAAAATCTCAAAAAAAGAAAAAAAAAGAAATAAACTGATTTGCTCTTTCTGGTGTACTCCACAATCCAGTTCACCTCCATTCACTTGACCTGCAAAAGATAGGATCTTAAATAACAATTGTGTATATGCTTTATGTTTCACCCCCTTTATCTGTCAAATGTTCATCAGCAACAGCAGATTTCTTCCTCCAAAACTAGCTGACTAGCTACCAGCGTGGGTTTTGTGTTCCTGTCATGTGGGGTTGCACAGAGAGGAGGTGGAATTGGATATTGCAAAACTCAATGTCACAGTCAGAGTAGGAGACTCGAATTGAAGAAATAATCCCTGCTCTGAGAATGTAGTATACACTTCATTCCAATACCTGTTTGTCATAAAGTATGTGAGCTATTCTTGGATGGCAGAGGGTCTAATTCCTTCCTTCTGAGAAAATTCTTCTATGGGTGTATGTTTCTCTGTGATTATATTAACAAAAAGTAACATGATTTCACAGGATGCCCCTAGTTTGGAACAAAAAGACGTCCTATGCCGAAACAGGCAAGAGGTTAGGTCATTTAAGAGCTGAGAGATGTTGGTTAGCATCCTTTAAAGGAGAAAAGACCATTGCGCCCATCTTCTCTGTGAAAGGTGGGTGCTTCTGACCAACGGATTATCCATTAAAGAGGATCCTCATGTTCACTGCATTCTCCTCCAATGTTTTTTTTGTTTGTTTGTTGTAAAGGAAGGAGCTGTGTGTGAGGTACATTTCAGGAACTCATAATGAATTAGATCCATGAGTGGATTTAGGTGAAGAAAGGTGTATCTTCTAGGCCACAGTTAGGTTTAGTGAGGAAATAAGCATCAAGCCCTACCAATATGGAGAGATTTCCAAGTGGTTAAGAACTCTCCCCCGAATTTGTGATGCCTCTGAAAGCAAACCTGTACTTTAAACTTAGAAGTTTATATACTTTTGCTACTTGAGGAGTTAGGCAGAAGTTTCAAGAGTCCACCATTACTAGACACCTAGCTACCTCCATCCAGATCCTACCTAAATACCTGGCTCTTTTTGTGTATGTCTCATATTTGACAGCAGAACCTCATTCATTTATGAACTTTTGAATTATCCTTTTTGACACTGGAAAACATGTTTTTGCAGTCCAGCTGATTATTCTACTCTTCACTTCCATCTGTTAGCACTTGGCCTATACTCAGGGAGGGTAATGCTGCAAGCATTTTCAAGATCATTCAGATGGCTGATTTTGGTATCAATGCAGAATGCTATCCCTGAAGCAGTATACCAGAGCGTGTCACTACCAACAACCCATGATTGTACTAAGAACTTGAATTGATAACGAGGTCACTTTCCCACGAGTCAAACCTCATTTTCTTGGTAGATAAGTTACAGCATCTTTTTCCTGCTGATAGGCCATCAGCCTTGCTTTTCAGCTATTCATAGTTACGAAGAATATTTGAAAATGCAGCAATGTAATGCATTTTGTTGCCAGATGGTCAGTCTACAAATAAAAATATAAATGCTAACTTTTAATACTTTCACAATTAGCAGTTGTTCTGAAAGTGACCTTGATTTTACTGACCCCTCCTTAAATAGCATTATGCAATCAAGTAAGGTGGCATGCCAATGCACTTCAGCCTCATTTTATATAGAAGAGTTGGTTACAACCCAGGGTCACTATTTCTAACTACCTTAACCCAACTCCTGTGAAATTTGCTTTATTTAATTGTTTCTCCTGGATACAAGTTGAATCCATGAGTTTTCGGCATTTCTTTTTTCAGTTGTAGTATAGTAACTATGGGTGTCAGCTGACTAATGAAAATTACTAATGGAAAACTAATTGAATACTAGTTCTACCACTATTGTTATTTGGGTTTGGTTTTGTTTGTTTGTTTTTAAGCATAGTGACTTGAAAACGGCAGAAAGTAAGTAGCCTATACTAGTTGAAATCATACATGGTTAAGGATGCTCTTGCTTTGTAATTGGCTTAGCAGAAAATCAGCCTTAAGTACTCTGCCCATGCATCTCTGATAACGTAAAAGAGCTTCTGCAGAAAAAGCAAAATGCCCTACAAATGCCTTCACTGCCTTATAAATAAGACTTTGTCAAAATGGTATCATTTGTGAAAATACGGGGCCAGTCAATAATTCATTTTCATGCTTCTCCACAAATATCACATTGCAATTGAACACTGTATATGTAATGATCTCACCACAGGTCTCGGAGAGAAGGGCTCTTGGCAGAGCTTTACTCTTGCTTTTAACCTAACACAATTCCTCTGCATGTTCTGTTCCTTCAGAATTGTCTGACAGTTTATGGGAGAATTCATTCTCTGAGACTTCAGTACGTTCCAGAATGGGTCAGCCTTGGGAAAAAATGTAATGGGTACAATGCAGGGTACAATGGGAACAGAGGGAAAAAGATTTGGGAGGTTTTCATTTGTCATGTAGTCTACTCAATTTCTACCGATTTAAAGAGGAATGTGGCCTCTATTGTTGCTTTACATATCCCTTTGCTCTCCTCCCAGAACAACCTCCCCAGTAGCATGAAAAGGCAGAATTTTAACAGATTCAAGGTCACGCAATTATGTGCTGATCCTTGGTCATTATGCAAATTTCTTCTGATGGGAATATATGATCCAGGCAATAATCAGTATTTTTCCCTCTTAAGCCAAGTCCATAAGGCACATCTGAAAGATTAGGATGGTTCCAGACATAGTTCATCATTGACGGAAATGTGCATAATTTAGTATTTTAATCCTTCTAAGGTGCTCTCCATAGTACAAAGAAATAGAATCGGTATCCATAATGTATACATTATCATTACATTTTCATGATACATTATACATTACATTATACATTACATATTCATATATTCATTTCAAGATAGTTATACATGGAGTAGCTTAAGAAATACTTAAATATGCAACTGTATTTTCTAGGATATTTGGGGGGAAAAAAAGAAACGTTAAGAATACAGGCTGTGCCTGGGGAAAACTGGTGGCTTTCGCTATCGGGATGATTAAAACCTTTAAGGTACTCTTTATAATTATACATAGCAATTGGTAACACATATAAAAAAATCTCACACCCTTTCTTTTCCGAGAGTGCACTTACTACCAAAGAACAGCTTAGTATCGCATCAGGCAGGTTATAAAATCAGGCTCGGAAAATCACCCCCGGCAATCCCAGCTGCGATTCAAACCCGAGAATGGCGTTATACCCGCTTGAATTTCATGGGCGGACCACAGGCACCAGGCGGGCTCGCCGGCATTTTCTACTGGCCCTTCCCCGCGCCACTGACCGCCGACGAGTCGAGGGGCAGAGGCTGTTACAACTCATTACGGTTTTATATTTTCCTTCAGAAGGCTTCTGCTAGAGCCCAATGAGACCCATTTTAATGCCTCGCATAAAATGAAGTGCCTGCGCAGGGTGCTAGTTATAAAAAAACGGGACCGCTCTGACGAGCAGATGCTGCGCACCCCCGCCGTTCCCGAGCTATGGGCACCGCGGCGTATTTATCCCGCGCTCACAAAGTTGCTGCCCGCAGGAGAGACGGCTCCTGCCGCCCTGCCCTGCCCGGGCCGCCGCCGCGGCGGGGGGGCAGCTGCCGGCCGGCCACGGAGATGACCCCCTGCGACACCTTTTCTTCCCCGGAGCCCTCTCACACCTGCCTGCTGCTCCCGGCGACCCGCACCGGGACCCGCTCCACC
>VZSF01011328.1:37278-63012 GCA_013398295.1 Chionis minor
GGGGCGGGGTGCGCCGGCGTGGGTCGGTCTGTCCCCTTTTGCCTCTTCGTGCCGCCGGCTGAACCCCGCGTGTGGTTTATAGAGACGTACAATAACGTTTATTTATTTGTTTATTCGAGCTCCATTTACTTTTGGTGGCTTGTTTCAAATCTGTTTTCTGGGGCAGCCCCTGATGGCGCAACGGGAAAATGCGCCCTGAGACCTCGTAGTCAGGCAGCAAAAAGTGAAGTAAAACCAGCTTAAGTAGCCAATCTGAATTTCTGTTTTGCCAAAGGTAAATTTTGTGGAACTTAGAAAATGCTTCTTTTTTATTTAATTTCTGTAAAAGAAAATGCGTGTTAACTCCTCTGTCCTAGGAAGTTAGCAATACTATGTCATCTTAAGTACTTTAAATATTTTCAGACACCTATACAGCTTCAGAGAACTTTTGTTTCTGTCTTCACAGAAAGAACTGACATACAAAGTGGATGGAAACCCGAAACTGCTCTTTTGACAGAAAAATATCGGCTTTCTGCCTCTTTCACATGTGTTTTGGTTTTTTGCTTCATAATGGAAGGAGCGGGATTATCTGAATCACTGAGGCAAAATTTGGGCATCACTGGCTGAAGATAAGATGAAAGAAGACTTGAAAATATGTCGATACTCTATGACTATTAGCTCAGACGCACCTTTCACGGAGGGGAATAGTGGTTAAAAGCACTGCAGCTTCATCAAAAGGAGCTAATGGAGGACCTACGTTGAATTATTTTTTTTTATTAATTTTTTTTCCTTCCCACTCTCCCATGGGTCCCAAAAAAGAAAGATGGAAAGAGTGTGTATGGAAATTGAAAGAAGAGGAAGGCTGAAGACAATAGCTTCAGTTTTGAAGTCTGTTTTCCCAGTGCTGTAAATTCCCTATTTCATGAAATACAACACATTGTTTTGAATAAATTATGTCATTTTGTGATCAGTGGAGTTTTTGTAAGCTCTAGAAGTGGAATTTGACCTGATTGAAAGCTTTTTAAAAATGTAAATGCATGACTCCAATTCCTTTTTTCAGGTCAAGTTTTTCAAGTTATCAAGAGACAGTGTTTCAGTCTCTTACTGTGCATTGTCAACCTGTGTTTTATATGCATATCTTAAAGATTGTACTTTTCTCCTTATTTTAGTATTTATATTGTAGTGTTGTGTTTGAGAAAAGTGTGAACAGACAAGACACCTGAGATTTAAGTTTTCAACAGCCTTGTTGTTTCAATGTTGTAGCTCAGATTACAAGTAGTCTGAGTATCTGTTAAAATGCACAGTACACCCTAAGTCTTTTTTCCCCAAAATAAGCCTTAAGATGTTAATTTTTGTACTAACTGGGTCAAAATTTGATATCTGAACATTGTGTTTTGTTAGGAAATGCATGCCTGGGAAAGAGGAGCTGCCTAATGGATCATGGCTCTTATGTTCATGGGGCATACTTTATTTCTAGCATTAACAATGTTTGCTCTCTGCACTTTTGAAGAATCTGTAAGCAACTACTCTGATTGGGTGACTTTCACAGAAAATGTAGATCGTTATGAAAAACAGCAACTTAAAGGTCTTAGTGCTGATCAGAAGCTGAAAAAAACAGTTCTTCATCCAAGCTTGTATTTCGACGCTGAAGATGTCCAAGCACTGAGGCAGAAGGCTCATACAAGCCATTCGCATCTCTTCAGAACTATCAGAAGTGCGGTCATGGTTATGCTATCCAACCCATCATACTACCTACCTCCACCCAAGCATGCTGATTTTGCTGCAAAGTGGAATGAGATTTATGGTAACAATCTGCCACCTCTAGCGTTTTATTGTTTGCTGTGTCCCGAAGATAAAGCTGCTTTTGATTTTGCTGTAGAATATATGGATAGAATGGCTGGCTACAAAAACTGGTTGGTTGAGAATGCACCTGGAGATGAAGTGCCACTCGGTCACTCCCTAACAGGATTTGCCACTGCTTTTGACTTCTTGTATCATTCACTGGAAAATGAAAGAAGGCAGAAATACTTGGAGAAGATATGGTCTGTAAGTGAGGAAATGTATGAGTACTCAAAGGTTCGTTCCTGGGGAAAGCAGCTTCTCCATAATCATCAAGCAACCAATATGCTTGCTTTGCTTATTGGGGCTTTAGTTGCAGGGTTGGACAAAGGATCTCGGGCAAATATTTGGAAACACACTGTTGTTGATGTGATGGAGAAAACAATGTTTCTGCTCAATCATATTGTAGATGGGTCTCTGGATGAGGGAGTAGCTTATGGGAGTTACACAGCCAAGTCAGTGACCCAGTATGTTTTCCTCGCCCAGCGCCACTTTGGTATTAACAACTTGGAGAATAATTGGCTCAAAACGCACTTTTGGTTTTACTATGCCACTCTCTTACCAGGCTTCCAGAGGACTGTGGGTGTAGCGGATTCTAATTACAACTGGTTTTATGGTCCAGAGAGCCAGCTGGTGTTCTTGGATAAGTTTATCATGAAGAATGGAGCTGGCAACTGGCTGGCACAGCAGATTAGAAAACACAGACCCAAGGACGGACCAATGGTGCCATCCACTGCACAGAGGTGGAGTACACTACACACTGAATTTATTTGGTATGCTGCTGAAATCACTCCTCAGCCACCTCCTGAGTATGGTACTGCTAAAATGCATGTGTTTCCTAACTGGGGAGTCGTTACTTATGGGGCTGGATTGCCAAACAGTCAGGCAAACACCTTTGTGTCCTTTAAGTCTGGAAAACTCGGTGGACGTGCTGTCTATGATATCGTTCACTTTCAACCGTATGCCTGGATTGATGGGTGGAGAAGTTTTAATCCAGGCCATGAACATCCCGATCAGAACTCTTTCACTTTTGCTCCCAATGGACAGGTGTTTGTATCTGAGGCTCTTTATGGACCTAAACTCAGCCACCTGAACAATGTCTTGGTCTTTGCTCCATCTCCTACGAGCCAGTGCAACCAGCCTTGGGAGGGACAGCTTGGTGAGTGTGCCCAGTGGCTGAAGTGGATTGGTGATGAGGTTGGAGACTCAACTGGAGAAATTATAACAGCCTCCCAGGCTGGCGACATGATGTTTGTGAGTGGTGAGGCGGTATCTGCTTACACATCAGCAATGAAATTGAAAAGTGTATATCGTGTTTTGCTACTCTTAAATTCTCAGACATTGTTAGTAGTAGACCATATTGAGAAGGAGGTAGACTCTCCTGTTAATTCTGTCAGTGCCTTTTTTCATAATCTTGACATTGATTTTAAATATATACCCTATAAATTTAAAAGCAAATACAATGGAGCTATGATGGATGTGTGGGATGCCCACTACAAGATGTTTTGGTTTGATCATCATGGGAGTAGCCCTGTTGCTAGGATACAGGAGGCAGAACAAGCTGCTGAATTCAAAAAGCGATGGACTCAGTTTGTAAATGTTACCTTTCCAATGAAAAACACTCTTACAAGGATTGTTTACCTTTTCTATGGCCCATATGTCAATGTTTCTAACTGCAGACTTATAGATAATGCAAAATCTGGCTTTCAGATTGCTCTCAGTGTCAACAACACTGAAAATACCATCTCTGTTGTGACTGAATATCAGAATTTAAAGACAAGGTTTGATTACTTGGGATTTGGTGGTTTTGCCAAAGTGGTTCATGAAAACAAAGTGACCAAGTTTGGTCTAGGTACTGAATCTGTGGAAAAACAGGTAAAAAATAATAGGGTGGTTTTCCCATTTGGATTCAAAGTGAACATAATTGCAGGGTTAATTTTGGGTGTTAGTTTGGTCATACTGGCTTTTCAGTGGCGGTTTTACATATCCTTCAGTAAAATGTTGCGTTGGATCCTGATACTGGTTGTCACACTGTGGCTTATTGAATTGGTGGATGTGTGGAGCATGTGTACTCAGCCCATCTGTGCAAAATGGAACAGTGACATGACAAGGCTAGAACATGATAAAGGCAATAAAGCCAAACAATTAGGAGGAAACCCTGTTGTTTTGCCAGATGTGATCATTACTTCACTTCCCGCTTCTGGAGCAGAAATTTTAAAACAGCTGTTTTTCAACAGCAGTGACTTCTTATACATCAGAATACCTACACCATATCTTGAAATTCCTGAGACTGAATTTGAAATTGATTCCTTTATAGATCCATGTGAATGGAAGGTTTCTGATGTTCAGAACGGTTGTTTTCGTCTTATCCAAGGGTGGCTCCAGTCTCTAGTTCGAGACACAAAATTACATTTACAAAACATTCATTTATATGAAGCCAGCAGAAGTAAAATTGCTCAGCATTCTGCCATAAGCAAGGACAAAAGGAAAAGATCCAAAAAGAGAGAATCTCTGTCAGAGCAAAGAAGCAGGGCAAGAGGGAGTCAAGATAAAGATGCCGAATATATTAGGGAACTGAGAAGGCACCTCGTCTATTATCCTAATGCACGGCCTCTGCTTAGTTTGAGTAGTGGGAGCTGGACATTAAAGCTTCCCTTCTTTCAGGAAATCCTGGGACCATCAATGAGAGCATTATATGTAGTAAGGGACCCACGGGCATGGATCTATTCAATGTTGTACAAAAATAAGCCAAGCCTTTACTCCTTGAAAAATGTTCCTCAGCGCTTGGCTGCAATGTTTAAAGGGGAAAATGGTAAAGGAAAATGTAGCTTAAATGAAGGCTACGCCTTTGAATATGAATCTTTAAGAAAAGAACTTTCAAATTCTAATTCAAATGCTGTCTCTGTGTTGTCCTATTTATGGTTAGCAAACACAGCAGCAGCACTAAGAATAAATGGGGACTTGCAGCCAACAAATTATCAGCTGGTCAAGTTTGAAGATATTGTGAGCTTTCCTCAGAAGACGGCTGAAACAATTTTTGCCTTTCTTGGTATTCCTCTTCCTCCTGCTAGCTTAAACCAAATATTATTTGCCACCTCCACCAGTCTTTTCTATCTTCCTTATGAAGGGGAAATTTCACCAAGTAGCATTCATGCCTGGAAAAAACACATGCCCAATGAAGAGATTAGACAGATAGAAGATATCTGTTGTTCTCTAATGGACCACTTAGGATATCCAAAGTTTATAGAATAAATGCTGCCGGTCAGCAGAAATTTGCACTAATGATCTCTGATTCTCAATTTGTGGATAAATATTACAGAAGTTTGTTTATTCTTGTAAAATGTGTACAGTCTGCTACTATCAAAGAGATTATTTTAAGAAAAATATAGTTGTTCTTGCAAGTGTGGGGTTTTTTGTTTTGTTTTGTTCTTTTTTTGAAAAAACCTGGTAACTACTTTTGCTGCCTTTCAAAAAAAAAAAAAAAAAAAAAAAAAAAAAAAAAGGCTGTATGAACCTTTGTAGAACTACCAGCTGGGGACTCTATAGCTCAGGGGATTAGTAATAGAATATGGAGCTTTTCACCTCACAGTCACACCTGTTTGACTCCAGCTCAAGTGGTTAGTTCCTGAAAGTACTCGCCATCTGATGACTGTAGGACAGCTTATATGAAATTAAACTCGTTAATCTGGCCCAGTTTCCAATGGTGATAATAAGCCCCCTTGGACAAGTTTACTGATGCGTTTTGTCTGTCTCGCTGGTCGCTATAGTGGTGCAGAATAAACATAAACTGAGATTTAAAGGCTGTTTGGCATCCCTGCAGCAGGAGGAAATGGTCAGAACATTTGAGTGAATGTAGTTCCTTATTTACAATCTCAGCAGACAGGCCCAGGAGTGGAATGGACGTGGATATTGAATATCATTATAGGATATGGTTCCTTCAGCTCAGAGATGTGGCGCTTAAATTGAGGTTTGTGCTTTGATGAAAGAAAAGACTTCACTCTCCACACCTGACAATGTGGTACCCTTCAGGAGCCTGAAGTAAGGTATCCAGAGAAAAAGAAAAGGGGCAAATTCGAAGAAACCAATAAGATCTCCTAAATGAGCAGTTTAATTTGAGAAGATTTTGTGTAGTTTTGGCCTGCCTCAACCTAACTTTATTTTGAAGGTTGTTAACACCTTGGCTTCTTGCACTGCTTTATCCTGTACCTCTTGTCTAAGAGGTTCTGCAGGGATTTTCTGTTTTTGAGTGAGACTCTTTCATCCTTTGTTGTAACACATTTCTCTGCTGACTCTTGTGCATAATTTCATTGAGACTAGTGCAAATATTTTATATCATTGTCAATGGCTTATTGTTGATGTCTGCATAAAATGGCAATCTGAGGTTTAGAAGATCTTAAATAAATGTCCAGGTCTGTGTTGCTGAGGGATGGTTTGCCTTTCTGTGTGAAGAATTTCTGAGCCACAACCATTGCTAACCTCAGGTCTTCTTTCAGAGAGGAAGAAATCTGGAAATCGCCTATCCCTCAGCCACCTCACATTAGAGTGATGATTCCCTGCAGCAAACTATTTCAAAAGTTGTCTGATTTTTATCATGATTGGTGTTTCTTTAACATGGTGCTGTAATATAGTGGTTTGGAAACAGATAGGCTTGATAGGATGGGTGTGTCTTTGTCACAGCTTATTTTCTTCTTCAGTCACATTCTGTTTGCGCATGCCCATTAAGAAAAAAAAAATCCCATTTCCCAATTTAACTTGCTCAGCATTCTTTGGAAATGCATGCATATTGTAAATGTCTGCAGATGTGTAAATCAGATCACAAAGAGACATCTGTTTCCTTTACCATCTGTTTTTTATTACAAATGGAATTGTCTTGAAATACGCTTCAGTTGGTTTGTGGGAGCTAGGATCAGAGTTTTGGCTTATTATATTGAAAAATGCATGTAATTACTGTTTATTTGGGTGGTAAGCATTAGCCAATGTCAAAAGTGCAGTGAGTTTCTTCATACAGATTACAGGTGCCCTTGCTGATTTTCAATATAAAGGAGTTCATGCCTTTCCTTTCAATCTTACTATTATGTCCCTGTCTTACCCTACTGTCTTGTCCCTCCCATGTGTACATTTCACATCCTTTGAAGCACGTAGTGATATCTCATTATGACCTAGATAAAAATAGCTCTTTCTTGTCCGGTCATTAATATGTCAAAATAGGCCTCTAGCACAATAAAGCTATTGATACTTTGTGGTCTCACTAACTGTAACTTAGCTGTCATTTACTAGCAGCAGTTGTTTTTTCCCCCTTCAGTCCTAGGTCTCGGCCCTGGCTAGGTGGAATGCCATGTTAAAGGAAATACTGAACAAGTTAATATACACTGATGTGTTTGTGAAACTTTGGTTTCCAAGTCTCATTCTCTCAAATTGGCTTCTCTCTTAAGTCATTTTGATCATATGTTTTTAAAAAAAACCCAGGTATCAGTGTCTGTACAGTCTATACTTGACAGAATAAGTTTCAGCATTTTCCTTTTATTTCCAGGATTTACACTGTAGAATCAGAACAAATAAAAAGGCTTTTCTCTGTCAAATGTTTTAGGGCAGCAGAAAGTAAGAAGACTGACTGTCTATTTGTGGAAGTAGAAAGAGACCTTAAAATCAGTTCCTGAAAATGCCATGTAGAACGGCACAATAGCTTATAAACTAACTGTTTGTTTGTGTTTGAGGAGTTAGGGTGGATAGAATTATCTATTGGGAGCATCATCTGTGCTGCTATTGGACTATAGGTTATCCCATGCACTTACACTCATAATAGCATTGTTGCTGTCATTATTGCATGCAAGATTTAGGAGCTATTTTTTTTCTCTACTATACTTTCCTGGTTCAAAGAATGCATTATCTATTATTCAGATTTGGTTGCATTGTGTGTCCTTAAACAGATGGAAAAAGGCAGAGGAGAGCTTTGTTCTTTATTTTTAGATCTTGTGAGGGCAAATGCATTAAAATCATTATGCTAAAAAAATGGAAAAGCAATATCCATGAAAACAACAGGATGGGAATGCCTAAGGTATGTCAAGTCTCCAATTTTCAATCAAATAATTGTTTTGTTGAGTTTTAGATAAGTTACAGGACCACTTGACCAAGGTTAATATCAGACAGGAGGTATGCCAGCTGTGGAGCTGAATGACTAAGTGTTGAGATTGTGGCCTTCTACCTCTATGAAGAGCAACCCAGAATACAGCAGAAAGCTGAATAAACAGGCGTAGAGTTGATGAGAATGCCCACTAAAAGGTGATGATCTGTGACTTTGTAGAGTAAATTTCAGTAGCACCATCCATAAAATTACAGTTGTGGTATGGAGAAGCAGGAATACTGTGGAGGCGTGGTGCTAAAAAAAAATTAAAAATAAACTCACCTTTGTCCGTTAAAGGATAAATTCCAATTTTATGTCTGTGCTGACCTTAAGTCAAATCAGTCATTAAATAGATCATTTTTTTTTTTTTATGCAAGTGTTCCCATTGAGATTAGTCTGGCTCTGTGTATGAAGACAAGTGCAATTTTATTTGAAATTATTTTGTGGGTGTGCAGAGTTATCTTCAAAATTCTCTTCTGTCGCTAGCATCCGGAGGGTGAACAGTCACTACATAGACACAGACATGAACTTCCCCTTTATATAGTAATATTCAAGACTGTCAGTAGAATTTGAGAATTATTAGACCTATTTGAAAAGCATGTCTGTTTAGATACATTGTATTGAAGAGTGGTCTGGCACCTTCAGTTACACTTTCATAACGATGCTCAAGAAAACTAGTCTCAGTACTTTATCTTAACTTTGCTTCCTTTTTCTCCCTGTGTTTAATGTTGATAATACCATATTGTAGTTGATTGTACCATGTTGTAGTTTGAACTATCCAATTACGAGACAGATAAGATTTTGACATATTTTAAAAAGGCAGGCTTTACTTAAGTGCTTACTTCTCTGGATCATATTTGGAAGCCTAAGAAAAATAAATGCCGAGGAAAACATTTCAGTTATTTACTTATTTCATACCTAAGTGAAATTGGCCCTGGAGAGATGCACATGGGTCTTGGCTTTCAGAGTTCTATCAAGTCACTTGAATCTATAGTCTCTGAGCATACCTAAATGCCTCTGTTGCTCCCAGTAGGCTTTTTCCAAGGGCGATGTCTGTGGAGATGGGCCTCAGTACCATGGTCAGATTGGTTCCTTTCACCTTCTTAGCATGCAGATGGCATGCAGTCCTTGTCCGATTTATGTTGAACAGTTAGCTTGCCAGATCCAGAGTTGAATTTCTGTACAAGATCAATTATATGTAAAATATATGACACAGTTCATTTGGTAGTGTAATACTATTCTGATAGTGTTAGAATGCAAATCAAACAAAAAATGCACTTCAGGTTTTATAAAGTTATTGGTAACTGATTGGTAAAGCTGCAGTCACGGATCAGATTTTCTTTTTTACCATAAAAATGGCTTCACTTGCTGTTGAAACTTAATGATGTGATTGCTGGGGAGTTCTGGCTCCACCTGACAGTCAATTATTTCCATTGTTAGTCTTAAAGACACCATTTATTTGATGAACGTGAACACACATGATCTGGAATGTAATACTGCATCTGCTAAACACATTTGAAGTATACAGTCAAAGATTAGGGATATAAATATGTTACCTCAATATTTCTCTAAGTTACAAAAATTAGCCCTTTTGTGAGTGGCCCATATGTTAGGTTCCATATGTTGGAATATTTTGTAATTAGAAACTGTGATATTTATTTAGGTGACTTTGAAGTAATTTATCAAAATGATTTCTTTTTAATTACACATAAAATTATTTTCTTCAAGAAGAGAAGTACTGAATCTTAACATTTCATAAGTGTTAAGATCATCATAAGCTTTCCTTCCTTTCTCTGGGAAACTTTGGTTCAGACTAAAACCTTTGTTTAAATTTTGTAATGAATGGGCCATTTTCTGAGTGAGGACTCTGTCTGGAGACTCTTATAGTTTCAAATTTCATTTCATTGCATTTCAGTGTGGAGTATCAAACTATTACCATCTACTTAGCCTGAATATTCCAAACCAGCAGAAATTACAGGGAGCAAATACCTCAAATGATCATGAAAGATTACTGTTCTTGTTATTTGATGAAAAAAGGAAATGCATTTTAATAATGTAAAAAATATAAATTGCTCTATAACCCAAATCAAAGCTACCTGTAGGCTGTCTGATAAATTTATAAACTCATAAAAGGAAGTATGGAAACAAAGAGATATACAAAATAATGTACAAATCATAGTTTCAAATGTTAGGACTTTGATTAGTGAGGAGATATTTGCTGATACGTGATCTACACGGTTCTCTTAAGAGGATGTGAATGGGTGATCTTGTGCTGTCTCAGTACTTAATAATGGGAAAGCGCTGTTTCGCATTACCGAAATGATACTGTTTTAAATTAAACTATATATCTTTTTAACTGACAGTATGCTGAGAGTTAAATGTGATGTAGGAGAACAAGGACAGTCTGATTTCATTCACACTTGTCTGACACAGAATAATTTCTGAAAGGTGCTTCATTTATACTGGTATAAACTCAACATTTAGTTTACCGTCTTTACTGAAAAAGATATTGCGGTGTTTAAGAACATGACCGGAATTAATCTATCTCATATTAGGTAATTTAACTTTCACACCTAAGTAAGGAGCCTTGTCACTCTAGAATCAATGGAAAATGAGTATCACCTTCAAAGGCAAATCAGGTATTTCTTACTTCTTTGTAAATCCTCAAAAGCCAAGGGTGACTAAACTCTTACTTTAGATGCCCAGTGAAAGGCCTCAAAGGAAGTGGGGTGAATTTGGCTTCAAATATGTATGGCCTTACATCTAAGTAGATTTCTGTGTCTGAGCAGTTCCAGTGCATACACTGTCCAAACAAAATTTTATGAAATATCCTGCATAAAATAAAACTATTGTTAGTAAAATAATACTTCTGTGTTGTCCTTTTTTTCTTTTTATTTTTTTTTCTTAAATTATTTAACCACTTAGGATATCACAAAACTTTGTGGTATGGTCAAGTGTATGTATTTAAATTTTTTAAATATTGCTACTTTTGTTTGGTTTGAATGTGGGTTACTTTTCACTGTTACCTTTCAGAAAGTATTGATGGCAAGACCTGATTCTGTCTGCCCTGGGATGCACAGTAAGTATGTTTGGTGTTAAGTAGAAGACCACAAAACAGCTGTTTTCCTAGAACAAAAATAGTGTTCCTCTTAGTTATCCAGAACTGGAAAGCAGGTGCGATCCATAATTTTGAAGTCTCTTAGTCTGTAAACACTGTAGCTGTATGCAAACTGTATATTCAGAATAGTGCCTCTTCTAATTCCTGAACTATATCCAGGAAGATACTGATATTTGGCCCAGAGACCATTCTAACAATTTAACAGTGTAGGCAAGCAAGTTCCAGCAGCCATGAATTTTCTCTTCTGTGTTTAATTAAAAAAAAAAAAAAAAAGAAAACCAAACCACAAAACCCCCAAAAACCCCAAAAAACATAAGGTATCTGGAATAACTGCAGCCCTCTGGACTGAATGTGGTCTGGCGCAGGCATTATCTGTATCGGATCCAGAGGCACAGGTAGTTCAGCATCATTATTGCTGCTGTGCCACTGCAGGTGCATCTGATCTGCAACTAGTTTCCTGCATCAGAGTTTTGCAGGTTTAACAAACTGATTTTTTTGTTCATTTAATTTAGCAGAATGTGCTTAGGATATATCTTAGACATAGGGGCAAGAATAAGACGTGATTCTCTCTCTTTCCTGTGAACTTCAGCATGTTGTAAAGCAAAAGTTAGCATGTTTCTAAGTCTTGATGGGGTTATATTTAGCTGTGAGATAGGTTTAATGTTGTGGGTTTTTCAGGAGGGTGTTAGCCCTGTGTCTTCTCTGTTAGTGGCTGCTGAATTATTTTGCAGTTGGTGGGCGGTATGTGCTTATCCTTTGCAGCTCATCCTAGGTCTTGTCGCTGTACTCTCAAGTAATTTTTTCTTTTTTTAACTTTCTGAATCTTGAACCCAACTTTGGCTTCTGTGAGAGTTACATGGAAAATGCCTATTATGCTAGGAGCAGCAACATGTGGTGTAAACAAATGTTGCTGTCCGTTGCAAATTCTTTGACAGTATTTGTCTCCAACTGTTTTCTGAAAGGTTGTTCAAAGTGAATAAATCAGATGTACAAAGCTCAGAGGAAACTAATACCAAGAACATGATAAAAGGCAGGCTTTCAGAGATAATAAATGCACACTTGTTTTTGTGAAAGCCATTAATATTTTCACTCTTAATTGCTTTTCTAAGAGAGGACTTCCTTAGGTTTTCTTTGGGGGTTTTTAGACCTTTTTGTGTTTCCATCCTACAGCTTGCCTAGAAATAGATTTTATCCTATGTTTTCTGAATCTTAGTTTGAAATGTTAATCTTGTTACATTTTCTTGAACCTTCTGTTGTGTTGCAGGATGTTCCAGTATATTCTTTTCATAAATTATATCCTACAGATGCCACTTGATTTCAAGCAACTTAATCGCAGACCTGGCAAGGACTATGACAGGTACACAAAAATGAGCCAAGAAACAGGAAAAACAAAAGACAATAGACTTGAAAGTCTGTGTTGGAATATTTAGGTCTTAATGAGCTGCCATATCATGCACTGTGAATGCCTGAATACTAGACTTTATTACTCACTTTAACTGATCAGCTGAACATTGTCTGTTTCAAATTGCCATAAGATAGAAAGATAAGTTAAAAGGAATATTTTTGTATTTATTTTGCTTTTTATTTTTTTCTTTAAAGCAATGCTATTCTATTTTACTCCCAAGCTGTGTTAATTTGTGACGAGATAGCTATTACCCAGTGTAGCTCTTTAGCAACATTGCTGGCACCAAAGGATGCTTTTCAATGAGAGGGTGGAGCTTTACCTGCTGGGTACAGATTCAATATTGATGGTTTCTCAACTGCCAGCATCCTTCAGTGATGCATTGGAAAGAAAAGTTGACTTCTGTAATAAAGAATTGTTTCATGTTAAAGAATGGACTGCACTGTTGCTAAACAAAATAGAGGTGATGTGAAAACATGCATATTATAGACAGTCAGAATACTATCAATTAGTCATGATTAAGTCAGTCTCATAATCAGATCTTTAAAAGTATGGGTGTAGCTCTCATCCATTCCTCAGCCTAATTACTAACCTTCATGACCCTTTTCAATTGCATGCTAGACTAAGGTGAATTTCCTTCCATTTGCTAAAGAAAAGAGCAAGCCTACGTCAAGATACCCTGTCTTTGTTGATTTTTTTTAAGCTGCTGTCACTTGAATGTGTGTCTGTATCTCTAAATTGCTCCAAGGGTACATTTGGAAATCTTACATGGTGAATGACCCTTTTGACTTCAGTGTATAGGAATTTACCTACTTGTCTTCCATCGTTTGCTGATAACAGCCACGCATTAGTACCTTTAACACATGAAGTGGATAAAATGATCAGTAGAGAGCCAGGCTAGACAATAAAGAAAAAGCTCTGATATTCATTGTTCACAGATTGTTGAAAGAGTTTGCCAGCAATCTGCATTTAGCTCAGTTGGCTGTGCATAGCAACATACTCATAGCATCCTTTGCAGAATCTCCCTTGAGAAGTTTATAATGTAAAGGTACTGATTTAAACAGTTAATATATATATATCATTGATTTAGTGCCTCTTAAGTTAATCTAAGTGCAATTTTCTATTTGATTTAAAGGTGCAAGGAAAACAAAAGGAAAAAAAATTGAATTCTCCTGTAAAGTTAAATATAAATTAATAAATAACTTATAAAATATAGGTATATTTTATTCTATTAAAGTTTCAGAAAAAAAATCTGTAGGGTCAATTTAGCAGAACTACCACTATTCATGCTGTACAATGTATCCTGCAAAACAGGTACAAATATGACCAACTTGCTTTTGTTGTACTTCTGAAACGGAATTAGCTAGGTACACAAACAACTTCTAACTGAAAGCAGGTGTAATAACCTCATGAGAAGGTAGCCTTACCCACAGCTACTTTGTAACAGTAGCCTTACCTTGCAGTTACTCTTGTCCTTATTGGCTTTTGTTTCATGTTATCAGTGAAGAATTAGTTACTCAATTTTGGTTTTATTTTTTGTTACTGTTACAGGCATATTATTAGTAGTAAGTGTGAAAGCACGGGTAGAAATGGTCCATAACACTAAATATCTCATAGTCTAGATTGTAAATAGATATTAACATCTATATTTTAGAGATTAAATGTCCAGTAACTTACATAAGGCTTATAGATAATTCTATGGGTGTAAAGGAAGTTGAAATTAAATAGTTTAAATCTGTCTGCTTCTATGAATCATGTGCAACTTATCCTTAAATTTAGTCATTTGCAGCATAGTACCATAGAATCATTTATGCTGGAAAAGACCCTTGTATATAACCCTCAACCTTACACTGCCAAGTCCACCACTAAACCGTGTCCCTCAGCACCACATCTATATGTCTCTTAAATACTTCCAGGGATTGTGACTCAACCACTTCCCTCTGTAGCCTGTTCCAATGGTTGACAACTCTTTCAGTGAAGAAATTTTTCCTAATACCCAATCTAAACCTCCCCTGACACAACTTGAGGCCATTTCCCCTTGTCCTATCACTTGATACTTGGGAAAAGAGACTGCCCCCCACCTCTCTACAACCTCCTTTCAGGTAGTTGTAGAGAGCAATAAGGTCTCCCTTCAGCCTCCTTTTCTCCAGGCTGAAAACCCTCAGTTCCCACAGCTGCTCCTGATAAGACTTGTGCTCTAGACCCCTTGCCAGCTTCATTGCCCTTCGCTGGACATGTTCCCGCAGCTCAATGTCTATCTTGTAGTGAGGGGCTTCTCAGCTTTTTTGGGTAAGATCAAGTGTAGTTAGTGTAGAGTAGTATATATCTTGCGCATGTATGTCATCAAATTCATAAAGTCCTGCTAACTTTGGGAGAGAATCAAAATGATGGAAAGCAAGCAATGTCTGTGCTGTGGAACTAAGTCTTACACAGAAAATGTATGCAGTCAAGTACAGGAAGATTTTAAGGTGATAAAGGCTTTTGGCAAATACACTGAATTTGCTCTGAATTTAGAACTTAAAACAGACTGGGGTATATGNGCTCTAGACCCCTTGCCAGCTTCATTGCCCTTCGCTGGACATGTTCCCGCAGCTCAATGTCTATCTTGTAGTGAGGGGCTTCTCAGCTTTTTTGGGTAAGATCAAGTGTAGTTAGTGTAGAGTAGTATATATCTTGCGCCTGTATGTCATCAAATTCATAAAGTCCTGCTAACTTTGGGAGAGAATCAAAATGATGGAAAGCAAGCAATGTCTGTGCTGTGGAACTAAGTCTTACACAGAAAATGTATGCAGTCAAGTACAGGAAGATTTTAAGGTGATAAAGGCTTTTGGCAAATACACTGAATTTGCTCTGAATTTAGAACTTAAAACAGACTGGGGTATATGAAGTTTACTGGGAAATGTTCAGGTTGTGGCTTACATTTTCCTTGCAAATGAAGCACTTGGTTTTTCGCTACTGTAGCTTTTTAGCTGAAAGTGTTCTGAGACTGACAATCCTTTGTTCTGTTCTTTTTTTATGCTGTGTAGCATCCCTATAAAACTTTTGTTTATCTATTTTAGAAATATATATTTGTTTATCAAGAATTA
Source organism: Chionis minor (assembly GCA_013398295.1). Taxonomy (NCBI): domain Eukaryota; kingdom Metazoa; phylum Chordata; class Aves; order Charadriiformes; family Chionidae; genus Chionis; species Chionis minor. The sequence goes on from VZSF01011328.1 coordinate 52,824, forward strand.
ATTTGATGAACTGTTTCATTATTTTTTCCTTATGCTGCTTTAAAAATAGAAATTGTACTTTCAGGTATTTTGCGAAGGAATTTATCAGAATTTCTTAAAGTCACAAATTAGAGAAAGGAGTCAGAGTATAACTCTGGTTGCAAACTGCAACAAACACTTCAAAATGTCATCTTACACCAACAAAAAGAAGCATAAGAATTTAACCTTAATTTCTTTACGGCAACTTTATTGATACTATTGTGTCATTTACATTGAAATTACATGCATTTTTATTTAAAATAAAATAATGCTACCTCATCAAAACAAATATGTATTGTTTACAATTATAATTATTATTATTATTATGAATAGCTCCTAACTGGAATTCTGCAGTAAACCAAATCTTCAATATCTCATGCACCCTTTGTGATTTCAACTGTGACAAGAGTGACCAACAACTTAATAGATTTTTTGCTCTAAGGCAAAAAAGCATTTAAAACACTGCCAAAGACATCAAGAAAACTTAGTTTAACAATATTTTATCATATTTTATTCTCACAGATCTTATTTTTGAGTGAAGGTTGAATATTCTGCTTTCATTTTGATAGAAAAATGCACTCATCTATGTAAGTTCACCTGTAAATTATCTTACATGTACCCCTCCAAAATTTGCAGGCACACAGATTTCTAAGGGCTACTTCTTTCTTCTTTCAGTAAAGTCTAAATTTGGTTAATTGGCCAGAGAGTATTGAATTTAGATAAAGGGGAGTTAAACTATTTTAAATGTCTTTAGCATATGGCTTGTACTCGTTACATCTCTTTTGACTTTGAGTTACAAGTGTACTTCTCCGAAAAGAAATCCTCAGTGATACCTCAAATCTATCTCATTGTAATCCTGTTAAATAGAAACATTTCCTGGGTGATAGGCATTCTAGAGATCCGGCAGAAAGTGCTAATATATTTTACATTAGCACATCATATTAAACATTACTTCTAGACTCTAGAGTACTCCTTATGTTTTTTAATCAGTACCAACAGAGAATGTATGTTAGTTTGACAACAACAGGCCATTGAGTTGCTGCTGCAAAATGATTGGAAAAGTGGCCTAAGATCTTTACCCAGGAGATTAGCATACCAAAATTAGATGCTTTTCATAGATGCTCAAAATGAGAACTCTGACTCTCAGATCATGAATATCAAGGCACATGACTTCTCATCATGCTCTTATGTGGTCATCTTGTTAGGATGAAGTGGTAGGGTGTTCTTTGATGTCCTGACGCCAACACAAAAGGTGACTCAAGAAGAAAAAAAAAGTAATTTTAATCAGTACGTAATAATATACAGCAGGCTTTCCAAATAACTACTTTTCTTGCCTGAATGTATCACATTTTACAGGGGTGTGTATTTCTAACTGAGGTCAGTATCTACTGTCACTGGGAAAACATGGTGATACACTAGCTCATATTATGCACTGACAGAAGTAGTCAACACAGGGTAGACTGTAGCCTAGAGTTTTTCATTGGTTGCATTTTAGTATTGCCAAAAAATACACTGCAAATAGTTCCGTTTTATTGTGCTCACTGGGTGTACTGCAAGCTGTAGAGTCATCTCTTTCTTCATCTGAAGACTTAGCAGAATTTTTTTGTGCTATGTCTTTCCCTGCTGCCAACACAGTGGAGCAAAAGGAGCATAGCTGGAGGAGAAGATATGTGCCAGAATGTCCATGCAATGTGATGACCATCAAGAGTCACCTTTGCTGTGCAGCCACAAATATAAACTAGAGCAAGCATATTGCTCCTTCCTGGGGTATGGATAAAATCCTGGAAATCTCTTACTTGTGAGCACCCTGTGGACTCAGAAATGAGAAGGCATTTAAAAAATAACCCTTAAAGTTACTTTTAATCTCGTGGCATATGAGGTAATCACAGAACTTCATGACCTTGACTGATGCTTTTAAAAGATTGAAAATGTCCATGTGTGGGATCTAGTCATGAAACAGAAAAGATAATTTGCTGGAATATAAGAAACACAATGTTTCAGCTCATCAGACCATAAGTACATGACACAGCAGAACTCAAAAGCAGACAAATAAATTGACAGAATGGACTTCCGCACAGCTTCTAGTGCTGGTTCAGATTGATAACTATGGCTAGAGTCAGCACAAAGGCTAGGCACTGATTACGATGCTGATCAAAATAAATGCTGTTAGGTTGTTTCATTCAGGTCTCTTAAGGAGGGTATAGGCTTCACTCCCTTAATTTCCCATGTTGGTGAAAGATAGCATTGTAGGTCCTTGGTGCGTTGGTTCTGAGCTAATGAAATGTGCTAATGTACGTAGAAGGTATGGCATGTACAAGGCCAAGTTCAGGACTTACGCTGACAGTGGGGATGAAAGGTGAGAAGTACATAATGTGAATTAAAAGGCAGGGGCAGCTTGAGATGAACAACAGGAAGAGAAAGGGATGAGGTATGAATAATTTCTAGAGGACTTGAGATTCCAGCCGTCTGCAAGGAGGCAAAAGCGTGACATGTTAGCAGGCATCTGATGTAATGCTTGTAATGATACCACCTCTCTAAGTTAGCTGCTGTGCAATGTGGCTATCATTTCAGGTTTCTGCAAAGGAGAATAGCATGATTGGTTCTATAAAGAAGCCTCATTTTATTTTATAATTAATCACATCTTACAAAAATGAAAATTAATAGCATTGTATGTTGTTTATTTAATCTCAAATTAGATCTCAGAATGTAGTATCTTGAAAGCTGGTTTTAGTCTTATTTTTTTTTTAAATCACATATTTTCATTAGAAGTAGGTGAATAAAATATGCACCTCCATGAACTACTATAAATAATATGTAAGAACGGGGGAGATGAGAGTTTTGTTAACTTGAAGCAATTCAAATGAAATACTTTAAAACTAGGATGTCATTTCCAAAATCTCTAGATCTCCTGTATTATGAAATTAGATTGTAGCAAAATAATTTTATATAGGTATTCTTTGTTTTTGATTTTGTCTTCTATGTATTTATTTATTTATTTATATTCCAGAATTAATCACTGAGCTGCTATATACATGTATCCTCAAAAAGCAGAAGAACCTTTTCATTTTAAAGGGGCTCCGGAAGCAAGCAGCGTCTGACTCTGTACCACTGTACACTGGCATAGTAGCGCTGAAGCTGAGCAGACCAGCTGAGAGTAGGTGCCTTCTGTCTGCAGAAGAAATGTCAATGTGGGACAGAAACTTCATGTTGATGACAGGATGGCATAAGATCTGGGAGGTGAGCCAGAAGATAGCTACTGTAAAATTCAGCCTGTGCAATGTGCTATGTGCGCCCCCCAAGCCCTTCTCCTGCTTTCCTTCTGTAGTTGAAAAAGGAGTGCTGTCCACAGCCCCATTAAGACCAGGAAAAGTGAGCTCTTTAAAGATTTAACCTTTTTTGTTTTATGTGCTTTGGCTTCTGTTCATTTAGATAAATAAATAAAAGCTCTCATTGCTGTTGTGTAATCATCCTGCAATCAGAAACACAAAGGGAAATACTGACTGGCACTTGAACTACATACTACTTTGTTCTCTCACAAGGCAGTAAGAGAAGGCAGTTCTGTTCTGATAATAAAAAAAGAAGAATATTGGACCTTTATCTAAAAGCTGTGCAAGAACTAGCTGGGTGCCTATTTCTGTGCTTTGTGTACTTGAATAGTGAAAAGCCTTTGATAACAAAATAGATCACAGAGGTCTAAAAGATTGAAAGACAGGCCCAGTGGTTGCTAAGCTTTAGAATTAAATTTCTCTTTGAAGACCTGACAGGAATAATAATGATAAAGGATTTTTGCTTAGCATGTCTGATACGGTTTTGTAAGAAATCGGGTATCTTAGTCTGTATCCATTCCTGTGTGCTGAACCACCTGGTAGCATACTTGTGGAGCTGGTTTCTGTTCAGGCCACTTTTGCATGAGCTCTGAACCTACAGGTCCAGATTTATCTCATGGCTACATCCTGAACCCAGATCCTGGAACTTGGTACATGTCCCAGATCTGATAACATAGTCATATCCTGAAGAGACTTGCCAATAGTGGAGGTATTTAATTTACAGAGCACAATAACAAAGCATGTTAGCTGTACTGCCTTCAAATGGTGAAACCATAAATCTCCAACAGTTTCAGCTCAATTTTGTTTGCAGATACTAAATTTAGGCTCAGAATTAAAAATAATATCCTTGAATTTGAAACCCGTGCAAGTAAGTTGAAGGAAAGGTTTAAATTGGACATCATTGGAGTTGACTGTCACTCCATATGTTAGAAAGTAAAGGCAAGGTAGTTTGACAAGTAGAAACAGTTTGTTGTTTTTAATAATTGCTTCATTTCCTTCTTTCTTTTAAAGTGCATGGCAGTCCTTGGCTGTCTTTTCTGCTGCATGAACGAACAATGATGCTTGTGTTTCAGTACTGGCCAGCTGAACAGAAGATCTAGTTACATAAGACCATCAATGAGATTAGAACTTACTTAGAAAACAACATGTAAAGACCAGCCAAGTAAATCATACATATAAAAATAATGTGAATAAAAAAAATCCCGAACTGCATTTGCAATGGTCTTTCAAGCCAGGTAAAAGAAGGGGGTAATTAGCCTAACCTTTGGGTGGAACTGCAAAGCATATACTTGCATAAAACAGCATTCCTCTTGCCTACATGGAAAGGATTTACGCTTTAGTGAGGGCTGAGATGTTCTCCAAGAGGCACCCTTTCTATATTCTCTTGAATATATATCCATAGGATGTCAGCCGTAATGCTTCATTCGTTTCCTGTCACAGGCTTTCTTTATGATAGGGTCACCTGATAAAGAGGATTCTGAGTCGCATCATCCAAGATATCCTAAGTGAAATTTCCTTATTCTTAGCAAGTTTTCTCTAGCAGGTGTTACAGAAATTACAATGCAACAGAATTACAAGTGATCTGCTGTTCTGCCCAAAATTGATACTGGCTTATTAGAATTCAGTCCTCAGAGACTTAATTAATAAGTAATTTTTAAAGTCAGTAGAGTTTCACTTTGACTCTTAAAGCTGATGCATGTCTGTTTTAATGTTTACGAGCCAGTTTATAGCTCTCTTGCCTCCAGCCTTCTGAAGCTAAAGTTGGGACAGCAGCAAGAGGAGTTGGTATGAGAAAAGCACTCGAGTAACTTCCTATGGTTACAAATTCTGTGCCATTTGATAAACAGAACAGATATTACAGGCCTCTGAGGGACATGGATCTTAGCCCATTTTTCCTCAAGCACGTTTCCCAACACAAATGAATTACGGTTGGACATTTTGGAGCCCTACTTGCATGTCTCCTCCAAATTAATAGCATGGAGAAGGAAAAAAAAAAGAAGAAAAAGAGGAGTTAAGGAGAAATGCCTCATTTTCTGTCAGTGATTTCTCCTTCAGAGTGAAATTAGCCAAACGGGACATGAGTCAGGGAGAAATAAGATTTCAAGTATTATAAAGATATGAGTTTGTTTAAACACCTGACGTTACTTGGTGAAGACAAATTAAGTTTTCCACTGGAAAACAAAGGAAGAAATGATGCTGTAAAAGTCAGATGATAAGGAAAAATCTCTAAGACTTTGTTGGAAATTTTAGAAGGCAGGCATCTTTTATTGCAGCACTGGACGCATGGGGGATCACTTCCACTTAAGCATGCTCAAAGCTTTGTTGCTTCAGTTTATATACATTCAAATTGTACATATTCATATAATTTCATGGAATTCTCTAACATAGTCACGACTTTTCTGAGAACTCATTAACATATGCAAAAGTCTTTGACATGTCCATTGGTGGTCTTTCAGGGTCCTCTGGTGGTGGCAGTGGTCTTCCTCACCGTACCTGTTGACTGAACTCAGTCTAGGCGCATGCTCTGTCTGTCTCTTACCTTGTTTCACAACTTCCTTATCTATTCTAATCAAGGATACAAAGTCTCAAGACCTCCTTTTGTCTACTAAGCACAGCAAATGTTTGACTTGTCTGCTCACAGAGTTTTATCTTGACTATGTTACCTCAGTCCTGAGGGATCCATATGCACTTTTTGGGCTTGGTATGAGGAAGGGCCAGAGCAAATGACCATTCAACTCAGTGTGCTGTTTCCAGTATTTGCCATATGTGAACATTTAGGAAAGAGTAAGTGCAGGGTAAAAATAGGTTTCTTTCTCTGATTGGTTTCCCAGCCTGAGGACTGAGCTAGATGTATTTACCAAATCTAAATATATTTCTTTTCCATTATTTTTTTTCAGTCTTCCCTTGAGCCCATGTAAAATTTAGAATCTATTATGTCCTCTGGCAAGGAGTTCAACAAGGCTGTTATTCCTTACTTTAAGTGCCATCTTTTAGTGTTTGTTTCTACCCTGGTTCCTGTCATCTCTTTTCCAAGCTGAAAGGCCCTTACGTACTCAGTCATTCTTTGCTTGAAAGCATTCCACTGCTTTAATCATCTTTGCTTCCCTTATCTGATGTTTTGTTATTATCTTTCCTAAGGGGGCAAGAGCTGCACATAATGTTGAAGATATGGGCAAAGACAAATTTAGATGGTAACATTATGACTCTAAATCTGTTTGCCTTTGCATGTTGAAGGGAAAGTTGCCTAATCACATTTTAAAGACATTTGCCTTTTCCTGCAACTGTAACCAGTTCTGTTTTGTACTGTGGTTCTCAGAGAGAGATTTTGAAGTTTGCATGTTAAGCACAAAAGTGTTATAAATAAATTACAATCATATTAGCTGAGTGTTAACAAGTCATAGCAAAAAAACTTCAGACAGTACTCTACAAAGCAAGGCCTCTCTTTACAAAGAATAGCAGCCAAATGAACACTCCAGTGGTATTTAAGTAACATCAAGTTTATTTTTTTCTTAGAATCAAAACTTGCTACTAGTTTTCAGTTTTGTCACAGAGAAGACTGGGTGAATTTTCAGGACAAAATAGTGAATGAAAAGCTAATAAGCTGATACAAATACTAATGGAATAGCCTGTCTTTGTTCTGAAAGTTAATGCAACTTGGGCTTCAAAGTCAGTTGAGTACTTCTGAAATTTTTACCCATCTTGTAAATCTGCACAAAGTGTTGCTTGTTGTGATAGACTCATATTGTGTCTTTGTTAATCAAACCGATACCTTTGCATACTGCGCTGACTCTTGCAAACCAGTGTAACTGGTTTCTTTGTAACCACAATATCCGGCTACTAGTCTACTAGATTGCCAGATAAGGAAATACTTTGGATGTATGCATGCTTTAAATGATAAGATCACCCAGATAAGGAAATACTTTGGATGTATGCATGCTTTAAATGATAAGATCACCCAGATAAGGAAATACTTTGGATGTATGCATGCTTTAAATGATAAGATCACAACCTACAACGCAGAGGAAGACTACTGCCTTCATCCCACGACCACCAGAGGGCCAGGAGAGACCCCTTAGCAACACTATAAGACCGGGACTCTGACCAGGGTGAGCGCGCGCCGTTGGTGGAGCGGAGACTCCCCGGCCACCCAGCGCTGTTTTGCCTGTTTACAGCTTGCTCAAATAAATCCTATTTTGATAATCCAAATTGGTTTTTTGTCACAGTCACTGGTAACACTTGTTACCTGTGAAAGTAGAATCACCCCTGGATTATTGCATGTCATTGCACAAAACCAGAGATGGTATGAGAACATTTAATTAACTCTTTAAATCTTCAAGAGCTGTTATCTTGCTTCAGGAATACAAGAAATATGGTGTACTGCAGAGCTTTGCGCTTCCTGTCTCTCTTTTTCTCTCTTTGTAGAAAAGTTTCTCACAACTATATAAGTAAAACATACCCAATGTTAAGATACCTTGTCCATGCAAACATATGTTTCTCAGAATACTCTTTGCGAAGGAACGTTTTCTGCTTTCTTCTCTGCCGGAGATCTCAGTGCTGTTTCCTGCATGGCCATCTCATGTAATCTTCCTATACAAAGAAGTAAAGAAATCAGTTTAGTTTCTGAACATATAGCTGTATGTCTGTCCATGGAAAGGGGAAGGTTATACAAAGGAGAAGATATGCTCCCTAAAAGTTGCTTTGTGACCAGGTAGACTTTGGTAGAGACCTGACACGATTCGCTTTTTATAGTTATCTACATACAGTGTTTCTCAGAGTTACTAAATTGTTTGGCTTAAATGTTTAAGTCCCATTTCCAAAAAAAGTTGTTCAATGGATCCACTTGATTCTGTTAAATAATTAGATTAGACATCTAGTCCACATTCCCTGTCTGTGTACAGTCTAGTCACGTGTACTCTTGGTGTTTCCTGAGAGACTTTCAATTAGGAAAGGGATCCAGAAATCTCTGGTCTGTATAATGCCATGAAAGACAGATCCTTGAGTAATCCAAGTTATTCACATTGTCTGGAAGTTCTTTGACCCTCTCATACATATCTGACAAGGCAGTACCAAATGGGCCCCCTCTGTTTTTTCTTCACATCAAACTCCCATATTCCGAACAAACAAAACACTCCAGAGCACAAGCAGGATGTGGACTTGCCCAATTTACTAATTACCTTGGTGATTAAAACAGCCTATGTGTATTTGGCAACCTTCAGCCTTCAATGAAGATACTGAACTCAAAAAAGCCATAGGATCCATCTGTGAGATGGCTATCAAAATAGTGTAATGGCTAGGCTACACCTCGCCTTGACTGATAGTCACATAAGCATTCTCACCCCATCTGAGTTGTTAACATAACAAACTCTCACATCACATTTACTGTTGCCGCACCTATGGTTTTGACCACAGTGACAAATCACATCTGCTGCTTAACTGCATGTGTAAAAATACAGCTGAGTTCCTGCTCAACAGGGAATGACAGACTTTGTTTCTCAGCATTTTTCAGATTGCAGACAGTGTTAAAGAGGACCATAACATCTTCAATGTAAGGAGCAAAGCAGCAAAGAATTTGCTGTTTCGGTAAGACAGAGGTTCTTTGGCTGCTGTCAAGAGGATTTGGGATGTCTTCAGTCAGGGCAGAGGGGACATACTGTAAAAGTCAGAAGAAAGTGTGGGACTGGAAGAAACAGAAGAGGCAGGAAAGGGTGCTACGTAGGTAGCATTGTCTTGGCAAGCTGTCTTAAGGGTGACTCTTTTCTTTCTGTCTGGTGCTGACCAGCTTTTACCCTCACTCAGGCTGAGAGCTGAAGATGCCAGAACTGTGAAATTGCAACGAATTCTGATATACGCATGCATATATCAGAAAGGGGTATATCAGTCTCAATATGGACCTTCCAGCATGAAAGTCCAGGATAAGAGTCACTATCATAAGTATCTCTTACACAATGTATTAGAAATTATATTTTCAGACTACAAAACAGCAGCAAAACAGCTGCAAAACAGCTGTATCCCAAGGTGTAATGAGTTCTACTCGTGTTTTAGCAACAGTGGGTATGCATGGGTTTGTCTATTATTATGGCTATTGAGAGAAGAGCTGGTGTCTTCAGAGGTGATGAAGCAGTGGAATTAATTTTGGAGAAATGAACTGGGAAGAAATAGAGGGAGAGAGAGAGATATCTCATAGTTGAAGGTCTAGAAGAAGGGGGGGAGAATGCTGAGAGATGAAGGCAAAGTGAGCGTGCAAGTAAAGGCAAAAGCAGCATCCTGTCTGACCTTTCTTTCATGACCATTGTGATGTCTCAGTGACGTCTCTTGTGGGACAGAGTGCTAGTATTTCTGAGATTCAGAAAGCCTACTGCCCCTTAAGGGCAAAAACTACATGTCCATCTACCTCTATGAAATGCTTATATGCCAATGCATGCAGTATGTGGAACAAACAGGAAGAATTGGAGCTCTGAATGTGGTCACAGGGCCATGATCTCATAGCAATTATTGAGACGTGGTGGGATAGCTCAAATGACTGGAATGCTGTCATGTATGGCTATGTTCTTTTTAGGAAAGACAGGCCAGCAAGGTGATGTGGGTGAGTTGCTCTTTATGTGAGAGAGTAACTGAAATGTATTGAGCTCTCCCTGGGGTGGGGACAAGGATAGAGTTTAAAGCTTGTGGGTTTGGATTAAAGGCCAGGCTAATAGGAGAGACACTGTTGCGGGGGTCTATTATAGGCCACCTGATGAGGATACGGAAGTGGATGAGGCCTTCTACAGACAGTTGAGAGTTGCCTCACTGTCACAGGCCTTGGTCATCATGGGGGGCTTCAGTCACCCCGATATCTGCTGGCAAGG
>VZSF01011328.1:64670-86311 GCA_013398295.1 Chionis minor
CAGGGGTCAGTGCTGGGTCCAGTCCTGTTCAATGTATTCATCAATGACCTGGATGAAGGGATGGAGTGTACCATCAACAAGTTTGCTGATGACAAGAGGCTGGGAGCGGTGGCTGACACCCTGGAAGGCCGAGCTGCCATTCAGCGCAATGTGGACAGGCTCGAGAGTTGGGCAGAGAGAAACCATATGAAATTCAACAAAAGTAAGTGTAGGGTCCTTCACCTGGGGAGGAATAACCCAATGCAGCAGTACAGGTTGGGGGCTGACCTGCTGGAAAGCAGCTGTACAGAGAGGGACCTGGGAGTCCTGGTGGACAACAGGATGAACATGAGCTGGCAAAGTGCCCTTGTGGCCAAGCAGGCCAATGGCATCCTGGGGTGCACCAAGAGGAGTGTGGCCAGCAGGTTGAGGGAGGTCATCCTCCCCCTCTACTCTGCCCTGGTGTGACCACTACTTGAGTACTGTGTTCAGTTCTAGGCTCACCAGTTTAAGAAGGACAGGGAGCTGCTGGAGAGGGTGCAGCAAAGGGCCACAAAGATGATTAGGTGGCTGCAGCATCTTTCTTATGAGGAAAGGCTGAGGGAGTTGTGTCTTTTTAGCCTAGAGAAGACTGGGGGGGGATGCCATCAATATTTACAAATCCTTAAAGGGAGGGTGGCGGGAGGAGGGGGCCAGTCTGTTTTCAGTGGTGCCCAGTGATAAGACATGAGGTAATGGGCACAAAATTGAACATAGGAAGTTCCATCTGAACATGAGGAGGAACTTCTTTCCTTTGAGGGTGGCAGAGCACTGGAACAGGCTGCCCATAGAGGTGGTGGAGTCTCCGACTCTGGAGACGATCAAAACCCATCCTGTGCAACCTGCTGTAGGCGGACCAGCTCTGGCAGGGGGGGTTGGACCAGATGATCTCTAGAGGTCCCTTCCAACCCCTAACATTCTATTATTCTATGATTCTATGATTCTATGTATGTTCTCTGTTTTGTAGAGCTTCCTCCACCCTCCAGTGCTGTCTTGCCCTGCTCTGGCCTTCCCTGCTGTGCTCTGTAGAAATTTGCTGTCCCAATGAGAAAACCAAAGAACAGCAGGGAGAGTGTTTGGTGCATCATGAGATCCTGTGTCATCCACACTGAAATAAGTGTAAAGAATGTGGTGGGTGCCTCTGAATGTGTCATTGTGATATCACAATCTATCAGATGCTGTACTTCCCAGCATCCTATTTATAAAAGTGCTGGTTTTCCCCCAGGTTAGGCTGGTTATACTTTATTATACTTTAAACTTTAGTTGCAAGCTCTTTAAAAATGGAGGCTGCATTAGATGCCTAATTTTTATTGGCAATTATAGATGGTACTATAACAAATTGAGGTGACCTAATAATGTCCAATTACTGTAATTTGTTTATTGAGCTGAAATGCAACATTAGGAAAAGAGTATTTTTTTTTTTACCTTATGTCAATGCTTGTGAAATATTAACAATAATCTTACAGTTGAGAACTGCTTTCTTCAGTCTTCTGTATTGCCTTATACTTCATTTTGTGACTGTCCCTATTTTATTCACTTCAGAAAATTGAAATTCCTAAGAAGTTCCAAGCATTATTTTTAGGTCTGAAATGGTTACCATCCTAAATTGGGTAGAAAAAAAAAAAAAAGGAATGCAATATCTTGCTCAGAGCTGATTTACTGTGTCCTGGGGTTTTTTTCCCCTTTAACTTCTGCAGATTCAAAGCAGGATAGAATTGAGATTTCCTTGCTGAAAAGTAGCAACTGATTTTTTTGCATAGATTATTTATCATAGTACTCAAGCATGATCCCTGTTCTGGTGATTTTAGAGTGCTGATTTGAACAAGAAATAGCGCACCCCTCCTTTATGGACTGACTGGTGGGTGAAAACAAGCTTTAAAAAAAATTAATAACAGAAATATATGCTCTTGCAATACGTATTCAAGTATACTTGCATGTGCAAGTGCATGATAACTTTCTGACTTCCTAATATTGCAAAGGTAATGTTACATTTTGGAGATGCTGTTACAAATCTTTCTGGAAAATATGGTCCTAAGTATCTAAAGAAAACACAAATTATTTAGGTAACATTCTTTAGTTCTGAACTGAAGCTCTTTAAGAAAAGTCTCTGTTACAGCACACACTATGAACATATAATCACCATACTAGTTTGATATAACTGAATAACTAAACCAATGTTTCTCAGCTGTCAATTCTTTTTTATTTAAATGTACCTTTTCTCCCATTTACAAGCACAGAAAAGACTGAATGGTCACTACCCTGTGATATACTTGTGTGAAAGGCATTCATTTCCAGTGTTGGAGGGTTATGCCTCCTTGACTGGGCCCAAAAGACCTAGTGTTAAAGGATATTAATCTGTTCTTCCTAGGAACATGAAATCAGCTCCGAGGGGTGTTCAGATCTGTCTGATTTCTTATGCAACATCAGGGTGATTTGGGTAGGAAGTGAAAAACACTGCTGGGAAAGTTTTCATATGTATTTTTAATGGAGAAAATAAGTGTTTGCTTATCTGCTTTGTTTAACTGAGTTGGGATTATAATTGTTCAAGTTTTCCTTCCTGACTGCTTTTGTAATGGGAGCAGTGTTTGCAGTGTATACACGGGCTTTGCTGGGTACATTAGTCTCACTTTATGAAGGATTTACTCTTTATATTTGCTCATCATATTATTTTAATAAGAAACAAAAAGGTCCCAAAATAAGCCCATCAGGCAAGGCTATGAATGGTTAAAAGAAAAGGGTATTTGTTACATTAAGGATTTGTAAATTGAGTGTAGCAAGGATGGCAAGGGAAGTCAGAAAAGTATTTATACTCTCAAAGGGTAACTACTATGGTTTAATAGTAGATGGCATGCAGAAAAGAACTGATATAAAAATTTGTGGGATGCTTTTATTCCTCAGTGGAAAACACAGAAAATGGAAAAATAAAATGAAAGAGAGCAAAAGTATGAAAAGCACTTTAAAGGCAGCAAAATGTATGTCAGGGAAAATGGGAACAGTTCAATTTAAGCCACTATTTAATAACCAAAAGGATTTCACTTGGCTTGTGACCTTCCAACACAAGCCAAGTTTGTTGCACAGGCTTTCTATTTTGGATAATAAACATATGTCAGACAAGTGCATCTGGTAATTAGAAACAAAAGTAAATTTTATGATGAAAAAAGGTAGCGGCCTGTGTAAAAGTAGTGGTGATTGATATAACTGCAAAAAAAAAAAATCTATTAGTTGCAAAAATCATAGTGAATGATGTTACAGAAATATACCAGGAAATCATGAACTGAGGGGGTGAAATGGGTCTACATGTGGAACAAAATTAAAACTGACCTTTTAAAATTTTTAGCTGTATTTGTATCTCTGTCTATCTATCTCCTTTCCTGTCTATCTATACAAACATATGTATGTATTAAAGATAAAGGGAGAGTCCAGAGTTAAAAGAAAATCCCCTTTGGTCATAAGCTAACCCGTAACATTGGGAAAATAGAAGGAAATGCTACTTGAGGAAAAATTATTCTATAAGTAACTAATGTATAGTGTTGTATCTTCTACTGAAACAGTTATTGGCTCTAACTGGCTAGAGATACTGAACTAGGTGGGCGGAACACTTGCGGGCTCCATAGTTTTTGTTGCAGTGTTTCTTTCTATTTTGAGAGACATTTGGAGTTTCTCTTTCATGTGTTTGATATTTTCCACATTTATGGATTTATCAAGGATTCTGAAAAAAAAATCATAAAAAATACTGGGCCAGCTATTTACTTCAAGCATATATTATTATGCTTGTTGGGCACAGAAGGGAGGGAAACAATACAGTCTTTGATACATTTTAATTTGGAGCTTAGGACATTCACCTAAAAACCCCCAAGTATAACCTAGAAGGAAAAGAGGACAAGTTTGACACTGATGTAATCTTTGGGATTTCACAAAATGTGGATAATGAGACAATGTTAAAGGTTGTTTTAATGAATCAGAAAGTAAGAAATAAGTGGAGCATATAGGGAGTAAAACCAAGTTGTGATAGCAGAATAATTTATTTTTTTAAAAAATGGTCAAAATAGAGATTTGAATTGATCACATTTCACAAATTTATATTGAATTTGTCAAGTTGTGACAGTCAAATTCCTTAATTTTTCCTCTCTTCTCAAAAAAAGTAATGAGAAAATAATCTTTATTTTATGCAAATTATTTAAAAATATTTAAATTTCATTATATGAAAAGAGTTAAAAGAAATTAGGGGCACTTCTTTAGTAAAATAAATAAACATAGCTGTGCATCTCAGCAAGTTTCTAGGAACAAACTAACTGCAGAATTAATTGGAGTTACATCACAGTGAAGGAAATTCTTAATTATTCTGTCCAGCTAGGTATGAGCTATATAGTGGTACAAAGTAAATAAGCATATAATGAATTAAATTTGATGGAAAGTCAATTCATTATGATGGTTTAAAATTTTTGTTATTAAAATTAATTAAGCAAGTATACTGGGAAATGAAGAGGCATTGTGGTTTTTAGTAAGCACTGGAATTAAAAGTGTTAAAATCTTCAAAATCTATTTGTAAATTAAGTAATTTTTTAAAAGTCTCTTTTTGTTGTCTTCATTTTTAATTCCCATATGATAAAAAATAATTTTGACAAAGGAAGTACTAGATTTATATTTTCTCATGCCCGAACACCGTGTTGTTGCACGGAATGATTTGTGTCTATCTGAAGCATGAGCCCTGCAAGTTGCATTTGATAAGTTATTGATTATTTCCTTTTAAAAATAATTTAAAAAAAAATACATAATTTATCACTGACTTTTATAGAACATTAACTAAATTTCAGTTTATCCAAATTTCCCCTGAGGTGAAAGTGATTTTTTAACCTTGCATTAGTCGATCAAGTTCATCTTAATATTCAGATCATCCATTTTATGGGTTTCCCTTGGAGCTATTTGTCAGAAGCTTTAAAGTCACTCAAAAACCTTTCTACATCATGGTGAGCTTCACATAACAGTTGCTGTTTATTCTTTTTTTTTATGCCTTTTTCCCTTCTACAGTCATTCTCTCCTTCATGAAGGCTATTTTTAAAATGCATGGTGACGATTGTGCATGATGAAGATGAGATCCTTTACCTACGTTTTGTGAGTATGAAATTATGAAATGTGAGAAAATGCTATCAAGTCCTAATCTTTCCTTGTACCATTAAATTTCATGTATCACTTCCACAAGCACTTGTGTCTCCTCAGAGTCCCAGAGCCTCTAGGACCTTTGGACCCAAGGGTGTTAACACAGATTTACAGCAACTGTAAGGGTAAAATGATACTATTATTAATTAATTGATAAAAAGATCCAAAGAATGGATCTGGTCCACTTTTCCCGACAAAATAAAATTGAGTAAATCTTACATTTTATGTTAACTCCAACTCATTTTGTATGCTATTTGTAGACTGTTTCCTTACATTTATACTTTTTGTAAGGGGTCTGGGTGTGGAAACATTGGGGACTTACAGGAACTTGGACTACTCACTGGCCTGGGAACAATTCACATTAGTTACTCTCTACTACATCTTGACTTATTTTTTGGTGTAGAAATTAACTCTCCTATATCCATGGTACCATGGAAAACATAAACTACTTTTTTAATAGCTTGTAGATCAAATAGCTCAACTCTGGGAAACGGGTTCCAATAAAAGCTCCGTTTTGTTACGCTGGGCAGCAAATCCATATTATAGGAGCCACCTTCATTATTCATTGGCATTTTCGTAACTTAAGTTTCCTCCAAGTAGTGTTAACATTTGATGATGGAAAATGAAGACCAATAAGCTGTACAGTGTATGTGCTTTGTAAAATGATTTGACCTTTTGGGAATAGAAGATCTGCAACTTCAGTGGTAACAACTATGTTTTTATGGCCCAAGACAGAAAAAAAAGGTTGAAATGGGAAATTAATGCAAAAGCTTAGTAGGAAAATTATGAGAAGCTTAGAATCTGAGCATGTAAAAAATCATTGTAATGTATCTGAATATCTGTTTATGAATAACCAGTTACATAGGAGCTAAGAGTTGTAAGGTTATAGTATCCCATTTTTCTAACATCAAATACTGGCTAAAAATCTTTTTATTAAAAATGTTCATTATGTGGGTTCTGTTTCCTTTCTCCTAAGGTTCCATTTTCCTCAGGTTCCTTTTTCCTCATTGCTTAAGGTAATAATTAAACACAGAATGATTCATGAATTGAAGATCACTCCAACTGCTAGTTTAATGGTTAACAGATAATGATAGATGATGTGGATATGAAGAAATATTGTTGGTTACTGTAAGCTTCAGAGTAATTTATGATATTACATTAGATGTGATACTTTTGTTGTCAGTCTGCAGAAGTTGTCAAAGCAGAAAACAATCAGCAGTGAGATGAGAGTGGGTTCCAAAAAGAAATGCCTTAAGGAACATCTGAAATCCATACTGTGATAATACTTGAAAATTTCTGTATCAAAATCTCTGATGGACAGTACTGGCTAGTGTCACTTTGCTTATTTTTTAATTTGTAATGCTTCTGACCATTTGAGTTGAAGAGTCTATGATGGCTCGAAGCAGTTAACGATAGTGTGGACAGCCATGTATTATACTGTGTAACCTTTATTAATAAAGGCTTCCATAAAATCCCAAATTGTATTAAAAATTCGCAGCCAACTCACTACCCATAGGAATTAAATTCATCCTTTTTTGGATTTATTTCATTCAGTTAAAATTTTCATTGTCTAGTATCTGCATGCATATTTCCATGTGAGTTGTGTGCATATGCCATGTACAGGATAAAAGCCCCATTTTTAAGCAGTTTTAAGCTTCCAGTCATTGAGAAGCAAACCTTTGGTTTGCAGGAGTGCATAGCAGACGCCATTCACTTGTGCACGTCTGGCTTTATATTAGTGCTGGAAAGACTTGAGTGTATGTCAGAAAGAGCAGAAAATTATTCATTTTTGTGTCAGAAAGACCCCATCCCTGTTCAGAGAGAAACTATAGTACTCAGAGTTTTGGACAAGCTCATTGAAACAAAGAAATAAATAGTTTATCATACTTAAAATATTTTTAAAGTATGAATGATAGTGGTAAAGGATGTTGTGGTTTCCCAAGGTCTTGCAGAAAGTTCATGTCAGAGTGAGAGTGAAGATAGACAACATATTGATAGTTCCTTACACTTTGGCATCACATCAGTATATGAATAGCCAAGAAACATTTTCAGGGAAGACAAGATAAGTCCCTAAAAAATTGTAAGGCCATAAAAAAAGTAAAGAAATTTTAGACTTTCTGTATGGTGCTGTCAGAGATGGAAGTATTTGACACAGTTAAGATTTAGCAGAAATGCAAAATTTTTTAGTGATTTGAGGTAGATCAAGAGGTTGAATTTTAACAGCACTTTATCATTAACTGATTTAGAGATTTACAAAGTGATGTAACTAAATAACTGAACAGCAACTTGATTACAGATTTGGAGATGGCAAGATTCACACTAACTTGATACAAGATATCCCAAACCAATACTATACATATGAACAAAAGCACAGATCTCAAATTAATGCATATACATATAAGCAAAGCATATAAGCGCTTGGGCGTGCACACACACACATGCTGGTTTATAACTGCGGAGATCAAAGATCTCTTAATATCGCGTGGCTCTAACAAGCCGGTGGGTACCCCTTCTAACTTCTACACATGCACAGACAAATAAAAGAACATCCATATCCATCAAGCTAATGTATATTTATCGTAAACATGTAAGTGCGGAGGTGAATGAAAGAGAGAGACTAGTCTGTAATTAAAATTTCCCGTTCTCATGTTAGAGTAAATACCCACAATGCATCAACAACTGGTAATTGAAGCTCAAGAGGGATTGTCTCACCCTGGCCTTCTTGTCATCAAGGTGTTTGTCTGAGTGGTGTCCCAACTGAGGAACACAGCTTGCTGTGATCCAGAAGACCTCAAAGGCTCTTTACTAGAATTGCTACTTATAGGATCCAATATAATTGACTTTAGGAGGGCTAACTTTGATCTCTTCAAGAAATTGCTTGGAGAAATCCTATGGGTTAGGGTTCTAGAGACTAGGGGGGCTCAAGAGAACGTTCTTGACTTTCAAGAATTACTTCCTCCAAGCTCAGGACAGGTGCATCCCTTAGAGCAAGAAATCTGGCAGGGGAAGCAGGAGACCAGCGTGGTTGAGCAGGGAGCTCCCGAAAAAGCTCATGTGGGAGAAGGGAGTTCACAATATGTGGAAGAAGGGACTGGCCGCTTGGGAAGACTGTAAGAATGTCGTCAGAGTATGCAGGGTTGAAACAAGTAAAGCCAAGGCCTCCTTGGAATTAAGTCTGGCCAGGGATGTCAAGGTCAACAGGAAGGGTTTCTTCAAACACATAGGAGGCAAAAGAAGAACTAGAGAGAACGTGGGCCCTCTGTTGAGTGAGATGGGTGCTATAGCGACAGACGATGCAGAAAAGGCACAGTTACTGAATGCCTTCTTTGCTTCAGTCTGCTCAGGCCAGCCCTCAGGACCCTCAGACTTTACAGGTAACAGGGAAAGTCTGGAGCAGGGAAGACTCTCCCTTGGTTGGGGAGGATCAAGTCAGAGACCCACTAAATGAACTGGATATCCACAACTCCATGGGTCCTGATGGGATGTACCCACGAGTGCTGAGGGAGCTGGCAGTAGTCATTGGTAACATTCTATGATTCTATGATTCTGTATCATTCTGATCATTTTATGATTACGTGTCCCAGGTCGGGAGGAAATCGCACCAAGTAGCAAGAGGCCTAAGATGCGGGCGGGAGGATTTCACTACCACAAGCATATGAGTAAAGATAAGCACTTTTAAACAGGATCCAAGCCAGGTGAAAGAATGAGCAGGGAGAGGCCTGAAGCCAACATTTGCTCATTGTGAAGTTAGAGGTGCTATGAAGTGCTGAGCTGAAGAGCTGGTTTTAAAACTCAGATCTCAGAACTTCAAAGGCATTTCCTTGAATTCCCCAGCCTGAGATAGTGTCTTGCTAATAGGTATCTATTTAGGCTGCCTGAAAATCAATGTTTTCAGTTTTCAAATAATTTGAGGCGCCTGTTTTGGGTTTTGTTCAGTGTGTAGCTTCAGTCCCTAATTAGCACTTTCAGAGTCGTTGTGTTCACAGGCTACAGGTGACTAAATTCTGCTTAAATCCCTTCAGACACAAAAACTGGGATGGGGGGCAGGGAAAGTTATGGTGGAGGTTTACCTTTAATGCTTGAAGCGTCTCATCTCTCTTCTTAATGGAAAGCCATAACAGTAAGTCAGTTCCGTATCCCTGTCTTTGGTTGTTTTTCTATTTCTTGTGTAGTCTTGAGGAAAAAAAGCACAGATTGCTAAAGAGTTTTCTAACAGTAGGGAGGCTATGGGCAGTTTAGGGAGTTGGTGTAAGTGATTTATCTTTAATTTTGTGAGCTGAAAATACTGTTTATTTGAAAGAATGAAGAAACATGGTGTTAACTTTGCAGGAAACTGGAAACTGCTGCTGAGAATTGCCAGTTGAGCAGTGGTCAGGCAGTAATTCAGAAGGAAGGTGTTCTGGGTTTTCCAACAGCTAACAGGTGTTAGCTTTGGGTGCAACTACCCATCCAAATCAATTCTTGTTTTGTATTTAGTTCACAAAAAAAAAGGAAAGATAAACAGATGCAGTAGAATACCTGACCAGTAGGTGGAAAATAACAAAAAAACCCAGAACATCAAATATGTTCAGCATTATGTGTTTAATAGGAAGCTGTTAGTATGGATTTTTTTAATTTTGTTTTATTCACCATCCCTTAAAAAGGGATGCATTTTTATAGTGCTTTTTTTGTCAATATGTTTCAGCAAACTGCTTCTGCCTGATCTGTGTAATAGTCTCTGTGCTAACACAGATCAAAGTGTATCCCACGTTTCACAGTGCACAACTTAATGAAATGTGACTTGCATAATTTTTAGCAATTTAGGCAACTAGCAAAGTGTCATCCAGAGGTGCTGGTGGCAGATGTACAGGTGGAAAACTGAGCACACCTGACTGAGCTCTTTGAAAGGAGGGCTGGGGCTACCTTCCCTCATGGAGTATGAAGTGCTGGCTCCTGCAGCCACATGTATACTAGGCTACTTACGTGGAACCAAAATACCTGGTTTTGAGTTGTATGATCTTTTTAGGTTTTGTCTCCTAACTAGAGGCTAAGTGATAGAAATCCGCTACATTTCATGGGCCCAGGTCTGCCTCCATCTCTTGTTCACAGCAGCGCCCATCATCATAGTTGCCCTGATTGTCTCCTGTGGTTTTGGGAGGAAAGCTTGAGAGCTGCTTTTTTTCTTCCTTTTTTTGTAGTGTTAAACCACGAGGTGAAATCTTCAGCACTGATTTTTTATTTCAGTGGAAGTTATGTTGGCCTTGTACTAATGCTGTCTGCCAGCCTTCCCTCAAAACAGCAGCAGAGGATTTAGTTTATTATTTAAGAGAGGAGAAGAGATACATAGCTTATTGTCTTTCTTTATTTTGTTTTGGGTGTTTTTATTTTACCGTGAGCTTGCTATAATAGTTCAGGAGCCCTCAAGAAACAGTACTATTCTTTATTTAAAATCAGTCCTTAAACACCGAAGAAGTTATTCTCATTGTGACCGGATGGGTTTGCGTTATGACTTGAGTTGACTGTTAATGGATAGGCTGTTCATTTCTATGGGCTTCACAACCAGTCTAATCAGTTCATTACTGAGCTTAACTGAAGTGCTTCTCTTCCACTCTCTCTGCAAGAAAAATACTTATGAAGCAAGCAGATGGGCACTTGACTGCCTTTGCTATCAATGTGCACTGTGTGCTGCACTTTAAATGGCTGGCTGGCAGCAATTCCAACCTCTTCACTTCCTGAGATCCTATACTGCTACACTTCAGGTTCATGGCTGCCGAAATTTTGCATATTCATTGAATAACGCAAGACTAAGGAAGACACACATGTGCATGCAAACAGAGTATCTTTAAAAAAAAAACAACACCTTACAGGAGTTTAACTTTTAATGCTATTGAACAAATGAAGACTGCAAGTAAAACATTTATTGTAGCAAAAAATGTAAAGGTAAATTGAATATTTTTGCTGGTTTTTCTCTGCTTTCTGGGTTGGCATCTCATACAGAAGACTAATCCCTTACGACAAATAAAGGCATTTTGCTATCTAATTGTTTGAAACAACATGATAGCAGCCATATTACTATGATAAACTTGCTTTGAAGACTGAACTAGATATATTTTTATCACTTCAGTATTATTCTCTCCAAATTGTCTTCTGATACCAAGTTCAAAAAGGGCAACATATGGTTCCATCCAGACTGGAAGTAACATTAGAATAGATAAGGAAGTTGTGAAACCAGGTAGGAAACAGACAGAGCATGCACCCATACTGAATTGAATGAACAGGTACAATGAGGAAGACCACTGACACCACCAAGAGACCCTGGAAGACCACCAACAGACATAAGTCAAAGACTTTTGCATATGTTAATGAGTTCTCAAAAAAATCATGACTGTGTAAGAGAATTCCGGGAAATTATATGAATATGTACCTTTTGAATGTACATAAACCAAAGCAACCAAACTTTGGGCATGCATGTGTCCTGGCATGTATAGATTTAATAGATAAGAAATAATAGTAATCGGAGCAAGATGCAAATACTATGGAATAAGGGGTAGAATGTCCTGGTTTGAGGTAAAACAGGACCAATTTTGTTCAGTAACTCTGCTTTCTAAGTAGGCCTCTGTTAACTGATGAAATTGGAAGCATGTTGTGCAGAAAACTGCTTTTTCTTACGAGAGGTAGGACCCATGTTTATAGCTGATGCCAAGGCACAGTATGCAGAGAGGCCCTTGCTTATCTTATTGCTATAACAACCAAGGCCAGCCAACTTTGTTATTTGCCCCGTTGGAGGGTCAGAAGCGGAAAAGCATAGAGGGGTCCCACCTGTGGGGAGGAGCAGACAGGACAGGTGACCCAAAACTGACCAAACAGTGTATTCCATCCCATCTGCCTCATGCTCAGTATAAAAGCTGAGGGACCAAAGGGTCAACTCCCTCTTTCTTCAATGACTGGTGTCTGAGGAGGACCCCGTCTTTTTGTCTGCCTTTGATCCTGACCCGTGTGTTCCTGAATCCAGTTCCCATCTGTTGCTGAGTCCAGTCTGGGACTTCCCCAGAGCCTGCTGGTTATGTGATTGTCATCCTGGGAGCTTGATAGGGTTTTGTATACATGTAATTATTTTCTTTTTATTATTTTATTATTTATATTTCATTAAAGTAGTTTAGTTCTTGCTAAACTAGTCTCTCTTCTTCTCTCTCTCCTGCTCGGCAGGAGAGAAGGAACATCTGTTGCTCGGCTTGCTTGGGCCAACCCAGCCCAAACCCACAACAGCATGTTAGATGGAAGCAATCCCCCATGCATCCAGAGCTGCAATAAAGAATGCCTGCCTTCTAAAAGTTCAAAAAGTCCTAGAGGGTTTTCCTTATCATTCAACTTTTATGGCATCACTTCATCCAATAGAATTTCATTATTTTTTTCTCACTCATTTAAAACAAAAAATAATTTGTATGAATCCCTACGCAGGCACACACCCTTACAGGAAAAATCTAAACAACAGAACATCATACATTATTTTACATAAAATATATGCAGGTCAAAAGACCAGAAATCACCACCTATGGATTCAAGTCCAGAATTCTTACATTGTTGCTGCAGGGTTCATTACGCTTTCATTCATTAATAAGAACAACCTGTTGGAAAGGTTAGCTGTATTTCAGTATCAGCAAGATACTTTTTAGACAAATAGTATTAAAAATGCTTTAACAGTAATACAGTTTTTGTTCATCAAGAAAATTCAAAGGCTCAGAGTTTGCATTTTGGTGTATGTAAGCAAAAAGTACAGACAAGAGAAAGAGAGATTATTTTCTCTGTCTCCTGGTTCAGAATGTTTGCCATTGAAAGCTGGTTTGTATCTAGCATAGGGAAGAACTTGTAGATAAATATATTTTGAAATAGGAAGCAGCAAGAAAAGAGTTTTTGATAGCATAAGGTGTTTCACTTAAGCTGTTAATTCATTTCCACAGTAACAATTTAGGTAAAAGAGTAAAAGTAATAAATAAGACTGTTAGCAGAGCTGTCTTGTCATACATTGTGCAAGGGATACAAAGTCACTATGTCTTGTCTGTTTAGAAAGGTTATACAACTTGACCTATGCCATTGAACAGGGTCAAGGATTTGTACATGCCATTTATTCATGAGGAAATCCCATTTTGACAAAGGCAAAATGTTTTTAGAAACATGTTATTTTGATAACATTTAAGACAAGGAAAGGATATCCTGCTAAAGCCAAAGTGGAGCTATTGGTACATTTCAGAATGTAATGTTTTATTTTTCAGTAGAGAAATTCTTAGGATTCACAGGATCATAGAACGGTTTAGGTTGGAAAGCACCTTAAAGAATTGTTTAAATGCTATGCAGTGTAAGACAAAACAGTTTCATAACCTCATGGTTCTGTCAAGTTTTGAGTGTTCCCTCCATGATTTTTTTAATAGAAAACTTTTTTTTTCATTCTATTTCATGGATTTTCCGTCAGAATGAAACCCCTGTTTTTCAACGATTGAAAGTTGTTATAGATACAGTGATACAATGTCCCACACGTGGATGTGGACTTCATGGGTTTAAAGTGCCTTAGATTAGTATAATTAATGTTACATTTTAGCATGTGTAAAAAAGCACAAGAACAAACAAACAGAAAAGTTTTATTTGGGAACTGTTGAGAACTTATGAGGAATTTCTGATATTAGTTGTTTATTACTGTGTATGCAGAATGTCATATGACCCATTGTTGATGAGATTCTTTATTATAATAGTCTAGTGAGGCAGTGGTGAATCTACCACTCACAACTTAATTTATTACAGGATTTTTATTATATTTACAAAATGTTGCCATTTTGTTTGGTTTGTTACAAGTAAGTAGGAGATACAGCAACTGCGGGCACATGCTTTCAGTCAAACACAAATGTGCCATCTTTGTGTAGTCTGTCATTCTGGCCTGGAAAAATAGAGCTTGATCTTATGAATTGTTTTTCAGAGAAACACTAATGATTGCTCTTTAGAGCAACACTATCATTTTTCATCATTCAAGGCACAATCCAAAGGTCCTAGAATTCAACAGGAATATTTATGTGGGATTCCATGGACTTTGGATCAGGAGGTGAAAAGGAGCTCCCACTCTCATTATCCAGTGAGAACTAGTGGAGTTCATTTCAAAAGGTGAAGCAGATATTGATCTGCTGTGTGAAACTCTATTACATGGTCTTCTAAACACTTGGACTAAACCCTGCGATTGTTGTACAAGGGTCCGGCTTAATATGCAAGTCACATTGGCTGACCAAGCGTGAACCTAACAATCCTCTGAAATTTTATAGCCTACAAATTCTGGCTAACCTCCTTAACCTTATTTCATGCCTAGCTACTCAATAAATATTGTGGTGGTGTTTTTTTGTTTGGCAACGAATTCTACTAGGTGTTAATGTGAAAGGTTTGTATGTGTTAACCCAGACAAAGCATAATTTCAGAATCGGTCCAAAGTGGCTCCAGCATAAACACCTTGCCCCCTTGACTCAAGTCTTCTCTGCACTGTATGTGAGAATATAATTTTGCCAGCCTGAAGGTGAGAAGCAGAAGCTAGGCTTGACCGGGGGTTGTCTTGGCGTAGGAAGGGGAGAGGAATGGCAGAGCTGCCTAGAGAACAAGGGGAAAATTGGAGAACATTGGCTTTGCTGCTCCTGCTGATCTGGGGAAGATACCAAGGTATAAGGGTGCCGATTCAGCAGTTGGCTGTGCTGGCTTGAAGGCAGCTGGGAGCAATTGCCCTGGGACACAGCCTAACCCTTACCCCAGCTTCAGGAGGGACAACAGCAGCAGAGCTGTTTTTCCAAGGTTTGCTGCAAATACAGATGATGTTTGCACCATGGCTATTTCTGTTTTTTCATCTGTTGTCTGAAGCAGCCACCCACTTTGTGACAGAAGTTCACTCCGTCCTTCCAGTACTAATTCCTTTTTTGTTTTGTTTTACTTTAAGAGACATATTCAACACTCATTTATATCCTTGCAAAATTAGTTGCAAAGACACATGGCTTTTTAAAGTCTTTAAAAGCACATTCTGGAGTTTGATTGTGACAATTCAACCTTTCCTCCTATTATAACTTTGTATTTACACTGCTGGATGTAGGAAAAATAATTAAAAAAAGATTGAAAATCAGTCTGGTTCAGAGATCTTAAAAGTCTATCAAAGATTTCAGGAGGGTTTAGGTCAAGAAAAGCTGTGAAGATCACTGAAGACTGGCATTCTCAAACCAAACATTTTAAGAAGAATCAGTGTCAATTTAATCCACAATAATGAGGGCGCTAACACTATAAGCACAATTAAGTAGTGTTGTGTTAGGTGTCAAAACTTCTTAACATGTTGCTCAGATTGTGTTGAATAATGATGTCCTTAAATTAATTAAAGTTTATTTTGATTCAGTAGCCATTTCCTTACTATACAGGATAACATCTGTAAACTACAGAAAGTAAAAAGTACTTAATATTAGAATTCTAAAACAAAATCTGAATTTGCAAAAGACTGGGGTTTCCTTGTACTTTTCTTGTTATAGTAATTCCTAAATAACTTTGAAATTCATATATCCTAAAAGTCATTGGCTTTTATTTCTGTTCAAATTAGTACCCATGAAAAAGTTGTAGCATAATAAAATATTTCCTAGGACTTTCATTTTTCAGTGATATATGGTCAACTTCTAGAGCAGTCTTTTGTCTTTTCTACACAGAGAGAAAATGCCCAAAGTCATGATGGGAGATCTTTCATAAAAAATAAAATTTTTGGCATATTTTGGCAATATATTTTGGCATTTCTGATTGCTTCAATCAGATGTTCAAAGTTATTATTGTAAGCAGGTGTCAGACAGGTATAGTAAAATGATTTTTTTCCCCACTCATAGTATATGAAAGAATTAGGAGAATAAAACTTACCAATATTGATTTTTTCAGACTGTGATACAGTAATTCAGTAATCTGACATTTGTTGATTTAAGATTAGCAGTAGTGAGCCACAGGCAGAAAACAATGCATTATACACTTTCTGATTTATGTTCCTAATCCCTATAAAACATCAAATTGAAGGTGACAAAGAGCAGATCTTCCGTGCAAGAATGTAATACAAGAAACGTTTGCCGTATGACCTGCAAATACTTGCAGAACACCATTTTTGCTGACAGCAGAGCAGTGATGTTGTTTTCACTCTGGTAAATCTAAACACACCAAATGAATTTTGGTGACATTTACTGCTCAGATCTCAGCTTTTCTTCTTCCAGTCACATGCATAATAATCTTAGTGATTCCCTATTCCAAGGCAACATGCAGTGCAGGTGCACTGAAGTGTGCTATTTCGGCAACTTCTTTCAGACTGACTCCCACAAGAATAGCTGCCATACAGCTTGTGGTTCATTGCTTAGCTATAAAATAAAGTACACACTGTACATGGACAGAAGAAGAAAGGAATTAGGCAAATTGAACACAACTGGCTTATAACCTTTCACGCGCACACACACCTTTTTTTAATTGTTTAAGGCAAACAGCCTAATGACAACTAAATTGCCTCTGAAATATGAACCTACACTGACATCAGTTAACTGCTGTCACAAAATTGATGCAGGTTATGCAGTTCTTATGACCTGCTGGATGTTGGTGTGTTTTGAAGGCAGGATAGAGCACTCAGCAAGTCTGTTCCTTACTTAGTCCTACATTTCTGTTTGCTCAATGTGAAAAAAAAAAATCCTTTTTTGTATTTTCTTCCTTCCAAAAATATACCAGTGTGCTTTTGAATTCCTCTAGCTTGTTTGCTTTTTCCTTTTTGCACTTGGTATGTTTTGGATAAGCAACGTATTTTCAGCAACATTGTGTATTTACATGTTAGTGGGTGTTTGTGAAATGGCTGGTTTGATAAATGCTGCTCTAAATGGCTTTTCTCCTTTCTGTTGTGAGAACTTCTAATTTTTGCTAGAAGAGAAAGGGAGAACTTTATAAAACCATCATTTTTCTTCAAGCTAGATCCTACATTTCTGCTGAGAAATCTATTTCGAGAAAGGCAAACTGTTTCCATAGAAAATCACCCTATCAAAACTGCAGTTATTCATCAGAAAAGGTTTGGATGGAAACACTTCATCCATTCTCACTTCTTTCTGCACTAATAGCTATCTTAAATACACAGATCTTTGTATGCCTTCCAGTTAGATCCCTGAGCCTCAAAGATTAGAGGTGTACCCTTCCCTAACAGTTACCTCATTTGCAATTGCCTGATCAACACTCAGCCCTCAAGCACAAGTTCAGTCTTTCATAACATTAATTTCTGATAGCCAACTTAAAATCTGGGGCAATTGAAGACATTCTCTTGAAGCAGCATTTTTTACTTGTATATTTTTTAGGTTCTTCAGTATTCTATTGGGTTACCAAAAAAAAAAAAAAAAACACCAAAAAAGAAAAAGGAGTGATGGATGAGCAAATTAATGGTGCTTGCCTTTTTTTCTCTTCACAATAACAACATTACTTTCAAAGTATTATTTATAGTCATGTAATATATGGATTTTATTTAACATAAAATTAGTGTATTATTTTACATCATTTCTAGATATTATAGCTAACAGAAACTAAGCAATAACTCTAATTTTTTGTTGCAACAGTCCATTGTGCAATTTTATGCACACTCGTCGTTGTGTACTCTTTAATAGTGAGATAGTACAATACTATAAGACATGCATGATTTTTAACAATTTTTTTACTGATGGATAATGTGGTGTTCATTATTGTCATGGAATAATTTCTAAGTACTGTGTGCTCGTTATAAGGTTGTTATTGGAATATAAGAATGAAATGTATAGGGATTAAAATGACAAGCAGGATTTAGACTTCATCAAGAAATTGATTTGTGTTTGTGGATAATGCTTGCATTTCTAAGTGTAGAGATTTTACCTACTTCCCACATGATTCGTAAATTCCCCTGTTGCGTCCAAGATATTCAAGTGCTAAAATATACACAACAGGCATTGTAAAGGGGTGGGAATGTTTCAGAGGAAACTTGCTGAAATAAAACATACAGGGAGTTATCTGAAGAAGCCAGTCTAGGAATTGTTGGTAAGATTTTTGGTAAGAGATTCAAATGTGGATTTGTTGCTGGTTTTCAAATAACCAGTCTTATAGTTCTGCTTAGCATGAGCCAAACCTATCTGTAACTTACTGAATATGAACATTTAATCCCCCAAATCTAGCAGAAATTGAAAGCATGAGAATGACACTTGAAAGGGACCAGATGAATAAGCAATCTGTAACCAGGACAAATAACATTGCAAAAAACCCGCATTCAGCTAATCACTTTCTCAGACTCTGTGTCCTATTGCATATCTATATTTTTTTGTTTATCTTCCCGGCACGCATTGAGAAATGTCTCCTAAATCAAGAATATTAGTTCAGCGTCAGTTTAGCAAACCACTTCAGCATAAATTTAAATGTTCTCTTCCCACTGTCCTTAATCCCAGGAAATTATAGGTACTGTGCAGCCTCCTAGACTTTGTTTCCTTCGGCCTGGACAGGTATGTTAATACATGGATAAGCAGACTTTCCTACTCCTGAGTAGTTTTACTGCTTTTGGAGATATCTGTATCTGCCTTTATCCGCAGGTTGCTATGCACTCACCAAAGGTCAGCTTTCATGTGAAAAGTGTAGTTTCTTGATAAAGGTCCCTGGCAAATTTAATGACGTTTCTTGTGAGCGGATGAGTCAGTAAGACTGTACCCCTCTGACAAATAGAGGATAGGATCACACAGTGAGATACATTATTTTGGACACATTTTTCATGCACACAGAGCTGGCAAGAAACAGTTACACTAGAGCATAACTGTTGGAGCACCATTTTGAACCTAAATTAACATGGTCTATTGAGTAGTATGGTGTACTAGCTTGAGGGTTGTAGTGATTTAACACTCGTGCCAAGGTGGAGCAGAAAAGGTGGATGACCACGCCTGCGTCTTCTGAGGTTTCTCTCTGGTGTTAACAGGCCTTTCTGTTATCAGGTATATCTGGTGAAGTGGTAAGGAGAGTGATTAATCTTTGTTCTAAATTGCTGTGGCATACCTCTGCCTTTAATTTATGTGCACTTTGAGAGTCAGTCCTTCTGAAGAATAGTGTTAGTCAGTGATCATTCAGGGCTTGCTACATTTGGCGTAAAAGTAGTACCACGAGTTAAGGACTTTTGCTAAGTCTGGGCCTCAAGAGATACAAGATTGGCAGGAGAAGTAACAACTGCTGTATGAAATTCCATGGTTTGTTCAGCCAGCAAAAATCAAAAACCTGTCTTGTGACTGACAGAGAAGAAATACAAAGTCTTGTACTGAATGGGAAAGGGTAGGCACCATCTGCTACTCTGTAGAGTAGGATTATAAAATATGTCAGTCATGCCATTGCTGAGAAAAGCAGAGAAAATGCTGCATGTCACTGCATCTGTTATCACAGGTACAACTTCCAGGGTAGAAAAAAATGCCTGATATAGTGCAGAGATGCTGCTGTTCGTGGTTATGTGCCTCACCACTCCTTCAGGTTCAGGCTCTAGATTCCAGGAATAGTCTCCATCCTGCTGGAGGACGAATCATACAGAGAAATACAAGGGAAACTTCACATTTACTTTAGTTCTTGTCAGTAGAGAAAAGATAACATATTTCTAGTCTAAGACTTCCCATGTGGATTCATATACATCCTAGTACTAGACTAATTAATGGATTCATGTACAAAGAAACTGAAAGCTCCCTGGCTTAAAATTTTTACAGACTTTGAAAAACAGTTGTTCATTCTGCATCTTCTCAGAGTGACAGATGTTCAAAATCCATGGCATTCAGGTTCTCAAGAGACCTTCATTCAACACAAGCATCAGCATTATTGGAGGCATGCTCTTGGCCAAAAAAAATCTGGCCAAGGTCAGAGGCCAGAAGATCAGATTTGCCAATGGGCAACTCTTGCATGTGCAGAGAATAAGGCAGATTAAATGGTCTGGGGTGTTCAGTACAAAGGGGCATGGGATGCCCAGATGAGTCCCCATGGTGTTCTAGAAAAGGGGCTCTATTTTATTTATTCTTCGGACCACTGATGCCATATGGTTGAGATAATGTTGGAATAACTGAAAGGTGGAGATAAAAAAAAATGAGCCCTAGTCTGGTTGCCAATTTCAGTTTACAGTCCTTTAAGGATGCAATTTGGAGTAGTGATGAAGGATGTTTTGTGCATATCTTCTTATCTTGTGTTCCAACTTCCTGCTGCATAGATTTCTTTAAAGAGGAGTTGATGAATAAATTTTTGAGTTTTCAGAAATATCATTTTACTGATCACTCTGAAGAATGTGGGTTCTGTTCTTTGCTCAGCTCTTAGTGAATGACAAAAATTCTTGAGAAGTCAGAGGAATGATATTATCCTCATATATGACTAGGCAGAGAACCTAGTTCATGCTGTAGGGTTTACAGGTTTTGGAATGCTAAAAGGTGAAAAGGACAAAAATTTAACTGTTTTTCTCCTGTTCAACATTTTAATTTCATCTTCTTCCACAAGTATAGCATATGCGAAACAGAGAGCATTTCCCCAAGAAACCCACTTCCTGATGATATTTACAGAACGTCTATCATTTGATAAAGATTTAATTACATGAGAACCCATGGCAAAAGCACCGCTGATCAGATTCTGACTCTGCATTACCATTTAGAGGGATGTAA
This sequence comes from Chionis minor, assembly GCA_013398295.1. Lineage (NCBI taxonomy): Eukaryota > Metazoa > Chordata > Aves > Charadriiformes > Chionidae > Chionis > Chionis minor. The sequence continues at coordinate 85,505 of VZSF01011328.1, forward strand.
TGTATCTGAGCTCAGAAACACAGCAGTCCATTTTTCACTAATGTAAGTCACAAACAGACCCACAATCATCTGATTCATTAAACACTGAGAAACAAAGATGTGTTTAGAAATGGTGTAATAGCTTTGACTGCCTTTTTCCTGTCCCTGCCTTTGCCCTTTAAGTATTGGCCTTATTTTGTTGCTGAACCAGTCATACCGCTCTGTTCATTTCTGATTCTGTATGCTCTTTCTAGAAGAGCAATTTCTATAGAAAACCACATGCAGAATCTTAACAGCTAGATTCACATTAACTGAGTCGAGACAGAATTATCATTTCCATATCTATACAGATTTCTGTGTTGATTTTAGAACCATGATACGTAAGACCTAAAGGATATTTTGAGGTATGAATAAAAAAGAAAGCTTTCCTGGTTTTGCTCCTGAAGAGGCAAAAGGTGAAGACTGCTTAAAAAAACACCAAATCCAAACCAAAAAACAAACAAACAAAGAAACCCAAATCACAACACAAAGAAACACCCAAAATGAAAACAAAAGCTCTTTTGGATTTTTTAAATATTATATATATGTATATATATTATGCATATCTATATTACATGCATTATATATTGCATCTACTCTTTTTTTTAAAAAATAAAAAGAAGCTGTAAAAAATGCTACAAGAATTGGGAAAATGTATAGTTATTCATTCACAAATTGCCAGGAAATTTCTGATTCTGGCATCTGTGTTTTTTGAAAAAGAATGGGGTCTGCCTTTCAGAAATCCAAAAGCACAGCTGGTCAAAAAAAGCTTTCCTTTCACTAGAAAAT
>VZSF01011328.1:87347-112096 GCA_013398295.1 Chionis minor
TATATTTACATATATTTATATTTATTTTCATTTTTATTTTTATTTTTATTTTTATTTTTATTTTTATTTTTATTTTTATTTTTATTTTTATTTTCATATTCTGTTTATAAATTCTCAAAAGTATCCTTCATAAGCACTTGCAGAATGAATTATTTTCAGCATATTTTCAATTGGTTATTGTATCTTCTGTACTGCTGTGGCAGCACATAATAAAGACAACTGAAAGCACAGATACAATCTATCCTCTGCTACCTATCATCAGCTGGGGCAAGGCTTAATACTCAGTTACCTGTACTAGATTAACAATTTGTACTATAATATTATGCCACTATAAGAATTTACTTTTAAATATCATTTAACATATAGGTTATAGATTATAGAGATTACAGAGTATTTGGCGGGTACATATATAAAGAAAGTGCATGTGAATGTGTACATACACACACACCTACATGCATGTATGTAATATGTAGCGGCTCAAGTGAAGTTTGGGGCTCGTTGTGCTCAGCACTGAATATATTTCTTGCAAAAAACAATTGCTCCCACAGATTTGTATCCTGTATGAAACAGGCATTGCTAGGCATACAGTCAAAGGAAAGGGAATGGGCACTGCAGGAAATTGCCTTGCTCAGGGTCACACAGTAAGTGGGTGATTAGTGTTCCCTTTCATAGCCAGACTGTTGATATGTCCATTACACAGCAAGGCTTCCAACCCAGGGATGGTGAGAAGGAAAATATCCAAACTTGTGAAAGGCAGCGTTTAAAAACAGAGAGTCCTTTCTTTAGGATTTTTATGAATTAATACCATCTATTTCCATTGTTATTATTTAAGAAGGACAAGTTTGGAAGTTGAGTAAAGAAGTGTCAGGCTATAAACTGAAAAATTAGAGAGATCAGCTCTAAACAGGGACTTAAAGTTCAGGCAAGCAGCAAAGGACAATAATAGCAATTACTATCAAAGGGATCCTTTAAACAGCCCTCATTTGGGAACTTCATTGTTCTGTCAGGAGCAATTTACTTTCTCAGATAACATAAAGAATCTTTTATATTTTCTATGCTTTTGCTATGAGTATACTTTCTCCTTTGAATATCCTTGCTAGGTCTTACTAAATTACCTTTCTTATGCTTAGATATTATTTATAATAAAAAACCCCCACCTTTAATACAGCTGTGTTTTATTCTAGAAAATTATTACAAATCATTACAAAGTATTTAGAAATTGCATATTTTCTGCTCTATTTCTGGAAAAGATATTTCTTGAGTTACCAGGAATATTTATAATGGTGGTAGTTTTATGTCACACTGTGACATTGTATAGTGCTCTAATCACCTGGTGAATTACAGCCTTCTTTGGTGAATGGCTGAAGGTTCAAATATGAGAAGAAATCTGCTGTTATGCCAGTGTGGTTTATCTGAGTCCCGTAAGTGTATTAAAATGCTTTTGTAATGCAGAAGTGTTAGTGTAATTGAATTTAATTTTTTACTATGTTGCACAAAAGTTTCTGCTTTAAAGTCTTCTTTTCAGGAATGTTAATAATATATATTAAAAATAATACTTTAGACTAATTTAGATACAGCATGCCAAACCAAATATTAAAACGACATCCCCCCAGATAAATTCAGTATAGCTTGATAGACCATATATTAGAAGGTCAAAAATACATTAGTGGTTTCAAAGGCACCTTTGCTTTTCTAAGATAGAAATGGTTTAAATTTGTGGTGAAAATATTACAGATTTAGATTTACATAAACTTAACTAATTGTATAGAGTATTAAGTAAAACAAGACAACACCTTAAAATATCACTCCGCTGTTCCTCAGTAAAAGTTGTGGAAAGATTTGAAGTAGGCAATTAAGCTCTGCAGGGCACCATAATTGGAGCCATCAGATGTAAACTGATGTTTTCTCCCTGTTCTTCACAGCTTATGTTTCCAGGAATGAGCTGAAATGCTCAAAACTTTATTTTTTAACTCTCTACTTTCATGGTCAAAGAAGGTCAAAGAAAACATATCCTCCATGATGAGCAAGACTGGCAAACTGGTAACAATGGAGAAGGCTGAGCTATTCAACAACTGCTTTGCCTCAGTCTTCACTGAAAATCTCTCTTCTCATGCCTCTCAAGTGGATGAACTGCAAGACAGGAACTCAGGAAGCAAAGTCCTTCCTACTCTGAAAGATCAGGCTCGTGACCACCTGAAGAACCTGAACATACAAAACTCTATGGGACCTGACGAGATGCATCCCAGAGTCCTGGGGGAATTGTCTGATGTAGTTGCCAAGCCACTTTCCGTATTTGAAAAGTCGTGGCAGTCAGGTGATTCCCAGGTGACTGGAAAAACGGAAACATTGCAGCCATTTTAAAAAAGGGTAGAAAGGAGGACCCTGGGAACTACCGCCCTGTCAGCCTCACCTCTGTGCCTGGGAAGATCATGGAACAGATACTCCAAGAAGCTATGCTAAGACACATGGAGGACAGAGAGGTGATTTGAGACAGCCAGCATGGCTCCACCAAGGGCAAGTCCTGCCTGACCAACCTGGTGGCCTTCTAGTGATGTAGTCACTACCCTAGTGACTACATCAGTGGACAAGGGAAGAGCTACAGATGTCATGTATCTGGATTTCTGTAAGGCCTTTGACACAGTCTCCCACAACATTCTTCTCTCTAAATTGGAAAGATATGGATTTGATGGGTGGACTGTTTGGTAGATGAGAAATTGGTTGAATGGTCACATTGAGAGGGTAGTGATCAACAGCTCAATGTCCAGATGGAGACTGGTGACAAGTGGCGTCCCTCAGGGGTCCATACCACAGCCAGTACTGTTCAATATCTTCACCAATGACATAGACAGGGGTACTGGTAGATGAAAAGCTGGACAGGAGCCAACAATGGGCACTTGCAGCCCAGAAAGCCAAACATCCTGGGCTACATTGATAATTGACTCCTTTCAAATACCTATCAATCCTGCAAGGTTGTTCTTGTGTCTGGCACAGATTAAATATTTTTTTTCATTAATTTTCAGTTATTTGGTATAAGCAAGAAAATTGAGAAGATTTTCTATAAAGGGAAAAGTTAGTGAAGGGATTGTGCCCTTAAGTTGAGGTACTTGGAATGTGTAGCTTTGGAAATTAAGACTAAGCCACCATGTCAATAGCAAGTTCACAGCAGTACTGAAGTGCTTATATGTATGCAGTCTGTCTTAAAATGAAATTATGCCAAAAATTTCATTGTTGTGGAAGCCCCAAGTCAGACACATGCCTCATGTGGATGACCAAAATCAACAGTATTGCCCCAAAACTAGAATTTGATTATATCCCATTGACTATTGCAACCTTCAGTGGAAGATGTAGCAATCTTCTTGCAGATGGAGGTTTATTGATAGCAGACAGCAAAGCTCCAGAGGAAATTAACATGTTTCTTCCTTTTTCAGTAATTGCCTATGGTATGGAGATGATTGTTTAGAACCACCTTCAGTTACAAATAAACTAAATAAAGGTTGCAAATGGAAGTAGCTTATGCCCTGGAATAAATGAATTGCTTACGATGGGCAGTATCAGCAACCTGACTGTGATTTTTATATTGATTCACTCAAAGCTTTTTATGGTTAATAAGCTGAGAATGACAAGTGCAAACATTATTATTGATATAACTAATAATGATTTAGAGAGTCTTCATCCAATAGTGCTCCCAAGCACTACCAAATAAAGTTCTGAAGGCTATGTTTGAGCGAAATTGTACTGATTTAAACCCCAGTTGTATCTCTTTGAGGTCAGTTTTAGTTCTTTAGTGTTTTATACTTGTGATTTCTTTCCTGTTGCTTTCTGCGTACTACTACTATGTTTATACACTGCTGCTATATTTATACAAAACATAAAACAACTAGAACCAGAAAGCCCTGACTAAAGCTGTGTATGGCTAAAGCTGTATGAATCAGCACAGATCCTGAAACAAGAAGTCCATTAAAAAGGTTTATTTTTCCTGTGTGTCTGAAAATATAGTGTGAAGTGATCTCTCTAAAGGAGTATGTCTAAAGCGCAAGTAAATTTAAATAGGATAAAATAGTTTCCAGGCTAACTAAATACTCACCCAAAATAGATGAAAGCTTAAACCAGAGTTATCTTGGTATCTGAGAAGCAGTTACTTGGTCTGCAATGGAATTCCAGGATTACAGAGTAAGGTATCTCTCTTTTCAATACTCTTTTGGTAACATGGAGGAAGATATAGCTCTCATACCTAACAAGGCTGATAAATAATATTAAAAAATATGTAATTCTCAAATATTAAGGTAACGACAACTGTAAGTTTTTAGGACTGGAGCTTTGTACAGTCTAAAATACACTAGGAAAATGCTCAGTACATTTTGCGATCTTCACAAAAATAAGAACATCCTGAAGGTCTTTGCTACTCGCCTATGGTGATGTCTTTACATTTTATACTGCACATTTAAAAGGACTATACATATGAATATTTCCAGTATACAGTTTTGAATGCTTTCTTTGCAGTGAATGGGGAAGAATAACTTAATTCTATTTATTTATTTTTATTTATTTACTTGTATATTACCTTAGTCCATTGTAAATATGCTGAATACATTTATTTTTAAATACTTTTCCATAGATAATAAATTACTTCCATATGGAATATTTGTGTTACTAGGAAAGGCTCCTCTTTCAACTATTTTAGCAAAGGACCATGACCCAAATTCAAGCATTTACATATCTTTCTGTTTTGCTCAAAGTTTATATCAGCTTGTATGTAAGAGTATCTACATTCCATCATTGGAATTCCACCTTCCATACTGGATTTTATCAAAGTATGTTGCTCTTTTATACCTCTAAGAATATCTTGAGTTTCACTGAATAACACATTCCTTTTTATAAGAAACGATATTTTTCTTTGAAAGAACATAAATTTAATATTTCTTTATCACTTGTGTTACATGAATATTCAGCACAATGATTTTCCCTTAGTTATTGTATGCCAGTCAATATCTGTCAAAATGACAAAAACTTCACAGTTCATTTAGAATGGTCTCATAGTAAGAAATTTAATTTGTTGTTGTTATCAGCGATTTCCATTGCTTGTAGTGTAAAGAAGCAAGTGTGGAATTGCTGGGAGGATGACATTTCTTTACAGAAGATCCTAACTTTCATCAGTAATAAAAACTGTGTTTACTACCAAAAGATGACTAAATTTTTTCTACCTTTAAGGCTGAAGCTTTAAAGCTGAAGGAGAAACAATTAACACATAAGCAAAAGTGTTACTTTTTAAAAATTGAAAAATAACACAAAAACTTGTAAACTGCAGCCTGAAGAATAAAAGTTTTATGCACTTCAGTGACACCAGAATTTACTTGCCCTGTTTCATTTAGACTAATTAAGATGACCAAAACAAGACAAACAAACAAAAAAGTGAGGAAATGAAAATATCTTCAATATCTTCTGTGAACGAGAGGGTTAAATAAGGATATGTAGTAGCTATGTGTAACGTCATTTTACAGAGATATAGAGTAATCAAACCTCTTGTAAGATGTCCTCTCACATTTATTAGACTAGATGGTTAGCGAAAACAGTTACACTTGTGCTGCTTCTAGAAGGCCAGAGAACCTTATAGAACAAATCTGTTTAAATATACTACAGATGACTACTCTTACTATGCTTGGATAAGTCTGGAACATTTAAACCTCTTTGAATTTTTTTTATTAACACTTATTTAAATCAAAGCATCATTTGAACCAAGATATTTATTGCTTGCTATTGAACACACAAAGGGACTAGAATCATCTATATAAATAAATAAATCAAAGTGCTTGCACTTTGGACAAATAGCTTTTTTGATATTGCCTTCTCTAACATAAACGCGTGAGATGTGGTTTACAAAAAAAAAGAATTGAAACCAACAGTAAATAAAGAAAAAAATCACACATGCACATGCAGACAATAACATCATTGGTGGGAAGGCACACTAATCACACAGGCAGGCACACGTTTGGAGAGTGGTTTGATACCCATGTGCTAAGAGTGGTAGCAGACTTCCCATAAAATAATAAAAGAATAATAGATAAGTATTCTTCAAAGAGACAAAATATGCAAATGTAGCTATTAGTGCAGTACCATTGTGTCTTTAACTGTATTCTTTCTATCTCTCTGTGTTTTCTACTTTGGGAACCCCAAGTAACATTATGTGTGGCAAAAATCAGCAATAAATAATGTAATTTTTATGCAGTTCTTTCCCTTGAAGAATCAGACATTGAAATATTAATTATTTTTCTGCGTAAGTCCCAGATACCTTTTTCTCAGCAAAGTCTTTACAGAGCAAAACAGAAGCAGATTTATCCCCCACCACAAAACTCTAAGTAGAACAGGTAGTAAATAGCATCAACGTATTTTGAACTAAAAAAAACCCTCTAAAAAGTCATATGATTAAGTGCAAGTATAATTTCAGTCTGCAAATGCTTGCCAGCCTGAGTGAGTCTAATGCGTGAAGAAGGTTCACTGCTCGACTAAATTCATTGATACTATTTTGAATCAGAAAAACCTTGCATGTAGGCTCGCTTTCTGTTAATTTCAAGTTCCATACAACTTAAATGCTAAATATTTTTATGACTTATCTTTTTCCATGACACACATAATGTAAGCTACTGAAAAATTAATCAATCTGTTATATTAATTCATATTAAAATAGCACTAGTCAATAGTTTAAAATTGTATCTGCATCAGATTTGGAAATACACGTACGCGCACACCCTTCACAAAAGAGTGGGACAGAAACTAAGAACTATGCATTCAGTATGTGGGGATTTTAGGTCTTAAACACTATGTTAATCATTTGTTTCTGAATGTTTCCTTTCAGAAATTAAAATTGGTGAATCTGGATGGATTGATTCTTGAGATGTCAAATTCTCAGTGAAGACAAGGAAAAAACAATCATAAAAGTACTCTCATGTTAATTTCTTGATGTCTATTCTGCAGTCAAGAGGAAAATCTAAGGGGTGACAGAGTTCATATTTCATAATGGTTTTTTTTATTATTATATTATTTATTAAATAGGGACCAAGTTTGACAAGTTACTATATGGTGTTCAAATTTGTCTCATACACTTGCTTAATGGCTATTGAGGCTTAATGAATCTACTGATGTGATTCTAAACTGTTGGGTGCTGAATTTTCAGGAAGCATTCTATAAATATACTAAAATTACATAAATATACTAAAATGCAGTAATACAAGAAATATTTTTTTAAAGCATGATGGTTTAAACTCCTGTAGAACCAGATCATCAGCTTCAGAAGAGCTGTAGCTTTTCTAAGCTGCTAGAGCCTCTGGTAAACTAAGTTTGCTTTCTTAAACATGCATTCAAATCTCCATGAAGATTACATTTCATGCAGATTTGATTTCCACTACTTTAATTTTCTTAGGCAAGAAAATGTTGCCATACTTTTCTGACATGTTTTGGTCTAACTGTACATTTATGCAGGGGATTTGCAAAGGCAGGTAGCCAGTAATGTCATAATTGAACACTAAGAATAGGATGCACTTTCACAACCAGTGCATAAGTATATGTGCTTGGCAGGTTGCTGAAACAGGGAAATGTCCTCTCTGTAATTTGCAGTTAGTGCCATTCAGTACCACACTGCCTAAGCACAATTCTGTACTTTCATATTCTGATTCAGTCAGGTCTCTAACGGAAAATGAAAAGAAAAGAAAGAAAGGAAAGATCAGATTTTTTTTACTACTTACTATTCTTTACGGTAATAAGAAAAATCTGTTTACACACAACCATGTTAAAGCTGTCTCTTAAACCAACAGTTGGTAACAAATGCAATGGTAAGGTTGATAGATCATCTTCAGGTGATTTGGCTCATTTAATATAATTAATGAAAAATGGAGAAAAAACCAAAACAGTATTTTCCATTCACTCTTTTCAGTGCTTAGCCTAGCAAAACATTTAGTCAGGAATGTGTCCCAGTAGGACAACTCAAAGACCTGCTCTTTTTGGTATACTCAATTAGGTTATAGTATCAGAATACCAGAACAAATTTCCTTGGCTTTGTGTGTAAAGGGACAGATTCTGTCCAAAGATCTGGTTTTAATTTGTTCTCTCTCTTTCAGTGGCTAAGTTTTGTGTATAGTTCAAGAACAGAATATAGTTTTTACGACTCACCTTGGGCTTTTGAGCTGTTTGGTATGCATTTTTTACCTCTTCTAAAAATTACAAATAAATTTCTCAGAATTTGGGTTGTTTGGGATGTTTATGTTTGCTCTTGGTTTCTTTTGCTTGTTTGGCTTGGTTTGGGGGTTTTTGTTTGGTTTTGGTAATACTAATGGAGGATACTGTAGTGTCAGTGAATACTTTTTTTTTTTCGACTTGGTGCTTTAAAAATCTCAGTCGACATTTTAACCTATAGGTATTTGTTAATGGTAAATCACGCACAATAATTGTTGCCTACAGATTTTGAAGAAGGCCTTAACTGATACATAGAAATGTTGGAAACCTGTTTGTGTATCTTATAAACATGACTTCAGTGATTCCAGAAATGCCCTGACTAACATCCACGTAGCTACTTAAAGAGAGCCATAGATTTCATTATCTAAATAAATAAGTATACTTGTAAGTGAAATTAATATCTAATATTAGTGAATTGTACAAACCGCTTATGGGCATCCTGTCAGCTAATACACAGATACATTTTTTTCCCCCCAAATACCCAGCAGAATTATGTAATTAAAATATTTCTCCATGATGTGTCTGAAACCACTTCAAAGGTAAAAAGGTTCATAAGAACAAGAAAAGGAAAACAAAAACTGAAAGACTGAAGAATTAGCAGGGAAAAACTGACCACAAAATAACATATTAAAAAAAATTATTCAGTTCAGTCCTCCAAGGAAGATGATAATGGAAAGAGTAAATCACCTTTATTACACGGTGCAGTGGGTGATCTGACTAACACCACACTGGGAGAGGACAGAGCTGATTCCAAATTGTTCTATTCTACCGCACTGGGAGAGGACAGAGCTGATTCCAAATTGTTCTATCCCACCAGTAACCTTTCAGGACTGTGTGTATCCTTAGTTATTGCAGTTTTTTTCTTTCTTTTTTTTTTTCTTTTCATTTGGCTACAACCTTAGGGTAACTTTTTACTTTTATTTTTTAAAGTTATTTTCTTTTTGTCCTGAGGTATTTGTACTGCTCTGCAGAGCTTTGAACTACTGTTATATAAACATATTAATACAGCTAAGTCATAGCTCACACTGGTCAACAGGGAGAAAACTACAAAGCACTAACTTACAGAATGAGATACCCTCATGATTAAAGAAGTTGGACAGAATTTGTTTGAAGTTCTCAGAGGATGACAGATAGACTTGTTTTAATTCCGTAGACATTTCTGTTTAGAAGCAATCATTTCAGTGGGGAAAAGTCTAAAAAAAGAGAAAAAAGACAAGCAAGAAAGTCCCACACCTGAAAACAGTACAGATAAAATAACAGACTTTCTTTCTCTTTTGGGGTTTGCAGACTGTTGTTCTGCATAAAGAAAACACTCTTTAGAGCCTATTGGAACTTATGCATCTGATATGAAGATCTATATTAATCCATAGCTCCCTCCTCCTAGATAAGAGATCCTAAATATGATGTAGACAGATCATTTGAAATTTCTAAAGTGCAAAGAAGTTTCTAAAAGTGTTCTATGTTAGAGAATATTAATTCAATTCAAGGGAAGGAAGGGAAGGGAAGGGAAGGGAAGGGAAGGAGAAGGGAGGAGAGGAGAGGAGAGGAGAGGAGAGAAGTTTCTAAAAGTGTTCTGTGTTAGAGGGTATTAATTCAATTCAATACAAAGGGGAGGGGAAGGGAGGGGAGGGTACGGAAGGGAAACATTCCACTTTGTCTAACACACAAAAATTACTGTATTGCAGAAGTGTCCTGATCTCTCAAATAGGATTAAGAGTATTTACTAAAGATATAGGCACTGCAGATGTCAAGAAGTTTGGTCTCTGTAAAAATGGATAGGGAGGTACAGAACCGTAATCAAGCTCTTCAATGTATTCTTGTATATTCTGATCAATGCATGATTTGGCATAATCTGCAGAGGGGAGGAAATCAATTACTTTCTATCAAGGGAAAGCTCCAGGGTTTTTATTGTTCTGGGGAGAGGTGGTAGGGTAGACCTTGGTGCAAAAAAATTAAGCTGGTTTAAGAGATTCAGCCTTTAAGCCACCATATTCTATTACCTGCAATCTAAGAGATGAGAAATAAGCCACAGCAGAGACCATTTCATTCTTGCCAATACCCCATTAGACCTTTGGAATAACTTGTTCTCAGTTTGGCTTCTGGTCGTTTACAGAGGATGCACTTTGGATACTTTTTGTTTCTTTACAATTGCCTTTTGTAGATGTTTGTTTTGTTTTTCTCCCACAGAATTCCATGTGGTGAGGGAAGTTATTAGCTCCCCTTTCTAAAACGATTGCCTCTTTAAAGCCATTTAGAAGCTATAGGCATTTTGTTTAAACTCTATGCAGCGTATTCAGCCTTTAACAAGAGATTGTGAGGGTTATCATTATTACCTATGTACTATACTTTGGGTTGCCTGATTTAATTATAACATTTGTTACTTTAAGACTTTCACTATAATTGAGAATAAAAATCTTTCTTGTTCATATGTGTTTGAGGTAGTAATGATAATGTTTGTATGCCAGGCTAAGTGAACTCTGGCAAGCTTAAAGAAAGATTTGGGAACTAGGAAAATGTAGGGGGCCAGTACATTAGGGGGAAAAAAAAAGAGTCTTTTCATGGTTTCTCTGAACTAATTTAACTATTATTTAAAATGACTACTGGCAGCATTTGTAACATTAATCGTATAATGATTTTCTCGTATTTTAACTACAGTAATTAAAATGTGCAGAGACTATTTCTTATTCCTGCTGCAATATAATGTTTTCACTTGACTGCAGCTGAACTGCAATTTGGCCTTTATGTTGTAAGAAAAAAACACCAGGACTGCTGGGAACAAATGGATCAATTAAACAATGTTCTTTTGTAATGAGGGTTACATCATTCTGCCAATGATAAAAATCTGTAGCTGAATCTGTCACTAATGATATATGCCATCTTCTTAGCCCCATGATGGTAACCTATCAGGAGGCAACTATCAGGCTTAGCTTTCTATTGATCCTTGCATGTTCTCTTTCAGAAGTCAGTAAAAAGTGCAGATCAGCTCATTATAAAATGCTAATTTTATGATCAGAGGCTACTGGAGGCTGAAAATAGCAATATCAATATTGGTCTGAAAATGTAATTTGTGATTACTTCTTCTCTAATCTGTTTTCCCATTTTGTGTTTTGATTTTGGACAGCAGTAATATTGTATCAAATCACAGTCAAGCTCCCGGTGTCCAGTACTAAGGCAAACACCAGCAAACTAAGCTTGGTGATAGCAGACATATGGAGCTCTATAGCACAAGATGTCAGTGATCAGTTCTGCATATATAACTCTGGAAAAAAAAAAAAAAAAAAAAAAAAAGGAGCTTGCATGACTTGTGGGGTTTGTTATAGCCTTATATACCTAGACAGGAGGCAGGTCCATCTATGTTACTAGTTGTGGTTATGAGATCAGGGCTGACCACCCAAACACTGGGACCCTGAGGGCATCTAAGGAACAGTGATAAGTGCAGGAACCTAACTGCCGTGAAAAGGAAGCACACTGACTGCTCCCTCAGACCATCCAAGGAAGATGATCAGGTCATTGTGCCTGGAGTGAAACCCACTCAGAGGGGTCAAGAGGGAAACTCTCTCCCTGTAATGCCCTGCATATTGAAGGGGTTCATGGCCTAAAGCGCTGCAGGGATGCAGGAGGAAGAGCATTCTGGGACTTCGTAAAGTGTATTACGGAGCACTATATAATGTGTTTGACTTGGTGTAAACTGTTTAGGGAAAGGACCATAGGGAGGGAAAATGTCTCCAAGGAGACCTTATAGCAGCCTTACAGTACCTAAATGGGGCCTACAAGAAAGCTGGAGAGGGACTTTTTACAAGGGCATGTACTGATAGGACAAGGGATGATGGTTTCAGACTGGAAGACAGTAGATTTAGATTACATCTCAGGAAGAAATTTTTCACTCTGAGGGTGGTGAGGCACTGGAACAGGTTGCCCGGGGAAGTTGTAGATGCCCCATCCCTGAAAGTGTTCAAAGCCAGGTTGGATGAGACTCTGAGCAATCCTGTCTAGTAGGAGGTGTCCTTGCCCATGGCAGGGGGGTTGGAAGTAGAGGATCTTTAAGGTCATTTCTAACATAAACCATTCTATGACTCTATAAAAAGGGTGGATCAGGGAGGAACAAGCATAGGAAAATAGAGAGAAATGGGGTTAAAAAAACACTGGTCCCATGTAAACAGGAGTTGGTCAGTATGCTTGTCTGAGTCTGTGCCTTATCACGCCAGTCTATCCTATGTTTTTTGTCAAATCCTACTTCCAAATACAGTCTGTGTGGGTGCACTCTTAGTTCTGACTCTGTGTGTGTGTGCCGCTAGACCTTCAAGGTGGACTCGCCTGTGAGCATAAGAGGCCTGGGTGCCGGTAACTGAAGGAGGACCACAAACCTCAGGGGCCTACAGGTGCAAGTGCAGCAACAGGGGATACCAGGGATTGGCTACTGTGTAGACAGAGTGTCTAAGACCAGGTACAGGAGAGACCCATACGTTGTGAGTGCACATGATCCACTAGCAAACTTCGACCCTGATTAGCTGGAGAGGAGGAACAGGATGAGGCTGTCGGTGCTGCTTATGCTTGTGCAAGTGCTATGTGTCTGCGTGGGTACCAGGAAGGACTCTGCTGTCTGGTCGCTGGAATTTTAAGTCATATATCAGTAGTAAGAGCACACACCCACACATATATGAAAAGCCTTTATACATACACACACACATATATTTATATATACACATATATATTGCATTACATATATATAAATATAAAGTTATATATTAGCTATATATATCTATAAAAATGCTTTTTTAAACAGTATATAGTTGACATCCTGTTGTGAGTTAACCTTGATGGACAGCTGAGTACCCCACAGCTCATCCCCCTGCAGTGGGATGGATCAGAGAATCAGAAGGGCTAAAGCAAGAAAACTCATGGGCTGAGATAAAGGCAGGTGGAGCAAAGCTGTACAAGCAAAGAAAAGCAAAATAATAAATTCATTCACTGCTTCCAATATAGTGGCAGGCAGATGTACAGCCACATCCTGGAAAGCAGGTCCTTGGCCCATGTAGTGATTACTTGGGAAGTCAAATGAATGTGTCTGTCTGTCCCCTAACTCTTTCTCTGAGATTTTATTGCTGAATACGATGCTGTGAAGTATGGGTTATCTCTAGCGTCAGTTTGGGTCAGCTGTCCCAGCTGTGTCCTCTCCCAGCCTTTTGCCCACCCCCAGCCTGCTCACTGGTGGGATAGTGTGAGAAACAGAGAAGGCCCTGATGCTGTGCAATTGCTGCTCAGCAATAGCTAAAACATCGGTGTGTTATTAGTACTGTTTTGGTCACAAATCCAAAACACAGCACCATGTGGGCTGCTACAAATGAAATAACTCCATCCTAGCCAGACTCAGTAGACATCTTAACTTCTGCCAAACTGTGCCAATTTTAACAACAGTTATGAAACTTGCTTACTTATATAGAATTGATTCTCTTCCGACCACAACAGTAGGAATGAAAAAAAGTAGAGCAGCAGCGACAGACTGGCTCTTGTTGATATGAATCTGCAGTATTTTAAATGGTCTGTATAGCTGAATGGTATTTATAACAGGGGCTTTACAATTTTATGTATAAGTAGTAAGAGTGAAGTCCTAGCACTCCCCTGTTTTGTTCTGTCACTGGATTCTCTTGTTATCAGAAAGGCCATGTGGTCTATGCTTGAATTTGTCCATGAGCAAAAGGAATGTAAAAATATCATCTGTGTGTTTTGTTTTTATTGACAAATCAAATTGTTTTGAAGTATTTGGATGAAAAAAATCCTGTACATATCTTTTTATTATAACTGAAGCTGTGCCTATCCCTTAAAAAATACACCTCAAAAAGAAAGTGGAAAATTAAAACTTGGGGACTTCTTCCATGCATGTCTTTGATCTGTACAATCTCCACAAATGCATTTATGTGCTCACTTATCTATTGGTTTGGTCTCCAGAATGTTTTTGCTGAGTGTAAAAGGCTGTACTCAGGATTCACAATATATTTGCTGAAGTGCAATTTTTGTGGTTTTAGGATAGTAACAGCACACCAACCGATGTGTTTGCTCAAGCAAATTAAAAAGGCAAAATCTGCTATTCCATACCTTCCCTAGAGTACCCTGGGGTTACCTCAAGGGCAAATTTGATCCTTTAAAGGTATTGGGAGGCTGAGTCCTTCTATGCTTCCTATATGAGTCTGCACAAGACCAAGAACCTCTGTTCCTAGGCTTACATACTCAGAGATGGATGAATGTTAGACCTGACAGAGCTGTGAAGCAAGGTGTGGAGACAAGGCAACCTTATCTCTGTTTAGGGAGGACAAAGGAATATACTTCCTTCTTGCTGAGTAAATGCTGTCAGGGAATACTGACAATGCATAAGCATCCCAGGTCCAAATTATTCAAACCTGCTGCAAAACAACAAAATAAAATTTCAGACACCATAGGCATATATCCACAATTCACTTGCATCTCTATTTTTCTCACTTTAGTGCAGACAGGAAACATGAGTTCAAGTTATTCAAAAGCAAGAATCACTTCTTTAAAGTTCCTCATCAGTCCTTTTTTTTTCATCTGTTTTCCTACAAGCTGTCTTTAAAAAGTATCACAGATATTTAGACCTATATGTTAAGTTGAATGCAACCAGTTTTGCATGTTATGTTCAAACCTTGTTTATTGGCAGAGAAAGCACACTTTATGCATAACTAAACCAAATAATTTACTGCTACTATAACTGAGATAGTACAAGTTTAATCATTATTAGTCCAAATGTGTTAGTTATAAGAAAGAATAATAAAGTGGTTTAATTCAGTTATATGCTGGGGTGTGTTGACCCTGGCTGGATGCCAGGTGTCCACCAAAGCTATTCTATCACTCCCCTTCTCAGATGGACAGGGGAGAGAAAATACAATGAAGGCTCATGGGTTGAGATAAGGACAGGGAGATCACTCAGCAATTACTGTCACAGGCAAAACAGGCTCAACTTGGGATAATTAGTTTAATTTATTACCAATGAAATTCAGAGTAGGATAATGAGAAAATAAAAACACCACCACTTCACTCCTCCCTTCTTCCTGGGCTTAACTTTACTCACAATTGCTCTGCCTCCACCGCCTGAGTGGCACAGGGGAACGGGGAATGGGGGTTGCGGTCAAATAATCATATGTTGTCTCTGCTGCTCCTTCCTCCTCATGCTCTTTCCCTGCTCCAGCATGGGGTCCTTCTCATGGGAGACAGTCCTCCACAAATGTCTCCAACATGAGTCCTTCCCATGGGCTGCAGTGCTTCACGAACTGCTTGAATGTGGGTCCCTTCCATAGGGTGTAGCCCTTCAGGAACAGACTGCTCCAGCACGGATTCCCCGCAGGGTCACAAGTCCTGCCAGCAAACCTGCTCCGGCATGGGGTCCTCTCTCCACGGGTCCACAGGTCCTGCCAGGACCCTGCTCCAGCATGGGCTTCCCGTGGGGTCACAGCCTCCTGCAGACATCCACCTGCTCCAGCCTGGGGTCCTCCATGGGCTGCCGGTGGATACCTGCTCCACCATTAACCCCCATGGGCTGCAGATGGACAGCCTTCCTCAGGGCTGCAGGGGAATCTCTGCTCCAATGCCTGGAGCACCTCCTTCTCCTCCTTCTCCTCCTCCTCCTTCACTGACCTTGGTGTCTACAGAGTTGCTTCTGTCACACGTTCTCACTCCTCTCTCCAGCTGAAGTTGCTGCTATGCAGCAGTTTTTTTCCCTTCTTAAATATGTTATCACAGAGACATTACCACCATTGTCGATGGGCTCAGCTTTGCCCAGTAGTGGGTCTGTCTTGGAGGCAGCTGGCATTGGTTCTACTGGACAAGGGGGAAGTTTCTAGCAGCTTCTCATAGAAGCTACCAAAACCTTGCCGAGCAAATTCAATGCATATGCACCCTTCATTCTTATCCCATTTCTTGCAGTTATATTCACCCTTCCACTGCTCCTCTGGGTCCTGAGGTCTGTGGCTTCACCCTGGTGCTGGCAGTGAGCGTCTTGTTAGCAGTGAATTGTCAGCATCTGAGTCCTTTGCCAGGAGGAATATAATATTTATGTTGATGGTTTCTTATTCCTCACTTTGGGATCCACTTTGAATCATTTTTATATGTTTGTTAACATGCATTTACAGTTTTTGCTTTCTTCATTGGTCTGCAGATTTGCATTAATCCAAATTTATGGTCTCCTTTACATATGTTAGATACTATTTCTTCATTCTCTTTGTTAACCCTAAAACCAGTTTTATCAAGCTCCAGATTTGCATGTCTTTGAGTATTTGTCAGTTTGCAGCTGTGGGATCTCCAGTGCCAGAAATGCAAAGCTGCATAGTTATTATAATTTATAATGGAACACAAAAATTGGAGCACAATGGAATTGGTATTAAAAAATAGAGGAAGGGAAGAGAAAATTTAGTTCTTTGCTTATATAGGTACTTAACTAAAGAAAAATGGAAGGAAGGAAGGAAGGAAGGAAGGAAAGAAGGAAGGAAGGAAGGAAGGAAGGAAAGAAGGAAGGAAGGAAGAAAGGAAGGAAAGAAGGAAGGAAGGAAGAAAGAACAGGGGAAAAAGCATGGATAAAGGGAGGGAGGAAGGCAGAGAAGTAGGGAAGAAAGAAAGAAAGGAAAAAAAGAAGAGTCAAGAAATAAATAAGGAAGATGGAAAGGAAACTGACTGAAACCCTAAGCATTTCTAAGGCTCAAGGGATGATTTTCCTGTTGACTTCTCTTCAGATTTCTATTCAGTAAGACCTACAGATTCTATTGGTGAATGGATTTCTTTAAGAATGCCTGAAGAGCTGTCAGTACCCCTGGTACTTTTTTTCAGTTGGCTGGATAAGTCTTACAAAGCATCAGTGAAATGTGAAACAGGCTTTTAAAATGTTATGTTCTGTGATTTGTGTGTACAATTTGAAATGTTCATCTTTACCTTTTCAGGAGGGCTTCTTGGCCACAACAGAAGACAAGGCCACAAAGCTTTTCCTTCCTCTTACAATTTTAAGTAGAAAATATATTCAGGAAAATACAATAGTATGTGCATAAAATACAGTCAAATGTTAAAGATGCCCTTGGGACTTGAAATGTTTAGTATTTCCATATTATTATCAATTTAAGGTGTTCAATCATAACAATGTATTAATGTAGGATTGTTGTTTGTTTTCACATATTCACTCATCCTTCTCTGAGATAAGCAACTAACTGACTGTTGAGGAAAAAAACCTGAGGTGCTTTACAAAGTAACATCATGATGCAACAGTGATAGAAATTTACATTACATGCTTCAGAATATTAAATAGAATTTATTTCCCTATACAGTATAAAATATAGTAATGTCATTATTTAACTATTATAATCTTGAAATTATATATAATAATATATAATTTATTAAAATATGTTGTATTTAATTTTCCATTTTTTAAAGTATGGTTATATTTTTTGCATGGCAGGCACATGAGTTTAAATTTCTCTTTTGCCTATTGGCATGAAAAATCCATCCTTACAGCATTTCTTTTGGAATTGTCTTTGCTTGAGGCGGTGCCTGTAACTTACAAAGACTATCAAAGGAAAATGGTGACTGAGATCCAAAGTGAACTGAGCTGGAGGGATACAGCATTCTTTTTAAAGTTTAGTTTAGATCTTTAAATCAAGAAGTTTTTTAAAAATTCCATCAGTCTCAGTCATCTCTAATACATGAAACAGCATTTGAGTTTTGCTGCCAAGTTTATTTTAAACTTTCTACTAGAGGCGCAAAGAGTCTGTAAAACACAAGGGCAAGAAAGAGCTTTTAAAGTCCAACCGCAACCTGAAATTATTTTAAGGTTAAAGTGGAATATAAGATTTTTTTCTCTTTTTTGTAAAGAGGTAATCTTTTGCGATACACAAAATGTTTTGTCTGCCGTATAGCTTTTCAGAGAAAGAGCCTGTAAAATTTAACAAAGTATCAGTTTAGTCATTCTAGGATTATTTGAAAGTTAAAAATATTAATTTATTCCATGATAACAGAGAGAAAAAATATGGTGAGAACAGAATTTTCTAGCATTGGATTAGAGAAACAAACACTGGTGTTTTAGTATATTTACATTCTCATTATGGAAAAATATTCTTCCTTCCATCACACTATAAGATTTTGCATCTCGTTTGTTCTATCACTGCCTGGTTTAGGGTGCAGGAACAACTAATTATTTATATTTTGGGTATCTATCTTTGTCACCTACAGCCAAAGATGGCAGAATTGCCCCAGCTATCTAGCTGGTCTTATATTCTGGGTTGGCATTATATGCTACAGTAAGAAGAAAAACTTGACTCATATCTATGCATATTTGCGTAAGTTGCTACTCTTATCCTGTCTCCTCCATAATCTCTTTCAGAGGCAAGACTGCATCTCATCTCATTTCCTTTCCACGCTCCTCTGCACCCAGAAAAAGTTGGGATATCTCCATGTCAATGTCTTGCTGACATATCCCCCCTAACCATCCTTTGGAACAGGAAGAAAGATGCCTGAGGAGGAATTCCAGGCATACGTAGTTGTGATGACCTTGGTCCTGCAGGCAAAGGCAATATTCCTTTGCTCTTATCTCACCTCCTGGGGTTTATTTCTCTTTAGTGTTTCTCTACTTTTTCCTGCTTTTTGCTCACTAGTTTGGATGCTTATGACTCACTTTCCCATCCAGGGGTATTTTTTATATTTTTTTGTGTTTTATTTTGTTGTTATGCTCTTTTTCAAAATCAGAGAGGGCTTTTAATGTGAGACAGAGTGAAGGAAATGTTTCTATGAGACAATTGTAAACCAATCTTCTCCCCAAAACATTCAGATAAATATCCATTGCATTGTACTAGCTTAACTAGTAAACACTTGAATTAAGGTGAAATCAGGGTATTTTTGATTCATTTAGTGTCTGGAAAAAATAAAAAACCCCAGCATACTGTTTTGAGTGACAGCAAAGAAAGGGACCAGATCCAGGCCTGGTGTCTCAACCTTCTTTTGCTCCCTAGGTAAGGAATCTTGTTACCATGGAAGCTGAGAGGACCTGATTTTGCTGCATTTCATCTCCTTATCAATATGTGGCTTCCTCAAACTAGGTTGTTATGAATTAGTTTCTATAGCTTTGTTGCACTGTTGCACTGATATTAGAACCAAATGGGCTTTGTTTCTAAATTTCCTGGACAAGCCTGACTCTTCTTTGTTCAGTACTGTTATGCCTAAGTCTTTGTCAACAACACCATCAGAGTACCTGAACCATTTAGATTATTGATACTTCCCTTACATGCTGTAAAGTTTTCTTTGTACCAACACTGCAGAGGTAAGTTCTACCAGTGCCTTATAGACCTGACAAGAGTGGCTTTTTAGTTCTGGTGGTTAAGTACTATAGTCAATTTACTGGGATAGGGAGCTAGACCAGTGGGAAAGAAAGAAACATAGTTCTAAAACCCCCAAGTAAGTGTGTATTATTGCCAGTTAACAATATATGTGTAAAGAATATATTCAAGGATCATGAAAAGAAAGAAAAGAGGTATATCTTAAAGCAGTAGCAATAAAGTAATGTGAAGAAATTAGAGAAGAGAGCAACAAAATCCTATCCTTCAGATTATATCACAGTATCCTACATGTATGTGCACCCCCCAACATCTACAAACGTGTCAGAATACGTGTCTGAAATATGACTGTATAGTGGTGTTATATTATGCTATTTAATATGGTACATATTACTGTTTGAGAAGAAAATTGGCACCCATATGAAAAAAGTTGTATTTTGAGCCTTTTCTAGTTTTATTATGTTGTTAAAATATGAAAAGTGTGTGCAGTGGTTTGTTTTTCTATTTTTATCTTGAAAAATAATTTTGTGAAGCTGAAATTTTGGGGTTTCCTAGTGCAAAAAGCCCTCTGAGTCTTGATCTGTTGTGCTTTGCCTCAAAGGAATTTTTTATGACACTCACAAGAAAGCTGACATACTTTCATCAATTTTTGTGTTATTTTTTAGAAACAGCTGTTCCAGAAAACATCAGTAGAATCCACATTAAATACTTTGCTTCCTGGATCCAGCCAACAGAAGAAAGAGTAAACCCTGCCAATCTACTGAGTTCTTGCTTGTGAGAATATGTATTTTCTAGAAACAGCATCTGTGCCACTATCTTACAGGAATACTAAAGTGATATGCCATGAAATGGAAAAGAACCAGAGCCTTTTCTTTCAAGAACTCCACAAAGTGAAAGAATTCTCCAAAGCAAAACTCACATATCTTGATGTGCTTTTACCTCTTTCATGGACCTGGCATAAAGAGAAGGAAAACTGCCAATTGTTTCAGTAGAGGACACAGTTCTTCAAAGTACTGAGTGCTTGCTGAAAGTGAAGGCACTTAGTCCACTTGGGAAGTCAGCAAAGGTTTGACCATACTTAGTGTTTATGAATGAAAATTAGTTTTTTCTCCAGCGACAGGCTAAGAAGGTATACCTTATTTCCACTCAAACCTGTCACTCTGAAAGCAAACAGCATTAAAAATCCAAGTTGAAATCTTGTCCCCATAAGAGGGTGAGTGAGAAAAGGTATAATGCTGTGTTACTGTTATTTTGAGGTTGGGCACAGGTGATGGTGTCTTTCTGCCTAAAGTTTTTATGTTCTTTCAGACATATCACTGAATAACCCCTGGACAGTTCTTGCAATGTACTTGCTAGGAGTTGCACTTGACTGCTGTATACCTTAGAGATATAAAATGTTCTGCCCTCACAGTTCAGTTGATGTATTTCTACCCTAATATTAAAGCCAGGCTGATGACTTGAACATTCTGCTGAGTTACTGCCTACACCCCCCTTAGGCCCCTTATTTTTTCATAAGCTTGAGTGGAGCTATCACAGCAAAGAATTCAGCCCATGCAATTCAAATGTGGGAGTCTATTAAATGTAACGTTTGAAGTTCAGTGTGAGCAACATGTGGCATTAAAAAATGTGCTAAATAAGACATAGCCCACTCAGGCCAATGGACCGCCCCCTGTTTAGAGATATCCTACCTCCTGCAGGTCCAGTAATGCAACATGTTGCTCTCTAATTTAAATAATGTCATTAAGTGCTAACAAAACCTATGAAGATAATTAATGCATAGTTGTTAGCATACCTGACTAGACTTAATCCTGTGTCATTTTTAGCAAGTTTTATCAGTAATTGATTCAACTTTCATTTGAACTTCTCTCCATTTAAACTGCTAATACTTCTAAGCTGGCAGAGGAATGAATAAACAATCATAGAGCTATAAGCAATTATGAAAATTGCTTAACCGGTGTAATTACTGTAGGAATTTCTTTGCCCATTTGTCACATTATATTTGAGTTCAGCATGGCGTGAGTTCATCATGGCGTAAGTTCAGTGAGAGATCCTTCAGATATTATCTCAGGCATTGTAGAGCAGCCTCTGGGTTCAAAAGGAGTCTCAGCTCTGTTGTGGGCCCCGGGAGGCGATTTCTGGGGTAACGTTGTTAATGATGGGGAAAAAGCTTTTCACAAAGAACTGAGTGACCTACTTCTTACCTGGGAAATAGACTGTGCAGGCACTCTGGGGTTGCTGCAGATTTCTTCCAGGTTTCAGTTATCACAGGCAGCACTTTTGCAGGCACTATGATCTCAAGACCCTGTGAAGAGGACGTAACACACAGAATTAAGTTTCAATGGGTTCTGTGTAATCAGAAAGGTCTAGAAGTCCATGAAGGTCTTTAACTTGCTTTGATACTTGGGGAATATAATCCATTACCTCAGCTAGGAGGAAGCTGGTAAGAGCTCTGAGAATTTGTGTTTCCCATTTCTTTGGTTGGTTGGTTGGTTGGGTTGGTTTGTTTTTTCTGCTGACCTTTATGACTGCTAAGTTAGAGCTTTCTGTTTGCTTGGGTTTCATGCTGTAGAAAGTAAAGACCGAGCCTGATGAAAGATACCCAGTTTGAAACACATAGTTTTCTATCTCTGCAAGCAGCAGAATTTCACAAATTTGGTTAAAATAAAACCAACTGTACAGCAAAAGCAGAACTCTACTACTACACTGGAAGTAAGACCTGCTTTATTTGTTATCTTTCTTTTCTTTTTTTTTTTTATTCTTTTTTTGTTGTGTTTGTTTGGTAGTACATTAAATTGTAACACAACAGAAAAAAAATCTATTCCCTGTTATTTATGCTATACATATAATAATACTTTAGAAATTAAAAGATATTTTGAATATACAGAAACTTCCTGCATTTAGTTTTCTGGATTTTCCCTCAGTTCTTATCAGAAACATGCTTTGGGCTTTTAATATGACTGTCTTTATCCCATACCTGACGTGCCATATGCGCTTGCCTGCAGGCTTTTTAATTTACAGTGAAGGAAGCTGCTAATGAAACAGCTTTCAACATTCTTTCTGTTTCCTTAATAATACACCAGGGTATTGCCACTGTATTTGTCACAAA
This sequence comes from Chionis minor, assembly GCA_013398295.1. Classification (NCBI taxonomy): domain Eukaryota; kingdom Metazoa; phylum Chordata; class Aves; order Charadriiformes; family Chionidae; genus Chionis; species Chionis minor. The sequence continues at coordinate 109,992 of VZSF01011328.1, forward strand.
AGCCCCAAACCCTAGTGCTAGACTTGCTGCAAGACAAGAACCCAGAATAAGGATTTGAAAACTTACTTACACGTCTATGTATTATACCCCTTGAATATAGGGATGTCTTACATTGATAGGCTGTAAAACTAAAAATGAAGAAGCTTTTTTAAAAAATCTAATTTTTTAATTTTATTTCACTGTATCATTTCCTCTGTATACTGCTTAACAATTTCTGTTTTTCCTTTGTTGTCTTTACAGTGTTGCCCTATAAAATTTCCTTTTTTTCCCCTTCATCTGCCTGATTTCTCCTTCTTGTTTATATTAGTGAAAACCTAACTTCAACAGATTTCCTTCAAGGTTACCCTGATGTGAAGGAAAGTGGTGTCATTTTCCTTGCAGAAAGGCTAATTATTCAAAGCTTCAGAGATCTCGTTACTCTGTGTATATAAATGTTGAACCCACAGGAGATTCTTAATCGAAGATGTATGTTAGCAATTGCCACTTCTGTTGTTCTTGTGATTGAGCTTATGGGAAGAGGTTACCTTCAAGCAATATAAATATGCATTTTTAATGATAATTACAAAAGGAGATCTGGAGGAACTGAGAATAAGCCAAAAAAATGGTAGTTTGTTCCTTTTTATTGCTTTAAATGCTACCATTATATTTTATTGTACTTGAGACATTTAATTCAAGGCAGTGATTACAGAGTGATCAAGTGTCTCCTCTTAATTAAGGCTTCAATAAGTGTTCCATTACTAGTCTATCTTCTTTTTTCTTTCTTTCTTTTTTTTTTTTTTAAATTTTTTTACCTCTGGGGATTCTTTTTGTCTTAATTATTTTTTCAGATGAACTTTTAAAGTGAATTAAAACTACCCTGAAAATATGAAAAAATTGATCAAGTTGTTCTTCAGAGAGTAATTTAGAATTGTTCTTTTTAAGTGGATTCCAGCCAAGATAATTCTTTTCCCCTGTATGCATTAATGATATTCAGCTTTGGGGGGGGGAATGTAAAAATTACAACTTATCTTTACCCCTGATCCCTCCAGAAATCTATCTTTTGTTTAGCATATGGCCATACAAACAATTTATTTTTCACATGATTCAGTTCATGTAAAATGTGCTAGCTAAAGGCAGTAGGAGAGGAAGGGGAGAAGAGACATTCATAATGAGGGTTAAATTGGTTATGTTTGTAGAAATAAAAGTGATTTGTTTTTCCAAGATCCTTAATTCCTATCTCACAGATGTTACAGAGGTTTCTATTTTCTTGAGATGTAAACTCCTGCAATATTAAATGCTTGAATTAATGGCAATGTCTCAATAAACTCATTAGTTCCTGTTCTGATGAGAATTCAAAGGCTGGGACTGGTTTATGCTGAGCACATCATGAATTAACGTGGCTGAAACAAAGTGCAGAGGTGAATCCTGAGACCTACAGGCAGACCAGTGCTGATTAAGATGACTGGCAAGTGAGAACAATATTTAGCCCACATTATTTCAAATAACTCTCTCATTACATGTTTTTAACTTTACAGCATGTTTATCCACTTCATTTACTGCATTTCTTCATTTCTAATCATCTTCATTTCTGAACACAGACTTAAAATGCTCGGAGGTTGATCTAGTTGGAGTTCCTTCTTGCAGTCGCATGAACTGGAGGAGAAAGAACTTTTTAAACTTTGTTCAAACATCTGCTTTCAGAAACGACTGCTTTGAAAATGGCTTCTCTATTGCAAGTGAACATGTTGCTAAATTCTTGACTTAGAAAAATGTGCTTATCGCATTTATGTGCTTGAAGATTCATGTCTGTTTGGTTGTGGTAGTGGTTTTTTTGCTTTATAAATTGTTGTTTTGTTTTGTTTTGTTTTTCCTAGCATATAAAATGATTGGTATCAAGCTAAGTACAGAAAACTACAGAAATTTCAGGTAGTTTGGGAATTATTTAAAAGTGCTTTCACCAATCCTTACAGAAGTTTTAGGACAATCAGAAGACCTGAGGCCTTATTCAGAAACAATATAGCTGTATTAAAAATATCTGCATTTAATACTGTTTGCTTCTTCAAGTCTTGAAATGTTTGGGCATTATGACTTTCTTACAGCATTTGTCGCCAACAAAATTTTGGGTT
>VZSF01011329.1:832-36460 GCA_013398295.1 Chionis minor
CCCCCCCCCCACCAACAGCCAGAGCCCGTTTGCCCTGATAGAAGTTTTATTACAGAATTTTTAATGGCACTGCAGGAGTGAGATAGTCATTAGAGCCCTAAAACCCAGCCTGAAAAATATACATTTTACATATCTCGTTAACCCCCCCTCTGCTGCAGGTCTGGTCTTAAAGCAGGAAACTAGTTTCTCTTCAGTAAGAAAATATATGTTGCTAAATGAAAAATATACAGTTAGAAGAGTTACTGGCTTGCAAGCTGCTTGCCTGGGGGTTAAACCTCTACCAGCTCTGAAGTGTTTAACAAGGGTTCATTCACATGTAAAAGAGGAAGAGGTATAGTGTATATATATAAAAAAAAAAAAAAAGCAAAGTTCAGGTACACTCGTTTGCTCCATCCAATTAAGAAATAGCCTTGGCTTCGGGTAGGAATGCTTCCCAGTACTTCACCAGCTGCGGAGAGAGGGAAGAAAGTCAGGAGCCCTCAGGCACTTTGCCAGCACAGTTCCAAGCCCCGAGCGATGCGAGAAGCAGTTTTGGCGGGGAGCAAAAGCCCCTCTGCGGGGCACAGCGCCCCCCCCCCAGCACAGGCCTCAGGGTGAGGCAACTCATCTATTTTGCCCTGCTCAGGCTGGTGGGGGCTCAGCCCTCCCCACACCGGGGGAGGGGGCGCAGCCACACCGGGGGGATGAAGCTGGAGGGCAGGAGGGGTACGAGGCCAGACGGCCGGAGCTTCCGGAGGTGAAACCAGGGCAGGGCTGCTCACCTGCTGCTGAGAGTTTAGTAACGTCTGAAGGTATTTAGTGACGTGGTTTCTGAAGTCCTTGGATTTCTCTTTCTGCAAGAGACAGGAAGGGGAGTGAGAACAAAGCCAAACAAGCCACCAAAACCCTCAGTCTTTTAGCAGGGCAGAAGGAAAAAAAACCCCAGGATTTTCCTGTTCCTCCTGGGGCCCCGTGAAGAGACCAGCACGAGAGCCCGAGATGCTGAGGATGAAGCTCGTCTCCAGCCACAGACTGGTGGCTCAGAGGCTCTTTGCCCACCCCCCTGCATTTTAACAAGACGCTTCTCTGTGTCGAAGCCCCCTCTCAGCCACAAGACATCAGCTCTGCACACCAGAGTGCTGCCCCAGCTCTCACATGTCCAGATTTACAAATATTGCCAACAGCTTCGCTGGGAGCGGGGTCAGGAGCCAAGGTGAGCCCCGGCTACCCCAGTCTGGTGTTCCTGGCCAAGGCACATCAAGGAGGGCAGCGTGCCGAGGGCTGGGCCAAACGTACCTCGAACCGAATCACTTCCTTGCGGATGACGGCAGAAATCCGTTCAAAGTCCCGTTCGTACTGTGTCACACGAGACTCCCACTGCGGAGAGAGGAAGCGTGCTGTTTCCAGGGGAAGGGAGGTGAAGAAACTCTCACTCCCCTCTCCGAGCGGTTTCGCAGCCACAACTGTTCGTGTGAGAGGGGCTGCCGGAGCAAAGCCCAGCGTTTTTGGTCCTCACCACCGCAGCAAGCTGCATCCCCTGCTTGCCACAAGCTCAACAAGGAAGCCACGGGAGGTGGGACCCTGAGCAGCCCCTCCTGCAGCTTCTGTGGCTTCCTGCGGGGCTTGCTCAAGGCTGGCTTGTCCCTTGGTGCAAGCCTGGCAACAGATACCTGTCCCTTCAGCTCAAAGGGTCTCCTCCAAAGGTCCCCTCCTCACTGCTCAGCAGCAGAGCACGGAGGGAAGGAGCTGAGCAGAGGCTCCGACACTCCTCATTCCCTACCTCCGAGATCTCTTCTTTGGCCTGCTGCAGCTTGTCGGGTTTGTTGGCCCACAGCAGCCTGGCCTCCACCTCCCTCTTCTTCTGCAGCATGGTCTGAGCATCCTGCCACCGTTGCCAGGTCTTCATGCGCTGGTCAAAGGCTCCCTGAAAGAGAGGAGCCGAGACAGAGCACCACACCAGGAGCAGCAGGCAGCTGCCAGGAGCTCCACTGACAGTGACAACCGCGCCTTTGGCAAGGGCGACGTCAGCTAATGACAGAGCTGCTTTATCATTGAGGTCCTGGACCCATCTCGGTGTAACCAAAGCTGAACCAGAACATGGACTTGCTCTACTAGTGAAAGAGCCCAGGTGCGACATCAACCAATTCACGCTTGAGGAGCAGCTCTGAGGCCTCCCTCTGTACAGGGCTGCCCACCTGCTCTCGGGTTTGGCAGGAGAGTCATGGGAAAACCTCCAGCTACACGCAAGCCCGGACAGGCCCAAGGCCACCTACTGAACTGGCAGCATCCCAAGCATGACATCCAACCTGTCCCCAAGCCCTGCTGCTGCCTGCTCTCAGCCCTGCCACTGACGGGGGCCAGTACAAGCAGCTACGCCCCCCTGTCCCACACCACATCTCCACCACAAGCTCCTGCAGAGCTCTGCAGCTCCCACAGCTCCCGCTGACCACACGGCATGCTCCTCCACCAGCTTGCAGGCATCAGTCAGGAGGCCAGATGATTTCCATCAGGGCTGCAAATCACTAGCTCAAGCAAGGAAGACCCCCCCACCCCGTTAGGCTTCTGGATGCGTCCAGCCAGATCGTGGAGAAGAGCTAAAAGAGCAGGAAGCAGTGTTTGATAGCCTGGTCAGAAGGACAGAGCAGCCACAAGACAGGTAGAGTCTGAGGCAACGCTAGGGCTCCTTACCAGAACATCCCAGGTAAGTCTTACTACTTCCAGCACTATCAGAGATCTTGGTCCTGCTCTGCAGCACCCACCACACCTCCCGGGACAGATTGGCAGACCGTGGAAGCTTGTGCCTACTCACTTGGCCGCATTCTGGCCTCTGCAGCCACCAGAAATAACTGCTCGGAGGCAGGACATGTTTGGGGCAGGAAAGAGTCAGCCTGCCAGACTTGCAGCTCACTCGGGACTGGTTTCTCTCAGCCTCTGGCGAGGAGGCCAGTGCGCCAGGAAGGCTGCACGGACTCGAAGACTCAAGCTCGCCCTTAGCAGGTGCTCGGCAGATCTATTTGCAACACCCCAATTGCAGGTTATCAGCTCCCGGCCTCCACAGTAGCCACAGCCTTCACCTCTGGAAGGGCTGAGGCCACCTACGAGCCATGAACTTGCTCCATGTTTTCCCTGGAGGACAGCAGCCCAGCCAGGCCTCACCTACCCCACGTTTCCGATCTCACCACTCCAACACACACGCAGCACAACTGGACAAGCAGCAAGTTGTCCCTCTGCCTGGAGGGATGAGAGGTGCACCATGCCCCGTGCCTGAATTTAGAAGCCCAGCTGCCTCCTTGGCACAACTAAGTCTAAGATGGCTGCTAGGACCAGCAGTGTAGCCCAGAGCTTGCCCCAAAGCAGTGCTTACCCTTACAACTGAGAGGAGGCGGATGTAGTCTCCCAGGAGCTCGGCCAGGAGGAAGAAGTCATTGTTAGCCTGTTCCTGGTGCAGCTGTTCAATCTTCTCTTCCACCTCAGCCAGCTGGGAGAGCGCCCGGGACAGGGCCGTGTTGTCCTCTGAGCTGCCCAGCATGGCCAGACTCTTGGCAAACTGGGCTGTGTTCAACGCTAGCTCTAGTGGATGGAAGGAAGGGAGTCAACCGACGGGCCTCGCTACGCCAGGCGCTCCGCAAGTAAAGCCCCAGCCTAGAGTTCAGCCCAAGGAACTGCTTTTCCGCAGCTCCAGGAGATGTCAGCTGGAAGAAGCAGCACCGTCTGGGTCAGAGCTGGCAGCTTCTGCAGCACGTTGGGAGGAGGGCTAGGCAACTCCAGCCGGGGAGGAGAGGGAAGCAGCGGAGTGGGAGGACAGGCAGAGCTTTGCTGAAGTCAGCCAAAACATGCAGAGGAAGAAAAACAGCCCCCCCTGCTCCCGGCAAAAGGACAGCTTGGAATTAGTAGCGAGATCAGTGCTGCCGAGGTTGGCTACGGCAGCCTCCACCCAGCAGGACACTGGTCCACTTCAACACCGTCATCCTACGCTTGTGGGGCTGGACAGAGGAGGCGGGATTACCATTTTACTTCTGTATCCCATGATGAGGAAACTGGGAGCCCTTTAAAGGAAGGAAGCACTGTCCTATCTTCTCAGAAGTGCCTCCTAGGGCAGCTGCGCACTGGTGACCTCCCGTCAGGCACCGCACGAGGTTTTACTGTTACAGGCCAAGCTACAGCTCAAGCGGTACCAGACTTGTTACCTTTCCTGTGGTTCACGAGCGTTTCGACGACAGCGTGCAGCTTCCGTAGCCGCTGGTCCTCACACTCCACCTCCTGCAGCTTCTCCTCGAACCACTGAAATGGGGAAACCCAGCGCTGATTCCCACAGGCAGGATTGCCGGGGGTGGTGGTCGGGGGGGGGTTTCCTTCCGCCTCGCACCCAAAGCTGGAGCTGGGGAGAGCACACAGCTCCAGAGCGAGGACAGCCCAGAGGAGTCCCAATACTTACTATGTCTGATTCATTCATCTTGATGGTCATTTTACTGACAGCATCCGTAGCTTTGTTGAACATCTTCAGTATTCCTGCTCCGCTCAAGGTCTGGGTGCCTACTGCTCTTGGGAGCTATAAAGAAATAGAAAAGTTTGCTTTGCCAGGAGGAAAAAAAAAAAAACAGCTTAGTGAGCAGTGACCGCAGTGGCATCGTTGTTCCACGTGGGTCCCTTGACAGCTGGTTTTCTGCTCACAGCTACTGCAAAGGATTAGCAGACACTGCCTGAGCGGTGGCACAGCCTGTAAGGTATTTCAAATAACGGGCCTGGAGTGGTTTTCAAACAAATGAGGAGTTCCTAAACCTTACATTCTCTCTGGGGTCCGCCTGTTGTGCTTGGCCAAGGTAACGCAGATCTGCAAGAACCTGCCACGCTACGTGAAGCCCTGAATGAAGGGATGCCCAAGCTGCCACGGGTCACGCAGGCACGTAGAAGTGCTTCAGAGCGTCTCTCCAAAAGCCAGTAGCAGTCTGCACTGCTGGGGGGACACCAGAGTAGAGCGGTGCTTTGATGCTGGGAAATACTCTACACCAGCCACAACTGTTTTCCAGACAGAGCTGCACCTGCTCAGCAGCAAAGTGAGGTGTTTCTATGACATCTGCTCCTACGCCAGAGCGCCCCAGCACGGCATCGGTGCTGGAATCACTCAACCTAGGGTTTCCCAGGGGCTCAGCCTCTCCAAGACTCTGACTTCTCCACACCAGGTGCGCGATTGGGCACGGTCATACTCTCCTTGGAGAAGCAGGAACCACATCAGCCACACGGCTCAGTACAGAGCCAGAGCTTGCTTTAATACATGAGCATCAGGCCAAGCCGGCAAGGGACCTCCTCACCTCCAAACAGCAGGCAACACTAATCACGGATTTCAGAGAACACAGACTACCCATGCTCTCAACATGTGCCCCAACCATGACGTAAGCAAGCTAGGCCAGAGCTCATTAGGAGCGTACGGTGCTTGAACAAGCACTGACACAGCGAAGAGACTCCTGTTCTCCTCACGACTTGTTAAGAGCTCTTACAGGGTTCTGCTGCTTCTCGCTGAGCTCTGAAGCGTGATGTTTCATTAACTGCTTGTGCACTGTTTGCTTCTCTACTTCCAAGGTACTTGTAGCTACGTTATTGAGCACTACTGACCTCCTCCTTTTCCAAAAACTCCCTGACATCGGGGTCCTGCAGCATTGTTGGATGGCTGACCACTCTCCGGAGGTACCTGTAGGTGGAGAGGAACGCACCAAGAGTTATTTCAGTTGTGGCAAACCCGGCTCCAAGCCACCAGCGAGCTTCAGTGTGCACAGGTCAGCTGCAACGTGCTCGTTATTTACTCTGAAATGGCAGTTCGGGAGCTAGAAGTCAGGCCCGACGAGCTGTTCTCATCCACCCACCGAGTCCTACCTCCCTGTGGACTCCAGCAAGACCAGCCTGCATGACCAGCCCTGCCAGACCTTTGATTTATACTTGCTAGTGCGAGAAAGTCACTCGATATGCCAAGTGATCGAGATTTAGCGTTACATCTTTAACAGCGACACTTTCAAGGGATCTATCAGAGGCTGAAGCTGGAGGTGGGATCAGCATCCCAGTGCCAAATACAACAGTCAACAGAGGCGGCAGAGCAAAGGCCACCTGTGGCTGGGTAGTTCGGGCGCAAGTCACACGGAGATTGAGTTGTTTCTCGTCTGATCTGCACCGTTTGTACAATTACTTATTTTTGGGGTCCTGAGACAGCTCAGTTCTCTCCCTGCCCTGTCAGGGGAGTTTGGCCAGATTTGGACCAAACACCAGCGAAGGCTTTTGAAGCAGGAGGTTGTTTTCCAGCGTCAAAACAACTCTCTGCAGTTACAACTCTTCAGCAGCCGCCAGGTTTGCTGTAAACCTAGAAGCAGGCGGCTTTTCTCACGTAGGGAGGAGAGCGCAGCCAGTCTGACCTTTCAGAGTTCCCTGGCTTGGTTCAGGCATGAGGGGATAGCTGTTGGGGTCTGTACCTCTCTAGAGCAGCCCGTCTTTTTTCTAGGAACTCTGCAGACGAGGAGTCTTCTTTCCCGACTTTCACTTTGGTCATTCCTAGCACAGAAGGAAGAAACAATTAATGAGCTGCTTCAAACTCAACACACAAGGTAGCACAGTCTGTTACAAAGTACAGACCACGAGGGTGACACCAGAGGCGAGGCATTTTACAAGAGGAATTAAATGTTGCACCAGCAAGAGCTACTCGGAAATTGAAAATCTGCTTGTGCCTAATCTCTAGCAAAAGTCAACATCCAGAGAAGAGGCAGAGCAACGCCAGGCAAGAATAGAAGGGTTACAGGTCTGGTCTCGAGTGAACAGCAATCCAGTGACAGCGCAGACAATGAGGTTTTACTCTACATCAAGCAGATGCGGAGGCATCTGTGAATTCAAACAAGGCTTTAAGCCCAGAGCTCCAGGTACGGAACCAGAGTCTTGCCTGTGCCGTGGAACCCAGGTTGTTTTCCACACCTGCTTCCCATGGCTGCTCTGCAGCTTCCCCTCTCAGCTTTGAGGCTGCAGGCAGGCCTGTCCTCCCGGAGCAGAGCTCGCCACCAGAAGGACCAGCTCTAGCGCTCTGCACCTCCACCACTCACCTATGAGACTCTTCTCGGGCGGCGGAGGAACTATGAACCCATTTTGGGCATGCTTCTCCGACAACTTCTCATAGAGACCCAGAAAGTCACTGAACCTCCTTTTCACTGAAAACTGCTTGCTCCTGAACATGGGCATGCTCGTCTGCGGGAAGAGATGAGACTCGAATCAGACTCACCCAGGGAAGCTGGCCCCTGCACGCACAACCTTGCTAGCTCCATCTGCTGCCACTTCCGGGCACCAAGTGGGACAGCCGGAGCTCCGCAAGCTCTGAGAAACGGGCAAGGCTGAGCAGAGCGAGCTTGGGCCCAGGTCTTCAGCAACTTGCCTCCTAACAGTTCTCCTTTGATGGAGCAGCTTTAATATTAATGCCACTAAATAACAGAACAGCTGCTACTGTGGCTGCAGGCTGCTTGGTAAACCCTGCCCATTGCCTAATCCCATCATCCCTGCTCCCCACAGGAACAGGGACTGCTGTCAGGTCAGACTTTATCACCTTAAGACTTACAGGGGCCATCAGTGGCTTTTGACTGTTTGTGGAGGAGGAGCGGAGGCTACCAAGTCCCCCCAGTCCCCTTCACACCCCATCATCTTCAGACCTGTAGCCCCGCAGCCACTGTAAGGACAGTCAGGACCAGCTCTTTGCAGAGCTCACAGCAGCACCCCAAAGCTCCAAACAGGGCAGCAGCTGCAGAAGGCTTGATTCCTTGCGACTAGCACAGGAGAGCAGGCCCTGGCACGAAACTAGCTACAGCAGTGGCTCTTCAGCAAGAGCTGAGTTCAGGTCAGCTTAATCTGATGCAGTCATCGGCACAGAACCACTAGCCACAGCCTCAGTATCTAGGGCTCTCCCTAACGATGTCATTCCTGCTGCTCACTCCAGTGCTGAGCACTGGTATCAGCCAGGTATCTGCAAAGAGGTAACCAGCTGAAAGAAAAAAAAAAAAAAAAAAAAAAAAAAAAAAAAAAAAGATAGCCTCCTTTCAAACAGGTTCAAAACCTATTTCTCAGCTGGGCTCATCCTTTGATCTACAGGGGTGGATTATAGCTCCCGAATCCATGTAACAAGGCATTGAGACCTCCTGTCTATTTAGGTCACCGCTGGCTTGGCTAAGAACAGACAGCCCAGCTGCCTGCAAGCACACCAAAATAATGGCGCCCCATCTCGGGAGCGACGAGTTAGACATACCTGTGTTGACACTTTGTAGGCTACATAGGCATTCATGCCATCCCCTACGGAAAACAGAAAGGAGGCATTAGCATGGCAAGATCAGCACATCCTGCCGTCAGCTGAATGTCGGTCTTGGCCTGCCTCGGTGGTTCTGATCTTCTGCCTGACAGAGCCTCAAACCTTTGTGCAGAACCACAGGCAGTGTCTCACTGTGGGACCCTAGACTCCTGTCCATTAGGCATTGCCCCAACCTGAGCGCTTCTCCTTCCTTTTACTTCCTAAGGCAGCCAACGCTGACAATCAGTTGCTTGTTACACCGACAGACAGCATTTGGGCTGCCTCCACGCATCTGCTCAGCGGGCAACAATTCGGTGGCTGTACAGCACATGAAGAGTCTATTCAGAGGATGCAAGTCAGACGGCCCCTGGCTGCACGTGGTTGGCTTCCGAAACGTCACAGGCAATTTTCTCTAGTTAACACAGAAATCCCCATTTACTTGGTAGTTCAACTCTGGGCACCCCCAGAGGTCCGATGCCAACGTACCTCCTCGGCGCACCTCCCAGTTCCAGAGATTGCAAGCCACGAAGTGAGAACAAGCTGCCTCTCGTGAGGCTGCTCCGCTGGCTGGGATCAGACGTTACCATGGGCTCTCTGCACCCCACAGGCTGCCTTGTAGTTGGCCAAGTTCCTACAACCCCCACTTTCAATGCAGAGAAACCCTCTTGCTCCTCAGTTTGAAGCCAGAGCTGCTTCCCCAGCAAGCCCAGCAGCTACAGGAGGTGCCAGAGCATGGAGTAATATGCTCAGTTTTAGGTTCAGGCAGTTTTGCCTCCCCCTTGCCAGCTGCACACAGGAGAGTGCTGTCTGGAGGTCAAGTCAAGTTGGTCCCCACAATTCCAGACATTGAGCTCTGCTACTGCAAGCACCACGTTTCACCCTCCCAAAAAACCCACTCCTGGCTCGCAGCCTTTGAGGTCCCCAGCTTTCCAAAACCTGCTTCTGCCTCACTCGTTTGTGACCCAGTCATTTTGCTTTGTGTAGCTCCGTTTCTTCTAGCTGTTGGAAGAAGCCTTGGAGAAGTTACTCTGGGGTCAAGTCTGCGCTTGCAGAGATGGCTCGAAAACTGGAGCTGCGGCACGTGGATGCGACAGCCGCGTTCAGCCCTACTGCCAAGCCTAGCTTGTCTACCCACGCTTCACCGTGCTGCAGGACAGGAGGTTAACTCACCGACTTTCTCTGGGTCGCTCACTCCTACAGTCAGCTCAAATTTGTCCTCCTGTTCCTCTTCTTCCAACTGTTTGGAGTAAGCACACGTGGACAGCAAGTAAAAACTAGAAAGCCAGGCTTCAAACCACCCCAAACCACGAAGTCCCATATGTTATGGTCAGCTTGTCACGCCACCAAGGCATCTTTGGCACTTCAGTCTGGCCAAGGCCATTCTACAAACCCCTCGAGCTTCTCACTTTTGTCCAGGCTACACCTTCCAACAATATATCGTTACAACACTGTGTGTATCTTTACAACACTGCTACCTACACAGACCGATGTACAAACGGCTCAGCCCCAAGGTGACACCACAGAGTCCAGCCTCAGCTCTGCATGAGATAGTTCCCTTTGGGCTCTTTTATGCCACGATTTCGGTTCTCATCTGAAACTGCGTAAGACACACGGGGATGGAAAGCCAGGAGAGCAACGGCAGCGCCAGGCTGAATGGGTCTTTCCATCATACGCTGCTTTGCTAGAGGCCAGTGGGTAGCTCTACCAGCAGCACTGCCTCTGACAGACCACAGAGGCTTCAGGCTTGCTCATCTAGCATCGCAGCACCTCGTTAGCGGAACGGTAGTAAAGGACGGGCCTCAAACAGCCTTTGGTCTATGAAGCAGAAGGTAACAGCTCATCAGTTCACTGCCCAGCTCAGCATCCCAGCATAGCGTTGCATCGCTCCTTCACTTAAGCCAGCCTGAAGCCAACATGAGATGCTGCTCCTGGTGGCACCGCAGAGTCCGTCCTCATGACCTCGGGGGTGCCTGGGGCACAAAAGGAGCCCTTTCCTCGTCTCCAAAATAGTTTCGATCTCTCTAAGGGGAAATCCCAGATTTAGGCCAAGTACCACCCGAGGAACAGGTACGGCCTGGACAGGCTGGAGAGTTGGGCAGAGAGAAACCGTATGAAGTTCAACAAACCTAAGTGTACGGTCCTTCACCCGGGGAGGGATAACCCCACGCACCAGTACAGGTTGGGGGTGACCTGCTGGGAAGCAGCTCTGCAGAGACGGACCTGGGTGTCCTGGTGGCCAACAGGATGCCCATGAGCCAGCAATGTGCCCTGGTGGCCAAGGAGGCCAGTGGTATCCTGGGGGGAATCAAGAAGAGTGTGGCCAGCAGGTGGAGGCAGGTCATCCTCCCCCTCTACTCTGCCCTGGTGAGACCACAACTGGAGTTCTGTGTCCAGTTCTGGGCTCCCCAGTTCAAGAGGGACAGGGAACTGCTGGAGAGGGGGCAGCAAAGGGCCACAAAGATGATTGGGGGGCTGGAGCATCTTTCTGATGAGGAAAGGTTGAGGGAGTTGGATCTTTTTAGTCTGGAGAAGAGCAGACTGAGGGGGGATCTCATCAATGTTTACAAATACTTAAAGGGAGGGGGCCAGAAGGAGGGGGCCAGGCTTTTTTCAGTGGTGCCCAGTGACAGGACAAGGGGCAATAGGTATAAACTCGAATATAGGAAGTTCCCTCTCAACATGAGAAGAAACTTCTTGACATTGAGCGTGGCAGAGCACTGGCAGAGGCTGCCCAGCGAGGTGGTGGAGTCTCCGACTCTGAAGACATTCCAAACCCACCTGGGCGCCATCCTGTGCCACCTGCTGTAGGTGGACCTGCGCTGGCAGGGGAGTTGGACCAGATGGTCTCTAGAGGTCCCTTCTAGCCCTTAACTTTGGTTCTGTGATTCTGTGAACTGGGCTTGGCAACCAGAATACAAGTTCCACTTAAGGACCCTGATGCTCTCACGTCAGCCAGGAGACAGTTTCTTTTCACCACATGGACAAGAGCAGCTACACCACTTGCCCCGTCCATCTGCAGCAACACAGCGTGCTAGAGCTCCGAGTTGGAGCTCAGACCCTCGGAGCCAGACCAGCCTCTCGCCATTTCAGCTTTGGAAGCAGACTGCACTGCCACACCAGCAAGAATGCCGTCAGGCTGACCTGAACCCCACCTCAGCCCTATCAGCCCCAGACTGATACTGGCCTGAGATACAAGCCAGGGTGTCCCATACAGCAATTACACTAATTGCATCATTTTAAGATGCGTGTTTACAACTAAGTAAACAGACAGGTTTCCTGCCAATTAGGGTTTGAAACCAGCAAGGCAAGTTGGAAAGCTCAGAGCAATTCTCACCTCTTCATAGCTCTTTGGAGGGTTTCTAGAAGAGGAGCTTGCAGCTACTTCTAATGAGGGGGCAGGATTGGATGCTTTGGCCGGTTCCTTCTTCTGGTTGTTCTGTGTGCCGTCTAGAGACAACTCTACAGTGGCATCTGTCAAGAGAAGTTTGCAAGGGTCAGCCTCTCTACCTTGGGTTTCTGGAAAGGTAACGTCAACATTCTCCAAGATGTTTGTGGGATCTAGAGAGTAACAATAGTCTTAATTAGCAAAAAAAAACCCCCAACCATCCATCGGGAGGACACCTGCAAGCATTGAGAAGAGCACGACTTAACGCATCTTCACTGCAGTAAGAGCATTTGATCAATCCTGCTGGAGAACATTAAGTTAATCCAATGAACTTCTTATTCTAGAAGGAGCCAGATATCACCTCCTTGCTGTGTGCTAGAGCAGCTGCGCACTAGAAAAGCTAATGCCGAGCTGGATTTTTTTTTTTTTTTTTTACATGGCACATACGCCGGCCTGGAAGGTAGGCTCCTTCCCAGTACACTTCTCCACCCAGAGGAAGAAAAACCTTCCACCTGTTAGCAGGTGTCTCCAGAAATGACTCTCAGATGCCTCTGCCAGAGGTGTCCCACCATGCTAGTGCTAAGGAAGGGTCTGACCCTCCTCGTTTTCCCCTGCTGAGGGGTGTTATGTTTCCTATTCCTTGGGAAGAGCCACGTCTCTACTAGAGATGCTTCTTCCACCTACATGGAGGGAGGAGAAAGTAAATAACAAGGGTCTTTTAACTCTGAGAAGACACTCGCCACCTTACAGTTTAAGGCAACAAAACTAAAGCAAACCCCATTTTAATCCTCTTCAGCTTCCAAGCAGTTAATCCTGCCCCAGAATTATGCTAGACACCTGGGGGAGGCTACACTGGCGTTTTCAAAAACACCACCAGAGGGTTCCAGAGCAAACTGGAACATGAGTTTGAGATAAGGACCTGTGACAGTCCAGAATAAGCATGAGAAACACTTATGGACACAGAGCGGATGACTCCGGGCTTAGAGTTCAGAAAACCCCAGTAAACACCCAGTAGATACAGACTCACCTGCAAATAAGTCTTGATCATCTTGTTCTACACGAACCCCATTTTCTTTGGAGGTGCCGCTAACAGGGAGAAGAGATTCCCTTTTCGGTGGCGTGGGCTTGCTCTGCAAGAGAATTAAAAGCACATAAATGAGAGGTCATTCATGCTAACGAACGGAGGCTAGAGGACCAAACCACTCACCTTCCTAGCTGCTGCCACGCAGGGTCACCGCTATGAATCTCGTGTGAGCACAGTGGCCAGAGGACATCACAGACTACTTCCCTTCCACCCCCACTTGAGTGTTATGCTCCCTGCCAGCACGGCTGTGCTGTGGCATCTGAGCCACCAAGTATCACTGAGAACTTCACAGCCAGTTTCAACCCTGCTCTTTAGCAGAACGGCTGCAGCCCGCAGGTCACTGGGACCTATCAGCCCACGTGTCACAGCCCCAGTCCTTCTGCTACAGGTGTTGGGAGCAGCAGACAGCTGGGCACATGCAAATGCTCCCGTTCACAACACCCATAACACACACACAGCCACACCATTTCTAGGTAGTGACTTGCATGCCAGCACTAACACCGCACCAGGGCTGGTGGGCAGCACTAGGGAGCCTCCTGCGCTTAACCACAGTGATCGAAACATACTGCCGACAGAAGACCCCTTGGGAAAGCCAAGCTATTGCCACTGGGGGCCTGCAGCGATTTGCTTGCCCCAAGGCAAGACGCCGGGGATCACGAGAACCTCGTCAGCAGCTTAACTCGTGCAAGCAGCTCAACCACCACCATGAGCCGAGCTGCCCTTCCCCAGAGGGCTGATTTGGGCCCGCACGGAGCAGCCGGGCCACGCTTTAACGCAGCGGCTCAGTTCCAAGCGGTACCAGAGGAGCTCACAGACTCTGCTGTCCCGGCACTGCTGGGAGCGGGATCCACGGAGCCACACCACCCCCTCCTACAAGACCCCTCGCAGCAGAGACGAGGGTGTCACAGCTGGACTAAGGCCACACACAGCCCTCTGTGCTTTGCCAAGCAATGCTGCTGGCAAAGTCTTGCACACTCGCGCTTTGCAACCCAAACCTCATGCCACCCCCACGTATGGCAGGGCTGGGACAAGCCAGCCCCGAGCCCCAGGGCTGGGACTTACAACACAGCTGATCCTGCCACAGCAAACAGCCCCCTGGGCAGGCAGCTTCACTGAGGCGGGCGGACCATCCCGGCTACTGGCAGCAGGCTTGGGGACAAGGTGAAAGCCCACCCGAGAGCTTGTATGCCAACCAGTCCACCACACCAGAAGGCAGAGCTATTCCTGCATTCCCGCTGCAGGCAAGCACTACGGATGCTGGCATCACGAATCATCCCTCATTTTGCAGGCAGACAAGGAAGTACAAGTGATTCCAAGCAAGGATGGGACAGCAAGCGCTAGTCTTTAACGACTTAGCAGAGAACAGAATAGGTCTTTGACAGCCAGTAAATGGAGCACTATAAGCAGCTACTCCGAACCGACAGGATCCTTGGCGCCTTCTTCAGCAAGGAAACATCATTAGTTCCCACTGTTCCTGAAGGAGTAAAGTGGTGCCAATGCAGCTCCTCTTTTGAGGTAGGACCAAGCCTTTTGGTACGTAAAGCACCAGTGCCATTTGATGGCAAGACCTCCTGTATTTTAGGGTGTTCTCCCACAGGAGAAAGCTGGGATCACTCCCAGCTTGGATCAGAGAAGTTATAGGCAGGAGCTACATTTGCTAGTGAGTGAGGAGCAGAGAGACCCACGCCAAACACCACACCCAGACACCCCCTCCAGGGTCCTCCAGACAGACCTCCAGCTGGTGGCCAAGCCAACCAGAGCTTCCCCACCACAGGGACCTCCTCCAGCCAGCAGCCAAGCCAACAAGAGGGCTGCTAATCCCACAGGGACCTACGTCAGGGAAATTTGTAGCGGGGCTCATTCAGATCCTCTGCTTCTGCAGGAGCTCTTCAAGCTCGTAAAGAAACCCCATGGAGATGGACAAGGTAAGGTGGGCTCTGAAGTTTCCCTAAGGAGCCTCCCAGCTTTCAAATGCAGAAAAGGAATGTCTGCTTTTCTACCGTGACCGGGTTCTCAATTTGCTTTATTTAGTTTCTAAGACTGAAACTACCACACCCTGTTCCTACTTCTCCATAAGAGCCACGGCCTCTTTTGCAGCCCGTGACACAACACCTGCCATTGCAGATGCCTGATTTAGCACACCTTGACCATCACGCAAGTAAGCAGAAGCTCCTTAGGTCCCCCAGCGCAAACCTGGCACCCACCATGGGGAACCAGAGCTCTGGTCAGAAGAGCCGGCACTTGAGGGCATCCCTAGAGAGAACTGTGGTCACGCAGAAGTGCAACTTCTGCCAACAGGGGGGATGAGGTCCAGCTCTGGTTATATTTGTGTCTGACCCAAATGCTTCTTTTCTGTGTTACGGTAAAGCGCTGTCAAGCCACCTGAATGCTGGTGGCCGGGTGGATCCGCCTCACCAGCCCGACTCCCCTGCTTCACAGAAAGTGTTTTTCTAACGTTCAAGGGCAGAGAGAGACAAGCAAAGCCACCGCGTTGCGCAGAAGAGCGAAGTATTAGTTATGACAGTTGCTTCAACAACAACACTAAGCACCTGATAAGCTGCTTTAGCTTATTAACAGACTCCAGTTTCGGCAAAGGGACGCTTTATTTGCATGAAAGCCCACAGCAGCTGGCACTCGTCCGTTTTGGGAGGCTGCCTCTACCACAAAGCAACAAGCCACCTACTCCATCTTCCAGTTCGTCAACAAAGAAAGGTCCTGAGAAGTTCAAGACCATCCATGTGCCCTCGTGCCAGCACCTTCCTCTTGCAAGGCTAGAGCCGCACTTTCCCATGTTATTTTCAAAACATACGACTCTGCCGCTGTTTTGCCCAGACTGATGAGAGTGTTTCATCCTCACAAACTCAGGCAGGGTAGAATCTACCCATGCCTTTCCAAATCTGCCTTGTTCCCTGCTGCTAAGCCACCAGCAGAAGACAGCCTGCTGCTGAGCAAGCACGGCTCAAGGACACCAGATAGCACCAGGCCAGGAGCGGGGCAGAGGAAGCTCCAGCTTTGCGCTGGTGACACAGAAGCTTGGCCAGGCCAGCTCTGCTCCCAGTAGCAGGCAGGTTCCCATGTTCATGGCCATGGTCTCCTCCTTGAGTGCAGCCATCAGAACTGGGAAACTCCAGAAACCTGGGAACAGGAGAAGGTTTCTGGAGAGCTTTCTGCCAGAGACACCAACTCCTGCCCTGCCAGCAGGAGCAGGCAGGCTGGAAAATACCTGGGTGAGGCAGGCAGAGGCCACGGTGTCAGCCCTTGCAGGGGACAACGTGACCAGCCTCAGCTTGCAGAGCTTGGGAAATCAACCCTAGAACCCGCAGCCTTCAAGCAACCAGACGGCTGGAGGAGCCAGCTTCTGTGCTCCCTCTAGCACAGCTCCTTGCTCGGTGGCTGAGCCCAAGAACTTGAGACCAGCGGCTGGCTGTGGAGGGATTCAGCCTGGGAAAGCACCAGCCAGTGTTTTAACTCCCCTCCCGTCTGCTGGCCATTGTCTGGAGCAAATGCCAGCACAGCTGGCCAAAGCTGGCAAGAATTAACACCAACAGCCTTCAACAAGCAGGGATTTGCACACAGGAAGTGTATTACAAACAAGAAAAGGCACTGAAACCCTTCGCCATTCCCATCCCACCTTCAGCAGGGGGTTTGGGCAGCACCACAGTGACCTGGTTTGTTGAACAAGTACCACCAAACCTTCCTAGACCCTTCCGCAACCATTGGTGCTGGTACAAGGCAAAGGAGGTGACTGAGGCGTTGGTGACCCACCTCACTGTGAGCAGGGGACATCAGATACTGCCTGTCGTCTCACCTCTGTTGCACGGAGGGGTTCGCCCTCCAATACCAAATGGAAGGTGGCAAGCACCACCTCAGCCACCACGTCTGGATGGTGAAGGGACAAGAGCTGACGCTGGGGGAAGGAAGACGGGGGAGGGCTTTTCCCTGCGAAGCAAAGACACCGAGTCACGGATGCCACCAAGGTTTCAAACCAGCAAGGTAGCCCCGCTCACGAGTTACTCTGGCCCTGCTCTGGGGGGGGAGAAGGAGGGCGGAGAAGCAGGTGGCCACGCTCAGCGCCGTGCCTGAGCCACACAGGGACATCTTCACACCGATGGGCTCCTCGCAGATGCTCAAGTTCTGCAAGAAGTGACGGGTTGTAACCCCGGGGAAAGAGAGCGCGGCCCGGAACCAGCCGGCACACAGTCCCGCAGCCGAGGCGGGGACCCCAGGGCCCGATCCCTGAGTCCTGAGCACCCACCTGGCCCCCAGGGCACCCCCCTCCGCAGCCACCCAAGGCTCTCGAGGTGCTCTCAGGGAAGGACGAGACGCCGGGCTCCCCGCAGGGCCAAGAGCCCGGAGGAACCACGTCCCCTCCATTTATTTTGGGGAGTTTGGGGTGTCCCACCCCCTTTTTAACCAAACCCGGCGGATGCCACGCTGCTGCCTGGCCACCCCTCAGAGAAGGGCCCACCTGCAGGCACCGCCGTGGCCGGCCCCGCAGCGCCTCCCTCACAGCTGCCCCCGGCCGGACCGGGCCTACCCCCGGGGCGCCACCCCCCTCACCGTGCCGGTGAAGATGTCCTCGCCCTCCGTGTCGCTGTCGCACCCCCCCGGCGCGTCGCCATCGCCGTCGCGGGGCTCGGGAAAGGGCGGGGGGAGGCGCTCGGCGGGGGAGGGGGAGCGGGAGCCGGAGGCGCCGCCCGACGCCATGTCCGCGCCGCCACTTCCGCCCGCCGCCGCCGCGCCGGAAACCGCCGCCACCGCCTTCACCCGCCGGGGCGGGGCCCGAGGGGCGGNAGGGTGTGTGACCCGTCCACCACCCCGGCGGCGGTGGGCGATCCCGGGCCTGAGGGGCCGAGGGCGGGTGTCCCCCAGGGGCTGCCGACCCGCGTCCCCTCCGCGCCCGCCCGGTGGCCGCGGTGCCCCGACTGGCGTGGCCGTGGTCCCCTCAATGCCTGAGGTGAGGTGGCCGTGGTCCTCTCGGTGCCCCAACCATCTGTGGTCCCCTCAGTGCCTCAACTGAGGTGGCTGTGGTCCCCTCAATGCATCAGGTGGGGTGGCCATGGTCTTCTCGGTGCCCCAACCGTCTGTGGTGCCCCCGGTGCCCTGACTGAGGTGGCCATGGTCCCCTCCATGCCTCAACTGAGGTGGCCATGACACCCCCAATGCCTCAACTGAGGTGGCCATGGTCCTCTCCGTGATCCAACCAGCCATGGTACCCCCTAACAATGCAGCCAAGATGGTCCTGGTCCCCTCAATGCACCAAGACGGCCATGGTATGCTCAACACCCCAATCCAGATGGTCACAGTTCCATCAGTGCCCCAGCCCAGGTGGCTGTGGTCATCCTTGTGGCCACCAACCCCCTCGGTGCCCTGAACCAGATGCCATAGTGCCTTTGATGTCTCAACCAAGATGGCCACAATCCTCTCCATCCCCCAGCCACCCTCCCTGGGATACCTGAACCCTGAGGCAGTCATGGTCACCCTCAGTGCCCTGACGAAGATGGCCATGGTCCCCTCAACACCTCAACCAGGGCAGCCACCATCCCCTCCACACCCTGACCAGGATGGACCCCTGTTCAGCTCAAGGGTTTTTGGGAGCCACCCAAGAGAGGTGATGCCCCAAACCACCTCAATCCTTCCTTCTCCCCACCTTTGATTCTGCCCCTAAACATCCAGTAATGTCTTGTGCAAACCCAGAATACTCTTCCCTGTACCCCAGTATGAGTCCCATACACCCAAGACATACCAGGATTAGCCCCATAACTCCCAGGTTGTCCCAGGATGAGACCCGTACCCCCAAGATAAGCCCCATATCCCTGTGATAGTGACCACCCTTGGTCCATTCGCTCACTCATGGTGATGGGGCTGGTGGCTTTTTCAGGACAGTGGGTACAGCAGAACCAGGCGAGACACCCTGGGCTTTCATCAGCTTTAGGTTACAGGAGAAGACCCCAATGCAGATAAACCAGAGAGAGAACCTGACCTGCCAGACAACCCTCAGCTGCGTTCATTCATGGGTGATGCCACCGGGAGAGGGTCTATTTCTCCAGGCGGGAAGTCCTGAGGGGAGCTGCTGCACAATGGGGTTTCTTGGTTGTGGGAGAGTAACTAAGAGGCGGATTTTCCTTCTTTTGTCTCAGTTCTTTCCTGCAACAAAGCAGCAAATTCCCGTAGAGACCTCCAACCCTTCCACATTGGAGCATTTGGTTTCTTACGTGATTCCAACCTTGTTGCACTTTCCTCCTCCATCTCCACTGGCTCTCAGGCAAGGAGCACTCGTGCTAGGTCTGGACTCTGCTCTGCAGCAAATGGAAAACATAACACGGCTTATCCTTATCTTGAAGGACTCGCTGGTGTCCTCCTCTCTTCCTACAGATCAGTGAGCAGCTGCTAGTTCCCTCCTGTCCTAAATTGTCTCTAGGGTTTGTAGTTGGCAAGGTCCACCCTTCTGCTTGCAGGTGGGTCACCACGCCGGTATCCTCCCAGATCACCTCGGTGGGTTTGAAACTGGTTTTCACCCCCATGACAACCTGCCAGCATCACTTTTGAAGTAAGGTAGCGGTGGATGACTAGGGATGAACATAGCTGTCCCAAAGAGGAACCTTCCAACAATAAAGCATGAGGAACAAGGGGAGAAGGATTCAAACCTGCTTTTTGGCAAACCTGATTTTGAGGGTAGGGACAAGGCTGAGGCCGTAGGAGGCCAAGAGGAGCAGGAGAGGCATCAGGATGACAAAAGCAGCTGCCCGAATGACCTGGAGCTCCTTCCAGCTGGACCTTGCACCCTTTTAGTTGACTGACACCCTACACCTCGTATGAAGGGCAGGAGCGCCCCCTAGGTCCCGCAGGGTATCTGCAGCATCTCTTTATCTCTGCACGGCTGTTCAGGGATCTCCATTGCTCCTCTGAAGTGTGTTTCAGAAGCTGAGATGGGAGCTGTCTTAATAAGCAGTGGAGATAAATCCCACCCTTGGTCCATTCGCTCACTCATGGTGATGGGTCCCCACCACTCCATGGGGCTGGTGGCTCTTTCAGGACAGTGGGTACGGCAGAACCAGGCGAGACACCCTGGGCTTTCATCAGCTTTGGGTTACAGGAGAAGACCCCAATGCAGATAAACCAGAGAGAGAACCTGACCTGCCAGACAACCCTCAGCTGCGTTCATTCATGGGTGATGCCACCGGGAGAGGGTCTATTTCTCCAGGCGGGAAGTCCTGAGGGGAGCTGCTGCACAGTGGGGTTTCTTGGTTGTGGGAGAGTAACTAAGAGGCGGATTTTCCTTCTTTTGTCTCAGTTCTTTCCTGCAACAAAGCAGCAAATTCCCGTAGAGACCTCCAACCCTTCCACACTGGAGCATCTTTATCTTCTGCAAATTCTTATTGTGCCTCAGTTTGACCTCTGGAGAGCTTTGTCTGCTCTCATCTACACAGGGTTGGAGCTCGGGCACGTGATAGCTACCAGTCTGAGGATGAGATAACTTTCTGGTGTAAACCTCTTTTGAATATACGCCAGGCTTCAGGTGTCAAGTTTAGATCTCTGGATGGACATGGGTGGCCTAGGCTCAGATGTCCCATAGGATTAGGGGACTTCCCAGCATAAAGGCCGACAGGAGGCACAAAGATTTCTACAGCGGGACCAGACCTTGCATCTGGGCCCCCCCTCAGCCCTAGATGCAGAAATGAGGGTCAGCTTGTGGCAGTCATGGTCAGTTAAAAAAAATTGCTCAAGAAAGATGCTTCAAGTTCCTTCACCGCAAGCATGTCTGCAAGCCTGTAGATTAATTCATCTTTGAGAGCTCAGCAGAGAGAAGAGGTGGCTTTACTACTCACCCATGTGTTTAAGATCTCCCCATGCGCACCCAGATACGCTCTCCTGCCTGCACAGATCTTCCCTTTCCCCTCGGGGCAAGCTCTGATCCCCCTTCTTCCCCACCACATCCCTTTCCTCCCAGCCCTTTCCTCTCCCTGGGGGCTCAGTTCACATAATCATAGAATCACTGAGGTTGGAAGAGCCCTTTAAGATCATCCAGTCCAAACATCAACCCAACACTGCCCAACCCACCCCAACCCGTGTCCCTCAGCACCGCATCTGCCTGGCTGGGAATGGCTGGGAATCCCCTCCAGGGATGGCGACTCCACCACTGCCCTGGGCAGCCTCTTCCAGTGCTTGACAACCCTTTCCCTGAAGAATTTTTCCCTAATATCCAATCTAAACCTCCCCTGGCATGACTTGAGGCTGTTTCCTCTCGTTCTATCACATCATATTCCTATCTGTCCCCAGCCGCACGGGTCCTGTGATCCCCCCTGCTCCTTTTTGAGCACATTGCCTTCCCCCTCCATCTCCCTTTATTCTCCTCCTGGGTCCTCAGCACATCCCTTCCTGCTTCTCCTTTCCCTTTCCTGTGCACTTGGATCTCCACCATCCCTGACCAAGAGTCTCCGTGCCCAGGTGATGCCTCCGGAACCCCCTGTGCTTACAGCAGAAGCTGCCCACAGTAGCCAGAGGAGCTCATTAATCACCTTTTTATTTTATTTCCAGTGCTGTATACAAAGTCACTCACCCGCCCAGGTGCTCCCAGCACCCCTGTGCAGACCCTGCCTCGACACCGGCTGTGATCCGGTGCTCACCGCTTCCGGGTACGAGGCCAAAATAAGTTACCCGCCTCCACGTGCTGCATTCCCAGGCACCAGGGCAGGTCGGCATCCGCCCTTGAGCGCCGGCCCCGCCAGTGCCCGGTTCACCCAGAGTGCCCCGCACCCGGGTAAGTGTTTTCAAAAGTGTCAGGGCATCCGGGCTCTGCCCGTTCCCAGCACCGCTGGCCCTGGCTCCCATTCCCAGCTCCAAGGGCTCAGCACAGCATGGCAGCCTCCGACGGCAGCGGGGAGCACCTGTGGGGAAGAGGATGAGGTTGGAGCGTCAGGTTGTCACACTCGCACTGCCGGCAGCTGATGCCCACCTGCCCCCAAGACACAGGAGCAGTCACAGGGATCAGCTCAGCCCAGCGGAGGTTTGGAGACTCACGTCCAGTGGGGTAGTCCCCAAGGGGACAGAAGCAGTGAGCTCTCAATGCCATCTGCTGCTCTTCTCCCCGGGGATCCCCAGGAGAGGCAGGGAATTGTGCCAGGTGGTACTCACTCCATCTTGGCTTCCAGGTGGTGGACGGTCTGCTTGTCCAGGTAGCGGCAGAAGAGCGAGAGAAGGTTGCTGGGCAAGAAGAGAGGCTCCACCAGTGAGGTCTTGGGCACTTGTGACAGCTCCCGGGCAACCAGGAACACCGTGTCTGTCCTGGGGGCATCAACACGGGGGGTGAGCACCCCACTGGCTGGCATACCCCATCCCTGGTGCTCACACAGCCCCATACCACATCTCAAAGTCCCCGCTGCGTGGCTCCAGCGGCACGTCGGAGGACAGGAGTCTCTCACCATGGCTCAGCAGGGAGTAGAGCAAGGAGATCCCAAACTGCAGGGAAGGCACCAGGAGGAACGTCAGGGGCAGCTGGCAGTGGTGGCTCCCCAGGGACTCTGCACAGCTCTGCCTTTCTTGGGGCCGCCTACCTGGTTCTTCAAGGCCATGGCGAGGGGGAGCTCAGGGGACTCGGGCAGAGGCCTTGTCATCTCCTGCAGGACCTCAATGAGTTTGCTGAAGGTCATCCTGCCCACCACTTTGTTCAACGGGCTGTAGAGCAGGGACAGAGACTGGGCAGGATAGAGAGGAGAGCAGGTATCTGAGACCCTTTGACCCGTCATGGCCGCAGCCCCATCCCTGAGCCCCATCCCAACACCTGGAGGGGACGCAAAGGCCAGCACTGCACCCCCTCAGGGTAGACTGCCACCAGGACTCCTTTAGCCCCTTCCTGGAGACTTTTCTCCTCCTCCCCAGGGAAGGAAAGAGGTTCCTGCCTCATGCCAACCCCACCAGCTGCCTGGCTGCACTGAGACCCAGCAAGACAAGCACCCCTGTTGCCCAGGGTGCCCCCCCAGCGAGAGCAGACAGGGGAAGGAGGCAGCCCGGGATGCCCCTGCCCTGGCTGGAGGTGCTCGCCTCGTCCAACACGTCCTTCTTCATGAGGAAGGGCAGGTGGTGGGTGATGGTCAGCAGGATCTTCTCCGCTTGCTCCCGGGTCAGGTGGGGCAGCAGCCGGGCAGTGAGCTTCTTGCCCTTCCGCACACACAGGAGTTGCAGGAATTCATCCTCTGCCTCCCTGGGGATGAAGGCTCCATTGGCAGAGATCCCAGGGGACCTGGAGCATCTCTGTCCATCCAGAAGGACCAGCATCAGCTCCGGTAGAGGGTGAGGCTCATGGGCAGGGTCAGCACAGGCCACAGTGACACACAGAAGACAGAATCCAACCCTCACTGTCACCCTTATCTATGACCATCTGAGCCTCAAGAGGACATGCCACCCGCTCCCCTCTCCCCATGGCACAAACTCACTCTTCACTGCTGCAAGCTCTGATCTTCAAGACTTGGTAGATACGCTCCACTTCTTGGCTCTTCTGGTCCTGACAGCAGGGCTGCTCCTCCTCCAGGGCTAGGGACATCTTCCGCTGCGTCTCCTCCACTTCCAGCAGCTGCAGGAAGAGCTGGAGAAACAGCACAGGGTAAGGGGGAAGCTTGGAGCATCTTCTACCAACTGGTTATCCAGGACCCCTGCTGTCACCTCCGTGACATCCCCTCACAGAGTTCCTCGGATGAAAACTGAGCATCTGCACCATCCCACCCCGCCCTACGGCTCGCTCACCTTCTCGATCCTGTGCAGTGCCCGAAGCCGGTGGCTCCCTGTGGCCTTCAGGATGGGAGAAAGGAAGGCACAAGAGTTACAGCCAGCACCAGACGCCACTGCTGGCAGAGCGCTGGACCAGCTGCTCCCTGGGGATCAGAGGCAGCTTCAGGATCCAGAGCAATCCCACAGGGAGGCCACGGCCAGCTCCAACTGCCCGCATCCCCATCCCACCCTCAGCAGGGGACAAGCTGCCACCACCAACACGGCACCTGCTCCATTCCGCAGCTCGGGGCAGCACCCTGAGCTGGGGGGCAGTGCCCACCCTTGGTCACAGCAGCTCCTAAAGGTCCTGCTAAAGCTGCTCCAGGGCCTGGGGAAAGCTCAGAGCTGCATCTCCAGGCATCCAGGGCACCCACCTGCCCGGCTTCCCCTCACCTACCTCCTCCACGAGGGCATGGTGCACGGCATCAATGGCCCGGCGAGGGCTGTAGCAGGTGGACACCGCCACCTGACCCAGCGAGCCCGCGATGCGCACCACTGGAAGAGCGATGGGATATGGTGAGACCACGTCCTGCAACCTATCTCCTCATCCAGCTCCCCGCTGCCCAGCCCAGCCCCTCACCGGAGTCATACGTCTCCACTTTTTGGATGAACGGTGTGACCAGCTTGGGGGGCTCCTGCTTGTTGCGCCCACCGAGGAGCTCCTCCTCCGCCTGTTTGCGCTCCAGCCGTTGGTAGTACATCTAATAATGACAGGCAGAACCAGGAAGGGAGACAGCATGAGCCCAGACACTTCCTGGCTCCCAAAAAGATGAAGCCCCTGATGAGCCACTGGCACTGCTAGCAGGACCTCACCTGGTAGTAGTAGTCATCATCCATGTTCTCGCTCTGCAGCTGGATCATCTCCACCTTGACGACCCAGTCCTTCTCCTTGGAGGTCATCAGCCCAGCATAAGGGTCTGCTTTAGGAGACCACAGCTTCTTGGGGGAGATGCTGGCACAGGAGAAGATCGCAATCTGCTGTGACTGCCCAGAGACCACCACCATCCCACAGCTGGGGACACCCGTACCTCTGCGCCTGCCCGCCTTGCTGCTGCCGCTGGGTCAGGATGCGCTGGTGCTGCGGGTGCAGCTGCGTCATGTGGTTGGGCGTGCTGCAAGGGAGACCAGACCTGGGCTGGAGACTTGGAGCCATCCCCGGGGGGGGGGGGGGGACGACACCCCACAGATGTTTTGCAGGGCTCCTCTGGTCCCACCCGCGCACCCCACTGGCCCTCCTGCTACCTGAGGTTCAGCTGGCCGCTGGCTGATGGACTGAAGAAGAGAGCGGGGTCCACAGAGGGAGACATGGGACCGAAGTGCATGGCGAGAGGCCGCGGTGGGCTGCCGATGTTGGATGACATGGGCTGGAAAGGGGTTGGAGACGCGTATCCTGCTGTCTGGAGAGGGAGAGAGAAGCGTTCAGGTGTCAGAGCCTTCCTCTCCGAGGGTCCTGGAGGGGGTCTGCCAGCTCCGTGCTGGCTTCTGGCTCCTGTCCTCACAGCGGGCACCCTCTCCCCGCACCAGAGGCACCGCACAGGGCGATACCCCCGCAGGGATCCTGCCGCTACAGCTGAGCAAGGCCAGGGGACCCAGGTGTCACCAGGGACTGTGTGCCCTGGGTCTGTCACCGGTGCCACAGCATGACACCAAACACAACACCGTGCCTGATGCAGGTCCTGTAGGGACATTGGGACAAATAGATTTATGAAGCAATGCTGCATTGGTGGCTCCACTTTCCCCATTTGCAAGATATTGGAGGTGGGTGCTCAGGATTAGATGGAGCTGCAAAGTCTGCCCCAGATGATAGAGCTTTGAGGAGGCACCATCCCCATCCCCTACCACTCCGGGGCCACCTTCACAGGGGACATGGCAGTGGCTGGTGGCCCACTGTGTTACCTGGTTGGAAGAGAAGAGCGGAGAGGGTCTACGAGCCGGCGCGAAGTGCCGAGGGGAGCACGGGGAGGGAGGAGGCATCAGAGGCGACTGCTGCAGGGCAGGAGATGGGGAGGTGTCGCTGGGACAAGACTGTCCCCAAGGCTGCACCTCCGGGGAGGAGAGGACAGAGAAAAAGGGGATGAAAGAGCCCCCCAAAACCCATTACCTGCCGGAGAAAGCGCTGGGGGAAGGACTTGGGGGACATAAGTCTTAAGTTGGGGTGCTTCAGCCGGGGAGATCCCCTGTAGCCCTGCTGCATGGGGGAGCCAAGGAAGTCCAGGGCCACATTGGTGGATGGCGGGGGCCTCTCCAGGACCTGGAGGATGGCTTTATCCTGCAGGGAGGAGGCAGCAGGAGATAGCAATAGGACCCAGCTGGGATCAATTTAGCTCCCCCAGCTCACCAAAAACCTTTGATTGTTGCTCAGCTGGACCATGCACCAGCCGGGCTCCTACCCTGGTGGTGCACAACAGCAGGGGACCCATGGGGACACCCAGCACAGGATTTCAGTCACCCCAAATTCAACAGTTTTTCCTTCAAAGCCAGGCTCTGCTAAGGGCACGGGGGGGGCACCTCCACCCACCGCCCTCGTATCCAGGAGATATGTCCATGCACCTCCAGACCCATGATGAGACTTTGGAGGTCACCTGGGCACCCCAAATGGCACATGTGACCCTTGGCCCAGGGTACTGGGGAGCCCTCAGCCGCTCCTGAGGGCCTGGATAGGGGTACCCACCTCCAGCACGTGGTGGGGTGGGACGCTGCCGGGGCAGGAGCCCCACACCGCAGGATCCATTGCCAGCTGGAAGACGGGGAGATGGTCAGCAAAGAGAAGGAGGACAGGAGGAGAAGGGCAGGGGAGGCCATGGAGGCCAGTCAGCCCCATCACCAGATGCTGGGGGGGGACATTTTTACCATGTCCTCTTTGTCGAACTCTGCCCAGCAAGCACCAATCCTGCTGTCCAGCACCGCCGAGTCCTGGCTCTGCAGGCAAAGAGGAAATACTCAGCCCCAGCACAGCATGTCTCCCTCCCTCAGGCAAGGACCAAATCACCCCCTGGTGCCCTCTGTGGGGCAGGACCCACAGGTGTGGGTCCCCTCCCTCCCTCCCCACTGAGGTGTCACCTCCAGCGTTGGTTTGCTCTGCACAGCTCTCATCACTGCTGGGTCTCCCAGGTCATTAGGCTCCTCGCAGGGCTCCTGGTCTTCCTCCTGTTCCTCAGTCACCATCTCCTCCTCCTCCTCCTCGTCCTCCAACTCAGACCCAACCTGCTCGACCTCCGGCTCCATCCCACCTTCCTCCTGGGGGTCTCCCAGCTCCTCCAGCTCAGCCACTCCAGGTCCCAGTTCCTCCCTGATCTCAGTCTCCTCTACCACTGCTTCTGCCAGCTCAGGGCTCATCTCCAGAGGCATCATGGGTTTCGTGGTGTCCTCCTCAGTGGAGTCTCGGTCTTGGAGGAGGGGCAAGAGAGCACATAAGGGTGGGTGAGAACCTGGGCTGTGCCCACCAGGGTCCCTGCTCCTCACCAGGCAGGAGGAGACCTTCCTCACCCCCCCACCTCCATCCTCCTCACCCTGTTGGGTGCTGGCTGATGGCCCCGACCCCGGGGCTCCCCCGAGCTCTTACCTAATCCAAAAGTCATCTCATTGTACAGGTCAAGCTCTTCATCCTCCTCAGCCATCTCCTCCAGCAGAGGCACATCTTCCACCAGCAGGTAGTCCTCGAGGATCTGGAGCGGAAAGCAGCAGGGTCCCCACTAAGGGAGACAGGTAGGGGAGGGGTAACCTTCACCCGTTCCCAAGCATGGGGCACCCAACCTCCCCCCACACAGCTGGGCAGCCCCCAGGGCTCAGGGTTGCATTGGAGCTGGAAGAGGAAAAGTGGGAGCCACCAGCACTGCCAGCGAGGGCAGGACGCACTGGCTCAGCACAGGGTAGGAGCCCACTGGGAGCAGCGCTGTGGCCGCCCAGAGGTGACGGTGGCCAGAGCAGGAACAGCACTAGCATGGCTAGTGCTGAGGGACACCATTAGGCTTCAGAGTGAACACCCTGCTACCGGGACACGAACAGCACCCGAGCACAAGGCAGGGAAGGGCATGCCCCCTAGCACCTCCGGGACGGTGTCTTCTCCGGTACCGACAGCTCCTGGGAGAGCCGGCACCGGGAGAGGCGGCTCCAGGGGAGCCGGCACCAAGGAGGTGGGAAGAGGGGTGGGGGCGTGACCCGGGGCAGCGGGAAAGGGGGCAGCCCCAGGGCCGGGCCAGGGCGGAGCAGGGCGGGCACTCACAACCGGTTCGCCACCCTCCGCCATGCCGCGGCACCGCCCGCCTGCCCGCGTCCCTCTACGGGGCCGGGCTGCCCCCGCCGCCGCCTTTTAGGGACCGCCGCCTGCCGTACAGCATGGCGGCGCCCAGCTGTGCGCCGCGCCTGCGCACTCGCTCCGGCCACGCCCCGCCCCCGCGGCTAAGCCCCGCCCCCGCGGCGAGATGGGGGTAAAGGGGTGAGACCCTCCAGCCTGGCTTGTCCCACCGGGTGTGTTCCCGACCCACGGCCCTCTGGATAGTCAGGAAAATCCAGCGGTGTGTCCAGTTGGAAGTGCACCACTGGGATTTGAAGGCACAGGGGAGCAAAGCCAGGGTGAAGGTGCTGTAAATCTCCCCGTTCCCACCCAAAATGCAAGGAGCGCCTTGGTCGGGTCAGACCTCGCTGGCTCCTGAAGTGTTTCTCTCTGCTCATAAAAGCAGAAGCGCCCTTGGAAGAGAAAGATTTGGCTGTTCTAACCCAGAGGGACGTCGTGTGGAAGAGAGTCGTGGTTCGGTGTCTTTTTATGGGGAAAGCCTGCTGGGCTGCGTCACTGGGTATGGTTGGAGTCATCTCTGGGGATTCCCATCCCAACAGTCAGAGCCTGGGCGTGAGTGGCAAGAAAGGATCCACGTCCTGCAATTAATCCTGCCAGAGCCAAGGGGGCTAGCTGGCCCCAGGCAGGGTTAGAATAGCCAGCGAGCTGGGTTCCCACACAGCAGTTGGCATTTATTCCCATGAGAACCCCGAGATCCCTGATAAGGCTCCGGCTGCAGCTGCGTCCCCTTATCTCACAGCAAAAGCACTCAAGGGCAGCTGCTGGCAAACCCAGCCGGAGCTCAGCTCAGAGCTGGGGCGGTGGGGGCTTAACGAGTATTCGTGGGGTTTTTTTCTTAGCTCCGTCTCTGCTGGTTGACCTGTGGCCCTTTGGGTGGGGGACGTTCCCTGCAGGTGCTTCATCAATTTAAGTCAGGGTCATTAGGGTGTATTAAGATGGCAAATCTTGTAGGGCCTTGGAGTTAGAGCAGCTCCATGGTGCTGCTGTTTTCTCCCGGCTGGTAGGAACTTTCTTTCATTTCTTCTCTCTCTTATTAGTTTCTTTGAAACTCTTTCTTTCTCTCTTTTTTTTTTATTATTTTCTTTGAAACTTTTTAATCCTTGCACAGCTGGATGGAAAATAACCTCCATGCACCTGCTTCCCAGTCTGAAACAGTGACTAAAAAATAAGCAGCACATGACCTGTGGGACCACAAGCTCTCAGGTGTATAAAATATCTCTATGCTCTTTAATACTAATCCATTTTCCTTTTTTAACCTCACCTTTCTTAAGGCTATGCTACGTCTCTCCTCCAAGCAGCGTTCCAGGGAGGTTTGGAGACCTGCTGGGCCCAGCTCAACTGCGGCACTTGCAGTTTTTTTCTGGAGGAGGCAGCAGAAAACCTGGTTCTTTGACCTTTGGGTTCTTGCGTTTGATGCTGGGGAGCCTACCCTGCGCTTGAGCGGCAGGGGAGATCCATCCCGCAGCCACTGCTCCTGGCTCCAAACTCAAGCCCCAGGGGAGCGGTGGCTGGGGCGTCCCCGAACCGCCTCATAGCTTTGAGGTCCCTGTTCCTGATGGGAATGCCGAGGGTGGGAAAGACCCTGGGACAGCCCCACCCACGGCCGGGCCCGCCGAGCCCCGGGCGGTGCCTCAGGCTGAAAGCGAAACTGAAAGCGACACTGCCGGCAGGCGGGCGGGCTCGCGTAACCTCTCGGCTCCCTCTCCGCCTGGAGACTGATGACGCGTAAGGCAATGTCGCATGGCGATTGGCCGAACCCGGTAGAGTCTATAAAGGCGGCGGGCGAGCGGGGCGGGCCAGTGTGGGAGAGAAGGGGAGAAGAGCGGTAGGTGGCCATGGAGCAGGCGGTGAAGGTGGCCGTCTTGGTGCTGCTGGTCGCCCTGGTGGGCCTGGGGAAGGCGGATGGTGAGTGCCCGGGGGGTGGTGAGGGGCCTGGTACCGGTTACCGTGCCCGGGTGGGTGGATGGATGGACCTTCTCCCAGGCTTCTCACCACCCCCTTCCTTCTCCAGAGGCGCCAAAGGTGGAGGTGTACGCCCGCAAACGTGCTGCAGTGGGAGAGGAGAACGTCCTCAACTGCTTTGTGAGTGGTTTCCACCCTCCAAAGATTGACATCACCTTCCTGAAGAATGGGGAGCCCATGAGCGGCGTCCAGTACGCAGACATGTCCTTCAACGACAAGTGGTATTTCCAGCGCCTGGTGTACGTGCCCTTCACCCCCACGAAGGATGACATCTACGCTTGCAGGGTGGCCCATTCCACCTTCCGGGAGCCACAGTTGTTCCAATGGGGTATGGTGTGGCTTCCTCCTGAAGCTTTGCTCGTTGTTTCTGGGCGGAAGCCAGAGCTCGTTAATTTACATCCGTGGTGTCTCTGGTCCCTTTCTCAGGGTGCTATAATGGGGTGGATTTTGAAGGGTCTTGTGTTATAGATGGAAAATTAACTTGGCTGGGCTGCTGAAAAACCCTGTATATCCCCACCCGTGGAAGAGTTCCTTAGCAGTAGAGAGGGAAGACTACCTTGGTATTTATTATCAGTAGGTGTTTGGTTGTGCTGTGTCTTCACAGCTCTTTGTGGAGCGCTCTGACCTTTTTCTAGGTGAACTTGCCTACGAAGAGGTGGGTCACGCAGCAATTCTTTGTATTTAGTGACTATAAAGAAGGATTTAGCAGTGGGGACGGATGGTGGGGACCCAGCCCGCTGCACCCTGGGGCTGTTTCCAGCAGGGGTGGGCTTGTGGTAAGGTGGGGAAGGGGGGGCGCACATGCATTTGCCCCGAAATCTAACGTTTTGCTCCTCTTTCTCGCAGACGCAGACTTCTGAGCTGTGCCTGGGGTAACCATGGTGAGTTTTGCTGTTGCTTCATGCTGTGGTGATGAGGGGAGTGCAGACTGCATTCTCGGGTTGGGGGGGGTGGTGGTGTAGCTTGCAGAATTGAGGAACAAAAGCAACCACAAATAAAAAAAAATATAGAGAATGTTGCTGCTGATTGGGAGCGGGGTTGTTCCCACACCCTTTCTGCCTGCTATCTTGGCCAGTTCTCAGCCATACCTTGCCTACAAGTGTCTCCTTCACTCAAAAGAAAGGAGCACCTTGGAGTAAAACTTCCCCATATATCTTTGGCATGTCTGCCAGACACCATTTGGCATTGTCACAGGTCCTGTAGTGCTTCTCCAGGTCTCCTCTCTGCTGAGGAGGAAGTTGCTGTACCTGGAAATGCCCACGATGATGTGGGGGGAAGCAGGCTGGTTAACCCTGTGGCAGGCAGCATGTCAGCTGGGCACCAGTCGGTGCCTCGCTGCCAGACCAGAAGCAGTCTTGGTTTTATTCACTGGTGGCTCATAGTCTGAGGGTTCCGGGTTCTCCATACTATCTAGGCACAACTGATCTGGATTCAGTAATCAAGTAAATACTAGCTTAACCCTTGACAGGGAAAAGGAAACTAAAGGTATGTGGCCTAGCTGACGTAGTTGCCATGCTGGGTGAAACGCCTCCGTTGGGTATCGTGGTGGAGGCTGGATAATTATTAACTGGGCCTAGGACGAGCCTTGGCAAGACCTCACTTGAAGTGCCCTCCACATTGGGCCAGAAAATGGTTCAATTATTGATGGCTTTTAGACTGAGACAGAATGCCGAGTCAGATGAACTTTGTAAATTGGGAAGATGTGGATGGATGGATCTTTCCAAGATCTGGAGAAGTGAGTCCTTCACTTCTCGCTCTCTAATGAAGCTCCCCAGCCCTTCCTCAGTAGAGCAGCAAAGGCTTGGAAGGGTGTTAGGCTTCCAGGGACAAGAGAAAGTGGAGGTCAGTTGACCATCTTTCTGGTGGGGGGCAAGAGAAGATGATGCGCTCTTAATTTGCAGCAGAAAAGCTGAGGTGTGATATTGGAGGCTGGGGAAAGGCTCCAGAGATCCCCCAGAGCCAGAAATGGTTGGATTTGGAGGATATTTAAAAGGGACACTGTAAGTGCTTAAGTGTTTGCTTAACTGCTGCTTGAGATGAAATGCTGAGGTAGAGATCCGTGATTTGATACAGTGCAGACACTTCCAGGTAACAGAGCTCTGAAAAATTATATACAGCCACTCTTCATTTTTTTACCCACTTTTGGGCAGCAGGGCTGGAAACCTTGCTCCAGGGCAGGGTTTGGGGTGCGCCGTGTCTGTGCGGCAGTGGCTTTGGTGG
Source organism: Chionis minor (assembly GCA_013398295.1). NCBI lineage: Eukaryota > Metazoa > Chordata > Aves > Charadriiformes > Chionidae > Chionis > Chionis minor. The sequence continues at coordinate 32,820 of VZSF01011329.1, forward strand.
GATGTCAGTGTTGAAGGTCACCAATGGGATGTCACACTTGGTTGGGGGTGGGACGTTGGTGACTTCACTAGAGCCTAAGTTTCTGACTCTGCAGTTGGAGTTCTCTTGTAGAAAACACTTTTTTTTTTCCTTAAAATAATTACAGTTGAAGTACAGTGAACAGAGTTACTGATGTCAATCTCCTCTCCTCCATGCAGGTCTTGCAAGGCAAAACCATCTTGAGCTTCAGTCCTTTCTTCACGCCTCACTTGTGGATATGATGAAGACTAATCGTCTCATTGCAGAATTACTTCAATACAGCTTATTGTTAAAATACCATTTAACCCATGGCAGTGTATTTGAGCATATGGCTGTAGGAGCCCACATTACTGATTAAAAAACAGTTGTAGCTCTTAAGTGCTCTGAATTGTACAGCAATTTTTAATCTAAATAAATTGGAGGGCTTCAGTGGGGTCCTCAAAAAGCTTCTTCAGAGTCGTATGACAACCTGAGCAGGTTTCATGGGCTCCAATGGCCCCTGGGTGTGGGTGGATCTGCGCTCAGTTGCACTTGATCCTGCTAGGAAGGTGTGGAAAAATTTTTCCATGAATTAGGATTAAAAAGGAAAAAGAGAAGAATTAAAGGTTTAACTGGCTTATATGGGATCTGCCTGGCCACAGGCTCCTGTGTGCCTTTGAAGGGAAGGCACAAGAGGAAGAGGAGTGGTGGGCAGGATGTGGTGTCCAAGGGGGAGAACTTGCCTGATGCTTCTTGGGAGTGTGTGGTGTAAAGGTGGGGCAAAGGAAAGCAGATGTGCGTGTGAGCAACTTTCATTTGTTTTTTTTCTTCTGCAAATGGATGACCCTATGGAGAAACCTTGTTGGGGGCTGGTCTGCTGCTGTCCCTTGGGGGGGGGTTTGATGGCACTACCCAAAAATGGTGCCACTCAGTACAATCTGGCAGCCTGCTTTTATTTTAGGAAGAAGTCAGTACAATGACTTGGTGGCTGTTGGATCGAGCAGTGTCTCATCAATGCAGATCTCGTATGTGAACAAGAATTCCTGGCAGCCCAGTGGGTGTGATCCATCACGTGTCTCTTCTCAGGTATATTCAGGTCTGCTGTGACTGGTGTTGCAGAACACCCACTTGGGATTTTGAGGGATCTTGGCTTGTTTCATAGCTTTTTCCATTATAACCACATTTTCTGCTAAGGATTAGGAAAATCCAAACTGTTGCAGTTCCAACACCTGGGTTAGAGGCTGCTGGAGTGAAGGGAGTGGCTGTGAACCTTTGTGCTCACCAGAGCATTCAAATCAGGAGAGGTGGGGATGTCATGGCTGGGTGGTCATGCAAAGCGCTTGTGACCCAGTGTGGGATGGCAGCACTCACCAGCTCAGCCTGCAGCGCCGGCCGTGCTCTGGAGACCAGCCAGGGACTGCGCCAGCCCCGGCAGAGGTTCTGCTGTGGTAGAAGATGGTCTGGGAGGTAGGAAAGGGTTTGGGCTTCTGCTTCAGAGACCCCAGCGGAGCAGCGCAGCCTGCTGTGACAGCCTGAGGTGGCCTTGAGTCATGGACTGCATCCTGGTTTCCTCCTCTGCATCACAAGGTGCCTACCACCACCTCGGCTTCACCTTTACTATTGTCAAGAACATCAGAGAGTAACGGCTGGGTGTGTCACACCAACAGGAAAATTTCGTCCTAATCGGGACATGAGTGAAGCTGACTGCAGAAGCTGAAGATGCTGCAGCACAGGCAACATGAGATGACCACGTCTCCAAAGGAAACTTGCTTCCACATCTTCCTGCACCCGACAAATCTTTGCCCTGATTGCGTCTGTGGGCTTTTGGTGGTCTGTCTCAGGAAATACTTGGATGGCTTGCTCAAAAATTTGCCCTCCAGGGGAGAACAATGCATGCCAGTCCCAGAAGCTTGATAATTTTGATTAACGCCTGAATTTCAGCACAGTATCTGGTTTACCTTATCTGTTTTATCAGGCATCCTTGGGGAAGGTCCAAAGGTACCCAGGGATGTAGCTGCTGGCTTTTCAGCAAGAATTCCTGGGAGATGGAGTTGTTGAGGCAAGCCTAAAGCATGAAACAAGCCTCATTTGTGCTTTATGAAATGCAAGCAACGAGTCAACCAAATATGAGTGTTTTTTGGGAGAACAACTTGGGAGAACTTTTTTGAAGACCAATTTCTTCAAGGTCACATCTCCTTGGAGTTTTAAAAGCTTCACTAGTCCTAGCGCAGTGGGGAGAAAAGGACGGGGTCTGCGAGCGAGGGCAGCTCCGGGCTCCCATCCGGCAGACGGTGTGGGGAGGGTGTGAAATCCGGGCGAGGAGACGCAGTCTTCTTCCAGCTGCCTCCTCTTTTGCCACCACCTACAGAGAAAAGGAATACAGAGCATATCCAGAGCTCCCTCCATGGAGCAGGTGGGGAAGGAGTCGGGAGTAGGCAGGGGAGGAAGGAGGCCACAGCATGGAGGCTTTTGCCTCACCTTTCTGCAGAAGCCGGATGGGATTTGGAAGATGGTGCAGGGAGGACCGAGTCCGTCTGCCTCCTCCTGGGCGCAGCTGCCGCCTGCTCCATTGTCCTCAGCTCATCCCTGTCTCTCTGCTTTCCAGGGGGATGGAGCCCGGCCGGGTTTCCAGGGGAGCGTGGGTCACCCGCAGCCATTTTGGGGTGCTCGGGCGGGCACGGGGAGCTGCCGGGGGGGGAAGGGGGGGCAGCCTCGTTAGGGCCCCTCGGACACCGCCGCGGCCGCATTTACCGCTGGGGGGGCGGCGGGGAGAGGGCGGCCGGCCCGGGAAAAGGCCGCGGCCCCCGGGGCGCAGCGCCGCCCCTCAGCGCCTTCCCGCCACCGCCCCGCAGGGCTCCGGCTCCTCCTCCTCTTCCTCCTCCTGCCGCCGCTCCCCGCCGCCATGTTCCGCGGCCACCGCGCCTGGTTCTCGCAGAGCGTCAGCCCCGGCCCGCGGGAGCTGTGGGGTGAGGGGTCCCGGCGGCCGGGAGGAGCTGGCCTCGGTGGGGCTGCGCAGTGGGGACATGGGCCTGGCACCCCTCGCCGGGGACACGGCCCTGTCACCCCTCGGTGGGGCAGAGCAGTGGGGACATGGGCCTGGCTCCCCTCAGTGGGGCAGAGCAGTGGGGACATGGGCCTGGCACCCCTCAATAGGGCAGAGCAATGGTGGCATGGGCCTGTCACCCCTCAGTGGGACACAGCAGTAGGGACATGGCCCTTGTCACCCCTCATTGGGGCAGAGCAGTAGGGACACGGGCCTGTCACCCCTCGCTGGGGCAGAGCCAAGTTTGTCAGGTTTGCTGAGCACTGGGGCAGGGCATGGTGTCCCCGTACTGAAGAAAAGGCCAGCAGAGCCCTCCATGGGGCACAGAGAGACCCACACCCATGTTGGGGGGTGTCCCACCACAGCTCCCACTTCGGGGCCCGGCTCTGCGGCCCCACAACCAGCCCGGGGAAGCCGTCCCCATCCCGAGCCACCGCGCGCCCGTTGGGGACCTGCTGGGGCGCCCACCTTCCTCCTCACCCCCTCTTCCCCCCCGCAGTGGCTGGCGGCGGGGTGCTCGCCCACCACAGGGACGCCGACTACCTCTTCAGCAGCAACGCCGCCCACCTGGACACCCGCAGGTGGGCTGTGTCCCTTGACT
>VZSF01011329.1:44736-88537 GCA_013398295.1 Chionis minor
TCGGCGCCCTGATGGGAGCAGCCCCGGCGGCGGATGGCGGCGGATGGCGGCGTGCGACGGCGCCCGGTACCCACCATGGCGGCAGCGGCGGCGACGGCGGCGGCGCAAAGAGAGCGGAGGATGCCGGGAAGGGCGCGAGGGCGCCGGCGGGAGGGGCGGGGCCGGCGGCTTCCCCCGAGCTCCCCCGGGTCCCAGCGCCCGCCAGCCTCGCAGCGCCCCCCGCTGGCTCCGGGCGACAAAGCCCCGGTGGTCCCTCGCCGCCACGGCTGGGGCGGCCCCAGCGCAGCCAAGGCGGCGGGTTGGGGAGGAGCAGGCGGCAGGGAGCTGGGGCGCGGCCTCGGTGGGCCCGAGCAGTGGGGACACGGCCCCGTCACCCCTCATTGGGGACACAACCCTGCCACCTCTCCGTGGGGCAGAGAAATGGCAGCACAGCACTGTCACCCTCGGAGGGGGGGACACAGCCCTATAATCCCTCACTGGGGACACAACCCCATCACCCCTGGGTGGAGCAGAGTAATGGCAGCACAGCGCTGTCACCCTCTGTGGGGGGGACACGGCCCTGTCACCCCTGGGTGGGGCAGAGCAATGACAGCACAGCACTGTCACCCTCGGTGGGGGGACACAGCCCTGTCACCCCTTGGTGAGGCAGAGCAGTGGGGACACAGCCCCATCTGTCACCCCTGCGTGGGGACAGTTTTGGAGGACGCAGGTGGCAGAGGAGGAGCAGGCAGCGCCCCCACAAGCTCACAGCACCCACTGGGGTGGCCCAGAGCCCACCCACACCCTGCTGTCCCTGTCACCCCTGCGTGGCACTGGCCGCTCAGTGGGCACCCCACAGAGCCAGTAGTTCGAATGGGATGCCCCAGTTTTCCCTGAGTTTCCCAGGTGTCCTTGTGCTTGTCCCAACCCGCTCCTTCCCTTCCATCTCCCCTTCCTTTGCGGCACAGAAGGGATCTGCTCTACCACCATCACCCCCCCAGCAGGGTGGGACACCCCAATTAACCTCATTAACTCCCAGCTGGAGCCAGGCTGCTGCCCCCCAGGGGCATCTGAAGACCCACTGTTGGTAAATGGTGCCTAAAAACCCACCCGCCAGCAGGGAGCTCCCTCCAGCTAAGTCATCTGCAGCATCCGGACATTGCCCAGCATGCCAGGCCAAGGCTCGGCTGCTCCCAGCTCTCCACACCAGGGGACAGAGACCCCACAGCCCCTACAGATCATGGAATGGTTTAGGTTGGGAGAGACCTTAAGGATCATCCAAGTTCCACCCTCCTGCCCTGGGCAGGGACACCTCCCACCACACCAGGTTGCTCCAAGCCCCATCCAACCTGGCCTTGAATCTCCAGGGATGAGGCAGCCACAGCTTCTCTGGAAAACATGTGCCAGGGGCTCACCAGCCACAGAGGCAAAAATTTCTTCCTAATATCTCATCTAAATCTCCCCTTTATCAGCATAAAACCATCACCCCTCAACCTAAGATCCAGAGTGCCTCCCCAGCATTCCTGGAGCCCCTTTAGGGACCGGAAGGAGCTCTAAGGTCTCCCTGGAGCCTTCTCTTCTCCGAGTTCACACCAGGTGCACAAACAAGGAGCACAAGACAACAATTTTTTTTTTGCTGCAACGTGTTTATTATGTGCCAAAAACTACACCACAGCTTACTCCACGCGTCTGTAGGAGAGTGCAGTCTTGCCTGCATATACTACAATGAGGTAGAGACTTCACACACAGCTTCACAAAACCCCACAAAGAGCAGCTGGGATATGCAACAATGCAACATCAGCTCAGCAGGAGGGGAAAAAAAAATAAAGGGAGAAATTATGACACCGGTTCTTTGGCACACAGCTTCCGATAGAGGGGAAAGTAGGGAAAAAAAATAATATAATTAACTAAAGTTCTCAAATCCCAGCAGCAGCATCTCAGTCGACTGCACCGTTACTCCGTACATCTCGGAAAGGAAAGGAAAAAGGACTTGTCCCCTCTAAGAGAAAGGGCTCCTATGAACCTTCATCTGTCCACCGAAACGCAGCCCTTTTTTAGATAGTTACAAAAGAAAAGTTAAGTCCTGTGACTTCGTGTGATTAAAAACCTCTATCAACCCCCCCCATTAAGTGCAACTTAAAAAAGTGCAACAAACTATTTAAAACTATATACAGCAGCTCAGAGATCCTTTTACCCGGTCCAGTTTCAAATCCAAAAAAAAAAAAAAAAGCCTGTCCTGTTCCGTTGCAAACCCCTCGATTTACAACTTTCCACCAGCAGCCCCCAGACACAAATTGCAATAATGTTAAAAGCTGCCAGGAAAGAAAAAAATCTCTCGTTTCAAACGACTTAAAAACTGTTTAAGAGTGTAAAAAGGAACTGGTAAAAACCCTTGAGCGTAAAATATGAAATATGATTTGGTTTAAATGAAGAGCAAAGTCTCCTTGTTGTTACAGTAAAAAACGCCAGCTGAACATTCAGTTTATGCCGTTCAGATGGGGGTTAAATGAATGGAAAGGCACTGTATGGCAACTGCAAAAAAATGGAGCCAATGAGACCTGCATTATTACCATCAGTATTGCAAGGAATGTAAAAAAGCGCCTTTAATAAATAAAAAACCTAGGTGAAGGCATCTGCGTCAACACCTTCTCAACACGTGGCCCTTTTTTCATATTTTTTTCTTTTTTTTTTTCTTTTTTTTTTGCTTCTCATCAGCAAACTAGGAACCAAAGTCTGGGAACTGCAGAATCACTTGAGGGGCGCTCCCCCCCCTCAAAAAACAAAAAACACAACCAAAAAAACCCCAAAACCCTCCCCAAACAAAACCCGACAAAATTCACTGTGCATTAGTGCAGAAACAAAAAGACCAGCAAGTGCAAACGTGAATGTAAGATTTTTTTGTTGTTGTGGGTTGTTTTTTTTCCCCCGTTAGTCCTCAGGAAGCGCGTTCCCAGCCTGGGTCTGGCACCTGCAGGCACGCTCCTGCGCTCGCCACTTGGCAGGTTGACAAAAGGACTTTCTCCCGCGCCCACGGCAGGCGGCTCCCCGAGCCTCGGCGGCCGCTTTAGCTGGAATCTCGGTTCTTCTGGTTGCGCATGAGCGGGCGGTGGTGACGCAGGACCTCCATGGAGTGCTGCCAGTGCCAGCAGGAGCGACAGAAGTACTTGAAGCAGATCTGCGGGGAGAGCAGAGGGGCAGCGCCGTGGGGCAGGGGGTTTCCAAGCCATTTCCAAACTGACAAGCGGTCTCGCATCTGCTCCCTCCCTCCCCGGCTCTGCAGCCCACACTGGCACAGCGGATCTTTGAGGCGGAGGGAAGGGAATTTCAGCAATGCTGCTGGAGGACGCGTTGTGCTGAGCTTCCAGCACGGCCTCGTTTAAAGAGGTTTGGGAAAAGAATAAACCCCAGGATGTGGGCGCTGGGCTAGATGCAGCCTCGGGGCGGGGGGCAGCACCTCTGCCCAGCACCTGGACAGGGATGGGGATGCTCCTGCTGCCATCTCCCCCAGTGGAGCGGAGCACAGTGCTGCTCATTTCCCACCTGGACTCTGCCAGAAGCTGCCAGACCCTGGTCGAGCTCCTTTACCCGCAGCAAGCAGAGGTCAGCCAGTCTCCCCTCTGTTTTGGGAAGCCCCAGGATGGACCGCAGGGTGACGGTGCTCCAGCTTGTCACCGCTCACAGAGTGGCAGCCTGCTGCCCACGGCAAGCCTTGGCGTCCTGGCACAGCAGCAGGGGAGCCACGGCATTCCTGGCTCAAGGCAGAGCGGAAAGCTGCCTTTGCCTCCCAGCCAGCACTGGAACTCCCCCCATCCCGGAGGGCTGCACCTCCTCCAAAATCCAAGGCTCTCGCAGGAACACTTCATCCTCCCTACTCAGCCAGGGACAACAGGCAAGCCCAGACACTAAAGCAGGCACTGCAGAGCCTGCTCCCATGTGAGAAATTCCCGAGCGCAGCAGCCAGGTGCCGAGCACAGCTGGCAGGAGGAAGCCTGACCTGGTCTCTGCAGAAGAAAGGGCCAGGCTGGGTGCTGCAGACTTGGCACATGGAGTCCTCCAGGTACGGGTCTATCTGAACCTGCAGGAGAACCAGGCAGTGGGCACAGAGCGGTGCTGGGAGCTACTGCCGGCACCTCGGGCAGCCCCACCTGCACTGACCCACCGCCCTGGATATCCCAAATCCATCAGCAGCCCTCCCAGCTGGCAGAGCAGCAGTTCACTGCCTCCCTCTGCTTCCAGAGGGATACGGGACAGGCTACGTGGGTCGTGGTGCTCCCAGCAGTACCACCCATCACCCAGATTCCACACCCCGGACTGCTCCCCTCAGCTCCACTCACCTTTTTAGTAAACTTGGTAGTTTTGATTTCCACAAACGCAGCGGTGACTGCCTTCAGGTAGCTGCGCTGGTTGTTAAAGGTGACACGGCCAGACCCTGGAAGGAGCCAGACCACAAGCGTTAGACTGAGCCAGCACCTACAGCAGGAACCAGGGAGGCTGCGAGCGAGCCCCCGGCACGGCTCAGGCCCTGGCAGGGAAGCAGCTTTTCCAGGGATATCATATACCAAGGCCTCGTGGCTCTGCCTGCCTCCTTCCCCAGGCAGTAACAAAAGCACAGCAGGCAGCTGGGAGCAGAAAGGCTTTTCCACAGACACCTCCAGGCTGGTTAAGATGCGAGTTCCCAGGCGGCAGCGCTCCCAGGAGGAGCGGCAGCGGCTGGGCAGACTCAGGGCAGCACAGCAGCGGGCTCTGTGCCTGCACCTGAAATAAGCTGGTGCCAAGAGAGCTCAGCTGCTTTTACTTCTGAGCCTCCCACTCATCCTTGCATTTTGCAGCTCTGCTGCCAGTCAGCAGCATTCCCGCTCCACTCCTTTCCAGCCACGTTCTGTTAAGCTCCAGGAAAACACGTCTGTGCTTACCTACAAGTTTCTCCTCCTGGTGTCAGGGGAGCCAGAGCTGTTACACGACTGCCCTGCGTGGCAGCAGGTTGCTAAAGCTCAGCTCGGCACCCACAGCCACGGTGCAAAGCATTACCTAGAACTCATTTAACTCCCCTCCTGTAGCATCACACAGGACACAGGCTGGAGGGCCGCAATCTGCCAGGGGGTTATGCTGTCCGCAGGGATTGCGGCCGCACTTGGGGGATCCTTCCCTCTTCCAAAAGGGTCAATTCCACCTCCTAGTGGGACCCCCCTTCCCCAAAAGCTGCCTGGGCAACAGCTTTCCTGCTGCCCCAGACTGGCTGGGGTCAGAGGCAGCTCCTCCTAACTACAACCAGGCACTGATTTCCCGCACCACACTCCTCCAGCGGGATCATCCGCTACGCAGGATGACTCAGCACCAGGCAGGTTATACACAGCAGCCTCCCCTTGAGGAGCCTTCTGTCAAGCCACAGGCACAGGAGATGCTCCAAATCATCACTGAACAAAACCAGGGTGCGGTTTAGTTATTAAAATCAAGTTCGTGTCGCTGTAACTCTTTCCAAGACAACTTCAAGGATGGAAGCGCCAGTCTGCCGGTGGGAGCCAGAGCAACCTGGGCTCTGCATGAAGTCACAAGAGGTTTTAAGGTCACGCTCTAGGACAGCGCCAGCACGGGACAGTTTGGTGTGCAAGACTTCATCTGTGGTCATATTAAGAATTTGCTTCAAGTCTCATACTTCCATCCCCAACCCTTTGGGATTGTGTCCCCTCCCCCAAAGCCACTCCAGCCACCCACACACATCATAAACCCAGCCCTTGGGCACCAAGCCTTGACCAGGGAAGCGTGAAAGCTGTCCGAGGACAGTGACAAGCAGAAAACTCCACACTACCAAACTCTGACCTTATTCCTGCCTGGCAACATGCAGGAAACTCATGGTCCCTTCTTAAGTATGCGACTTGCTGCAGCCTGTGCCCAGAAAGCTGGACTTCATGCTCAGCTGTAGGGTTCTTCCCTATTAGACTAGTAACCTCAGTGCTGTCCTCTGCCCCGCAAGGCCACCAGGGAGGTACAGCGGACACTTGTGACACATTTCAGCTCCTGTGACATGAGTGGCAGGTGCTCAACTCCCATCTGGGAGGTCCCTCTTAAACACACAGCCTTGTCTGGGAGGTGGGATCTCAAGAGGCTTCATACTTGGGTCTTCCTGACCCAGAGTCCATGGTTTGGGGCAGCCCTGCTCCTCATGAGCAGAGGAGGCAGCTGAGCCTCCTTCCTGCCTGCAGCAGTTGGTGGCTCCAGTCGCAGAGGGGAGCGCTGTCCGAGAGTCACACTCATCCGCAGGACCTCTCACCCTTGGCAGGCTGATGCCCTGAGCGGAGGTGGGCTCCAGCAGACCCAGTCAGGAGACTCTGGGAGGCCTCTCCACTTGTGCTACCAGCTGCCTTAGAAGCCCAAAGCAGCAGTCCCTTGAAGGGGGAACCAAAACAAGAGAGAGTGGGGACAGGATGCTGCCCACAGCCCTGCCCTGTTCCTGCTGCCCAACAACTGGCACCTCTCCAGCTGGAAGGACCAGCAGCCACGGGGTCCAAGTTTGCCCTGACAGGCAGCAGGAGTCAGGGTAAGACGCCCTGCCAGCCACCTCAGCTTCAGGGATGGCAGAGCAGTTAAAGCTGACCATTAACAGCACCGCAGGAGGGCAGAAAACCTTCCAGCAATGCCTAAAGAGATGTTAAAAACCTTGAGCTGCTCTGGAATGATCTACCACCTTCCAGTTCCCAGGCACATCAGCTCTGGCAGCCCTCCCCAAGGTGCCCCGGGCAGTCTTCCCCACCGAGGGACCAAGCCAGGGGCACTGCCACAGCCTCCTCAGAGTGTGCAGTGGGAGACACTTACCAATGGGATACTTGTGCTTGTCCGTGTCGATGCCAGCATAGACCACCCCTCCAAACAGGTCATACATGATGGCTGCCAGGGCCTCCGCGTTCAGCATCCCGTGCAGAGCCCCCACAAACACCGTCTTACTGGGATCGAGCCGCTGCGACGGACTGCGCACGAAGTTGCTGTCTGCCAGCACCCACGGGATCACCTGCACCTGAAACCACACACCAGCCAGGTCAGGTTGGCCAAAGGCCTACAGAGCCCCAGGTTGTGCTGCTCCATAGTGTCCTTGGCTGACAGAAGCCATCCCAGATCCTCAGCCTTTGCCCCCAAACCTCCACGTGTCACTTTGTTACGGCTGGACTCAGGGTCTGCATCTGGGACTCTACAGCTCTAAAGCTCCAGCCTTGCTCCAGGCACCTCAGGAGAGTCCAAAGGAAATGGAAAAAAAGCCGACTGCCACACCACTCTGCTTCCAGGCAAACTGGAATCCACAACATTGGTCCCGGAGGGCTGGCAGCCAGGAAACAATCCACGCACGAGCGGATTTTACCTACTGCCTGCACCTATGTTTACAGCCCAGTCGGATGCCTCCTGGCGCAGCAGCCTGTCGTTGGAGGAGATCAATGAAACAACCCACCCACATGCCAATTTCGACAGGACTTCCATCCACTAGACAGCCGACACGGGGCTCCGAAGAGGAGAAACTTCTGCCAGAGCTAAATCACCATGCATGGAAGTGCTGCCAAAAGCCAGACACCAGGAGAGCTGTGTCTGGAGTGCAATTAGTTCGTACCCGTCTAGATAAGAGCTGAATCTCAATTCTTTTGACTCCCAACTCACACCACTGTAGCTGATCTACAGATAAGGTCCTCCTTTACTGGGAGGCCGACCTGAGCCTCCGACAGCCTCGGGGCTTCCAGAGCTCCGGTCAGCCAGCCAAGGCTCTGCCGGGAAGCAGCTGCAGATCCGAAGTACCTGCTTTGGTGAGCACCAAAGCCATTTGTTCTGCAAGCAGATGAGAGCTAATAAAGGGAAGGGATCAGAGCCCATCTCCGCAAGCAAAGGTACGACTCTGAACGAAGCAGTAAACTCCCTGTTCCTGCACTCCATTCCAGGTAACTGAAGCTGCTTAGTTTCAGGAAGTCAGGGTCTCCCACAGATCCAGGAGCTCCAGGTCACAATTCCTGACAGAAGCCATTGCAAAGGACACAAACACCAATCTGACACTTCCCTCCTTGCTTGTAACCAGCCCTACCACAGGAATGTATCCATTAAAGACGGCCAAGAGCCAGTTTGACTTCCACTGCTCTGGCTTCAGGCCTGCTTTCCTGGAGCAGAGGGACACTGTGCACCTCCAAGGATCTCAACAGCATTCCCTGCTGTCATCCCTAGGGCTACTCGCATGGGTCTGCTCACCTCTTTGCAGCGCATCCTGCGGCTGGACATCTTGAAGTAGTATTCACTGAGCCCATCAGGGCTCAGCAGGTCCTGGGAGCACGCCTGGAGCAGAGCACGCACGGATTTCTCCGACTCAAACACCAGGTAGACATATCCTTTAGAGACGAAAGGAAAAGAAACAGTTGTTAGAACCGCAGCAGAGGAGTTTCATCAGCACCCCAGTCTGCAGACACCCTCAAAAACCACTCTCGGATGCCACCCAAACTATCTGTACCACAATCTCCCTTGCTCCCTTGTCCCCAACGCCTTCTAGGGGAGGGAAGAGATCTGCAGCACCTGCCCCAGCAGACTCCACATTCGAGATCCACCGGGCCTGGCCGAGCTGGGGAAGAGCCCAAACTCGGCACGGCAGAAGGCTGCCCAGCAATCACGCAGAGGTTTACGCACATCCAGTGCCATGTGGACCACTGTCCCGCACACACAAAGCCACATCTAGACATGACAAGTGGACACCGTCAGCCTGGTCACAGTATGGTTTGCAGGAAAACAGACTTTGCTTTACATTTAGGATATCACGGCCAAAAAAAAAAAAGTAAATTTGGGCTGTGAAGTCACTTCCACCAGTGCCAGCACTCTGTAGCTGGCATCACTCTGGTGACTGAACGAGGCCATTAGGCACCAACGAGCTGTCACTCCTCACCCCATAACTCATCATTGCTTACACAACACACCAGCCCAGCTACTTCGGACAGGATTATGCCCTGGGGGCTGCGCAGCTCACCAGTCCCCACAGCCTGCCAGCGTGCTGCAGACACGCATTTGGATTCACTGCGTGCACTTTACGCCAAGGGTGCGTGTGCTTCAGGTCCTCACGCTGGCAGCAGGGACTAGCGTCTGTCACCCCGAGCAAGACAGCCCCACGCAGGGCTCCAGAAGCACCAGAGAGAGAGGTTTCCCCCCACCCCATGCTCCTTCTCAGCCCTGCTAGGGACGGGTGAGGACGCCAGGTTTGAGGTGACAGTGTTCTGCAGCCCTGGTGCTGACCCAAGTGAGAGCGGGACATTTACCCTAGGGTGCTCTGTACCATCCAGTCACCAGCATGCAGCCGTACCATCCCAGCATCCGTGCTGTAACATAGCATGGGAAAAAAGTAACCCTACCATGTCGCTATTACCTTTAGGCATATTACCTTTGGGAGGGCAGCGTGGGTGTTTGCCATCCTTACCAGGCCACTCCACACTCAGTGAGCCAAAAACACGGAAGGTGTTGATCAGTCCAGCTACGGACAGAAGGACAGAAGTCAGCATCCCCCCCAGAAAGCTCCACCCTACCACACCCTCCTGATGTCCAAATCCAAGGCCTCAGCACAGGGCCAGGGGCCGCTCACCTTCCGTAATGTCCCATGGGACTCCTCCCAGGAACACTTTGCAGGAGTAGACGGGGTTCTTGTAGTTTCGGGGAGGCAGCTGCCCGCTCCAGGTGCAGGTTGCTTCATTCACAGCTGGGACAAGCACAAGCCACACTCACTACAGGACCATTCGCTTCCCACTCCCCCACAGGTCTCCAAGCAAATCCCCGTATTCCACAACTCTAGGTTTGGCAGAGCTGCCCAGACATCCTGCCTGCCTGGTTTTCTGCCAGCAGGCAGACCCAGGGTCTGCCTTATGCATGGAGAAAGGTCTGACCTGCTGCAAACTCATGCCCAGCCACATTTTCTGCACAGAGGTCAGCTACGTGCTCTCCCAGAAGAGCAGGGCCATCACCATGCACTGAAGCCTGCTGAGATCCACCACCCAACTTACCTGCTGCTTGCCTATGAAGCCTGGCTTCTCTTTCAATACTGAAGGGGTCTTCTGGAGAGTCCAGGAGATCCCAGGAAGGCCACGCAGATGCCCCAGGCCATCTTTTCGGTGCACTGGCTGGGGAGGAAGTGACTGCAGCCAGGGCAGCTTGATCTTGATCCAGCCGGGAGCCCACTCCCATCTTTAGGGGGTCTCTTGACACCCCACTGAGAGGCAGGAAGGGCAGAGGTGGGGAGATGCGGAGGCTTGACTGCAAGAGAAAGCCCACATTAAAACCCAGCTTCCAAGTAAGAGCACACAATAATGGAGATCATGCATCACCCTGGGGCCCTGCCCTCCGGCACAGCAGGAGAAGGGAGACCCTCCGAGGTCTGGCAGGAAAGCAGCCACCTCACCTGTCCCAGCAGCCTGATGGGACCGCAGTTTCCGTGGGAAAGGCCTACCCCTACAGCCATTTCCCACTGAACCCAAGCCAAGTTATCAGCAGCGGGTATCGTTGTGCAGAAGGCACATTGCAGACCACAAAACCAACAGCTACCCGCCGCCTGCACAGCCTCAAGGGCAGCTGCCACCCCCAGGGAGCGCAAACCACCCCAGGAGGAGCCTTCACGCTTTGCTTTGGGCCCTGCCTGCAGCAGGCAGGGCCTGCCCACGGTGCCCACGAGCTCTGCAGGCAGCTGGGCAGCTCTTGCCCTCTGCAGCGCAGCTCCCCGGCCTGCCTGACCGGGCTGCGGGCTCGGCTCACTGCAGCCCCAACTGCTCACAGGTTTAACATGCCTCTCCCAGGGTGGAAGGAGTAAAAGCACAGATTAATAGAACAGCAGGGATGTGAGACACTGTGCGGCTTATCGAGTGCCAGCCGCTCTGCGGATCCAGCCGCACACTGCGGCACAGCCGCCCACGCTGAGGCTGTGCCGGGGAAGACCTGACCTTCACGAACAAGGCCAGCACAAAGCCCTGCCACCCCACACCGCCTGCTGTTGTCAGAGCCTGGGGTGCTGCAGCCGCTTGCAGCGCCCCTGCTCAAGATCCTGATTCTCCAAGATGGATCCTAGGAGAATCAGCTTCCACAGCAGGCCAACTGTGTCCATTACACCCACCCCAACATGGGGGTTAAGGCCGTGGCAGAGCAAGGAGCAGCTCAGCCTCAGCAGATGAGCCGTGCAGCAGAGCCCGCAGAGCTGGCCAGGGCCCGCAGAGCTGGCCAGGGCCAGGCTGCCCCGCTGGCACCCAGAGCTGCCGCTCGCGCTGCGACACAGACCCAGCGGCACAGACTGGGTCAGCAAGACAGACACTCGCCTCGCTTGCTGGCTTCCAAATTTAGCTGTGCTTTAGGGAACGGGAGCAGGCTAGACCCAGTTTGCTCTAGAAGAAACAGCCCTGAGATGGAGAAGTGCAGTCAGCAAACAGGAAGGGCAATGAAAGGCAGAGACAGGAGCTCCTGAGAAGCCCAGGGTGGAGCCTAGAGGAAGCAGCTGTGCTGACTGACCACCTCCCTGTTGGGATCCCTCCTGCCACCCTCCTGCCACACACCAGCTCACTCGCACCCCTCTGGGAGCTACTTTAACCCATTAGGGCTGCAAGCACAAAGCCAAAAGGCCAAAACGTTATTTAGAAGAAAAATAAAATAAGTATAGCACTAGTTTGTGCTGAAGGACTGCATGAGCAGCCCTTCTTCTAAACCCTGGGCTGCAGAACCTTGCTTTGTCAGTGCGGGCATCACAGATCCCTCCAGCATTCCCTTCCAGAGCAGACAGGGCTGCGGCTTGCAGCCCCCCACAGCTCTCCCGTGCTCCCCTGAAACGCAGCAAGACACCAGGAACCACAGAGTGCGTGCAGGACCCAAACTTACAATCAAGTCTGAGAGGTGGTCAGAGCCAGAGCTGAACCCACTGGTATCTGAGTCCGAGGGGCTGCTGGAGCGGGAGTCCAGGAGGGAACGGGAATCCAGGCGGGAGTTCCTCAGCGTCGGTGTGGAAAACTTTTCTGACAGGTCTGAACCAATGGGGTCTAGAGGCAGGAAACCCAGTGGGGGCTTCCCCAGGACGTTCCCAAGAGGGTTACTCAGCATGCTGAGAACTGCAACAGAGAAAGAGCCTGTCAGTGCTGCAGCATGACGCACCTCCTTCCCTCCTGGCTCTCGTGGCAGAGGCCCAGAGGGTACTGGGCTCCCATCAGCCCACAAACAGCTCATGCGGGAGGTGGCACGTCTGGCAGACACCAACCCTCTGCACCACTCTGGAAAGGCTGTGCGCTCTTTGCCATCAGTTGCAGCAACACACTGCACAGCTAGAGCCAGCAGCGGCAGCCTGGTGGGGCTGACAGACAGGCAGGTGGGTTACTCTCCCAAGGCTGAGATCAGCCAGGAGACCCCACTCCAGCTGGGAGCAGAATTAGAGACCCCGTGTCCCTGTTATGGACTTGAGATGCTCTAGGCAGGTCCATGCCCTTGCGCTAGCATTTCTTGCTGCTTGTGCTGGAGAGAGCTGGGAGGCGGTGGGGGCAGGGGGCGCAGCTGCCCACGCAGTTTTAGCAATGGGGGCACAAAAACTGGGCCCACAGCCGGTGTTTGCTGCAGACACCAGTGGCCAGGCTGAGAAGAGCGAGGTCTGGCCCATTTGCAGGCTCAGAGGTGGGATCCTGCGCACATCAGCCCTGACAGGAGCTGGCTACGGGCACCCAGCTCTGTGCCAGCCTGGGCTGCTGACAAAGGAGACACTGCAGAGTCAGTGGCGAGCACCATCCCCGGTATGCGTTCACAACAAACCTGTCTGGTCAGGCCTTTACCCGAGAGCTGACAGACAAGTATGCGCCAGACTGTTTCCCTCGCACAGCAGCAGGTTTTCCTCCCACTGAGGAGAATCGAGGCAAGCGAATTCCTCCCTACAGAGCCGCTGCCCCCCGAGGGGAGTGCCAGGCCACCGAGGGGTCACAAACATCCTGTCCTGCTCTGTGGGTCAGCAGCATGGGGCCAGCTGCCACCCAGAAGGAGAGGGAAGGCAGGGCAGGCTTGGCCACCCGGGATCCCACAGGGGCACGACACCAGCCAGCTCTATTCAAAAGGAGCAAGTCTCAGCAAGCTGAATGTGTCCCCAAACCAAATGAAAAGAGCAAAGCATTCAGAAATGGTTTTAATTATTCAGAGGCTGCAAAACAAGGCAGCTTGCCCTGGAGCTTTCAGTTTTCAGCAAAGCAAGTTTGGGATCCACTTGATATCCTCCAGCCCCACCTGATCTCAGCCAGCTAGGACCACAAGGTTTTTAATCCAGGTTTTCAGGTAGCTCTTGTACAAAGGAGGATCAACAGTCCTAAATGCCACCCAGACCAGGCGAGTAGAAAAAATGCTACTACAAAGAAGTGCACTGCAGTCAACAGACACCAGTACCAACTCAGTGCCAGCATCAGAGAAAACTGCCAAGTGTGGCCAAAGCAAGATATTGGGCCATACCTGTGCCAAGCAGCATTACCCAGCAGCGTACCTGCCAGTGAGCTGGCACCTGCGGCCTCACACTAGAGCAAGAGAACTCAAAACACCAACAAAAACCCCAGACAGGTACAGGTGGGTCCTTTACTTGAAGCATCTACCTCAACCCGAGGCTGATGCTTCAAGTAAAGCTGGTCTGCAGAAGCAGTCAGTGACAGTCACAGCATCTCCCCACATTCGCAGAGCCTTATCCCTGTGAGTTTTCCCAACAGAGGGGCAGATCCATTTTGGCTGCGGCACAAGACTACGAACTCAGCTCTGACCACACTTGGAAAGGGACCTCCTGCCCTCTGAATATCTGCTTGGCTCTCCCCAACAGCAGCACCTGCACTTACATCCAACCCTGCAGCCACAGGAAAACCTCACTGGCCCAGCAGTACTTACCCTGGGCAGAGCTGGAGGAGGAGCAGCAGCAGCCCTGCTAGCGGCAGCGGGCAGCCAGGGAACGCTGCCGCAGACGGCTCGAGTCAGGGAGGAGACTGCTCCCTCCTAGTCACAGCACAGAGCAGGGCAGAGCATCTCCCAGCCCAGGCAAGCCGCACTACGCTGGTTTGCCGACTTCTCTGAAGCCACGTGATGTGTTTAAAAATACAGCCAGTGTATTGTTCAAGGGAGACAGCTGAATTTGTTAAACAGGCTCAAAAATCTGATTAGTCACTAAACAGTACAAGAGTCAAAGCAAAGCAGCTGATCCCACGGCCCGAGCCTCACCACCAAAAAAAACCCGACTCCTGCGCTGATGCCCTCCTCCTCGGCACCGAGCACAGTGGGTTTGCAATGCCGGGCAGCAAGCAGCCCTGCACTGACCCCGTGTGCGCAGCATTCCTGGAGACCAGAAACAAACACCACGCAGATTGCTACCAGGCAATACCATCCTGTTCCTCATCTCCTGGCTATCAGAGACCAGAACTCCATCTGGGATGCACCAGCAAGGGTTCAGGGGCTCATTGGGAGCCCCCAAAGGGGTTACGGGGTCCAGCTGCTCTGCCCCATTTATTTCAGCCTCATCTCTGTCACCACTTGGGCTCACTACATTGACTGCCTACACATTTGCTCCCAGGATTGTTTAGCTCTCACTGCAGCTAGAAAACCAGTAAGGCCAGTATGAGTGCATCTGAGTAGCAGGATTACTGGCCTTTGAAGGGATCTACTGTCTGGGCATCTAAGTTTCAGCACCTACCGCTGAGCAAAATCCTGCCGGCTACAGCTGCCCCACTCCTAACCCCTTGTCCTGGAAGCGCTGACATCCTACTGTTAACGCAGATGGATTTCATCCACTCCAGCAGCTCTGACAGGTCTGCACAGGCAGCGCTGGGTCACACGCTCTGCAGGCTACTTTGAGCTTGTGGGAGACCCCACATCACCCCCAGTGGGTCTGACTCAGCTTCGCTTCGTACCTACAGCCACTCACGGGGACATCAGGAGGAAAAGCTGCAAGCCACGCTTGGCCTTTCCTCCTCCTGCACTTGCCTAGTGATCAGGTTGTGTCCCCTGAAGCCAGCCTTTGCAGGTAGCCTTGGAAACATCAGCATAAGAGATCAGATCTTACTTCGCACTGCCCCAGTGCCCCAAAGGCATCCTGGCTCTAACTCCCTGCCTTAACCCACCAAACCCCCTCCTAGGGGATGGGGCACAAAGGCTGCCCACCTGAAAAAAAAAAAAGCCCTGAAGTCTTCGGGGCCACTCAATAAACCCCCAGTTCTTCCAGGGAAGATGGTCTTGTCCCCCCTCCCAAGCAGACAGCTTGCAGAAGAGAAAAAACCCTTTCCAATGCACTTGTGAAATGCATCAGCAATTTCTGATGTCAAGAGCATCCCTGAAGGTCCCAAAGTGAAGCAGCAAGCATCAGGTAACCGCTCTGACTACAAAAAAAACCACCCCTAAGTGTAAACAACTAAGCATTTTAGACATCTACAGGGGAAATTAACAGAAGGGTCAACACGATTCCCATTTGTCCACTCATACGCAGCAGCCCTGCTGTCCAGAGCATGGCAGTTTGCAGAGAGCTTCTGGAACTTTTCATGCCTCCACTCAGAGCTGCAAGAGAGGCACATGCCAACACTCCTTTGCAGGGGACAGCAAAACAGGTAGCTTTTAATAGAAACTCCGCTCTGACTTTTGACTCACTGCTGCAGCTTTAATGACTGGATTCAGAGCCAGCATGCTCCATCTTTGAGCACGTCAGCCAAACACTGACAGATTTAAGAGCTCTACGGAGAGTCTCGATACCAGTGTGGCACTCTTCCAGATCGCAGGCGCTCAGGTTGCTCTCTAGAGAACAAGCTTTTTTTTTTCCCCCACCAACCACTCCTTAGCGTTTACTAGGGAAAGCTCAACTACCAGGACAATGCTGCAAGGCGTCCTCTTAATTCCTGCATCATTCCAGAGCCCCTAAAGATACCGTACCAGAAGGAGCGTGTGCAAGCATCTCAGACCCACCACAGCCAAGAGGGTGTCTAGTTTCAACTCTTTATGCCAACTCTGTCCTGTAGATCTCAAATCCTCTTCTAATCTAGTTACCAATTCCTGAGCTACTACATTTAGGGTGAACTCCCCCAATCTCAGACAGCTCACTCCATCAGCACAAGCCGTGGTTCGCAGCACACACCTTGGGAAAGATGCCCCAACAGCAAGATGCCCAACACCCAACTGAACCAGCCTCAGAACGGCTTTTACTCTTCCATGCACCAGTTAGACTTGTAATTTAAGATATTCAGCACGTGCTCAGGACCTTGAAGCATACAACTTTCTTCCCTGCGTACTATAATTTACACCTGTTTAAGAGTCAGACCTTCCTGGTAGCTTTGACCCAGCCCATTTTACACCAAGAGATGGGTGTAGAGACGAGCCCTAAGGAGCCAGACTTACCAATGCTGGCAGCTCAGGGAAGGGCTCTGGGTAAATAACCCCCTTACCACTCCACCAATGCCAAATGAAGCTTTAATGCCTTGAAAAGACCTTAAGAGGAGCAGAACGCTACACACGGAGCATCCACTGAATTTATTCCTGACAGCTAGAGAGGACAAAAGGCTCCACCACCATTAAGCTGTCCACTGAACAAGTAACTTGGGCTTTTGCTTGGGTCTGCAGGAGACCGCCCAGCAGAACAAGCCAACAGCACATGAGCAGAGCAGAGCTGATCTGATCTTTACTCCTTGGTGTGTCAGTTTTAGTCAAATTACCCAAAAACTAAGTCTTGTCCAGAGGGGGGAAAAAAAAAAACCAACCCTCTCACCTTACAGCTGTCCAGGTCTTTCTGCTCAAGATCTTCCCCCACACTCAGAACGTCAGTGGTAGCTTCCCCAGAGGGGAAAACACCATTTGCCGTAGGGCAACACACATCCCAGCCTCTTCACAAGCCTGAAGGCACACGTAACTGCATGCGTGTGCATGAGAAACTCCTGCTGAGCAGAAATGCATGCCAGGTCCCAGATTACTATATTACCAGTGATGTCTGGCACCTGCATACTTAATGCGCAGGCAGTTCGACACCGCATTTGGCAGTGGCACCAAGTGCTAGATGAGCACATGCACACACTTTTTTTTGAAGTCATGCTCCAAGGAAGCATTCCAGCCTTTAAAAAGCTCACTGCAGGGCTGGAAAAAAGCCTACTTAGAAAGGAACCAGGACTTGTCTGAGCCAGTCTATGATGCCGAGGCCTTCGGAGGGTCACTTCTGCTGGCTGGCACCACCAGCAAGGTTAGACAGATGGACATTTCAATCTCTTGAGAGGAGATACCACAAGTTCGTCTGCTGAGAGATTACCCAGCACAGGAAAGAGGGTAAGAACTGTCAAGACCTCCCCTCCCCTTCATCCACCAACTACTACTTACACTGAAAGTCCATCCTTCTGCCCTGATCTCCTTGAAGACTCCTTGACTCCTTTCTCCAGTGGCGAAGAGGTCGATAGGAAAGCTCTTACCAAGAGAAGCAGGGCAGAAGAGACAGGTTTCAGTGCCACTGCGCTTCTGCTTCCACTCGGAGACACCTGCCGTGCCCACAGGCTGCAGAACTGAATGCACATTTGGGGCAGGGTGGCAAAGGACTGGAAGCAGCATGACCCAGGCCCTGGAGACTGAACACAGTGCAGTTTCTTTTGTCATTCATCAAATAAGCTTGTAAAGGAAAAAAAGGCTGATGTCCCAAACAATAGCCTGCTGCAGTTCCAGAAAAACAGCTCGTCTGCAGTTTTTACCGCCCAGCCAGACTCTACCCTAGTGGGGTGGGAGCAGCCTGAATGTTTTAGTCAGCCAAAAAGCAGCACCTCCTACAGACACTAAGCAACTTCATGGCAAGAGAAACATTTGCATGTCTGAAAGGCAAACGGGCACCTTAACCGCCTCCTACAGCTACAGTTAATGTCTCCGTAACAGAGCCAGACGGGCTGCCAGAGTGAGTTTTCCCCCCCTCCATCACACGCAAGCACCACGCTGCTTAAAAACACGACCTGCTCACCGCAGAGGAACAGGGTGCTCAATACTCCGGACTAATCTCAAGTGAAGTTTTAGCGCTTCACGCCTGCAGCCGCAGCACAGGGAGCCCAACTGAACCAAGCCCAGCAGAAGCTGCGATGACAGTTGTGGGGCTGCAGTGCACTGTATGGGAAGGGGCTTTGCTTGGCACTGGGAATGCAGACCGCAGATTCCCCCCTCTCTTCGCTCCTTAACAGGGAGCTACAAGGAACAGCCAGGTTCTTATAGGTGCACAAAGAAACAGGGAAAAGCTGAAACAAGAGAAGTGGCACAAAAATGTCTTCCTCTGAAGTGGAGCAGCCCTGGGACAGGGCCCAGAGAGGTGGAAGGGATCTCCATCCTCAGGCCCTCAGAGCTCATCTGAGCAGCAGGTTTGATACCTCCAGAGGTCTCATCCAGCTTCGGTCCTTCTGATTTGATTGTACTCTCATTACTCCACTGGATAAAGAAAGAAGTGACTGCTGTTATGGCAAAAGCCACCCAAAATCAGATGTACGCACCCCCTCCGGCACTGTACATCACAACAGAAGTCTCTATCATCTCGAGCCAACTGCCAATGTTCAAGAAAAGCAACTCCCAGAACCGCAGATGTGATCAAACCAGCAGTAGCCACCACCTAAATAGGAACTACAGCACAGGCCTTTTCGTTCCTGAACTCCTAAAGAGGAACCTCTGCCCTGACAGATTCTTCGTTTGGGGCAAAGAAGAACTGAGGATATTCGGGCAGCTATTTCTGGATTGCTAAGAAGGGGGCAGGGGAATAAAAAAAAAAGCAGCATGATCCCACAGCTGAACCACAGAATTACAGTCAGGACACCTGAGGTCTATTCTTGGTTCTAGCACCAATGTGGTAAGTCACTTCTCCAGCATGGCCTGAAAAATGGAAGCAGCAGCAGAACTAGGAACACAGAGCAGCTTGTTGCATTAATGTTTGAGAGCACCGGTACTCCTCCCACTCCAAGAGAGTTGGACCTGGCTGACAAGCCTCGCTGCTTCTCGAGGCAGGGAATTTACTACCGTGTTTCTGGAGAGGGAAAACAGATGCCCAAGGTAAATGCAAAAATCAGTAAAGACAGCTAAAACACAACTCAGGATTAGAAGTGCACAGATAATTGCATTCACTAAGCAGACTGCCACAACTGCGTTTGTCTTTAAAAAGATCAGAACATTGGAAATACAGCGGGGTTTAACATGTATCAGTCCTGGAGAGATTTAGAAGCCAACATATTCAGGTCAAATTCTGCACAACAAGCTTCAGCTTCGCAAGCCTCAAGAACAAACACTTCTATATTTAAGTACCAAACTCCTCTCAATTATCTGCTGCAGCGTCCAGGGTGCAAACTTCGCAGCATGTGTTACTTTACATGCTAACAAGGATGAGCCTGACTCATTTTCACGGCTCATCTGCATCACGGTTTGTGGGGTGTTGAGTCCCTCAGGATACCACCTTTAGAAGGTATGTTCTTTGGAGGGGGGCTGGGGGAGCAGGCTGTTGGTCATACTCCTTCAGGCAAGGCAGCAGGCTGCAGTGAAGGAAAAACAACTTAAAAAAAAGGCAAGCTTTAGTCCCAAATGCAGTATTATTTTAAAAAAGTACACAAGCCTTAGTAAGGCACTCAGCTGGCATAAAGCCACATATTTCACCATGAGATTGGCACACCCAGCACCACCAGCGATGCCTGCTGGTTTGCCGTTACCTTCCAGAGGTCTGTACATCCCAGGTACAGCATCACAGCTTTAAGGGTTTGTTTCATCCTTCCTTCCCTCTGTCCTCTTGGAGAGAAAACAAGCCAGCGGGGCAAGGAGGGAAGCTGGGCATTTCGCTGTGGCTGTCTCAGATGTATGGCGGCGGCTGCTGTGTTTGAGAGCAGCCTCTGAGCTGGCAGTAGCACAGACATCACCTGTGATTCAGCTGTTTTGCCAGCGCCTAAGGGACCACGCACAAGGCGAGCGAGCCCGGAGACGTGGATATAAGGTGCTGAGACAGAATATGTGGCACTGCCTGGAGATGCCCAGCGCCCCTGCCCTCAGCCTCTAGGGGGTGTTAACTCAGCCCCACAGCAGTGCCGCGCAGCATCTGCACCATGACAGCTCAAGGACCAGGGCACCTTTTGGAGGCAGATAGATCATTTCCGAGCCAGCTCAGTGGAGGTGCCCATTTAAACAGGCTGCCTTCTGGGAAGACTGAGGCAGCCTGTGAGTTAAGTTTCTTCAGCCCCGCCATGGGCTGTGTTAATTTTGCCACCCTCCAAGCAGCTTTCCTATCCTCTAGCAGCTTTGCTAGTCTGCTTTGAGCAGGAGGGTGGACTAGATAACGTCAAGAGGTCCCTTCCAACCTGAATTACGCTATCACTCTAAAAAGATAACCTGTCAAGAGCACCGCACATGCCCTCTTACAGTAGTCCCACATGCAGTCACCACATGAGAAGTCAGCTGGAGGGATTTCAGCTGTACCAACAGGTCAAACACTCTGCTGGCTCACTGGCCTTGCCCCTAGAGCCACCGAACATGTCATCCCCAAGACCACAGGACACAGCCTGGTTGTCAGAGCAGCACCAGGGACAAACTCAAGCCTAAAGCAAGAGCAGATGAACCCGGAGGTGGGGAAGGGGAAGAGTAGGCATCGCTTCCACCTTCTGCTACAGGCAGCCCCAGCACAGTGGGAGAACAGCTCCAGAAGTCATGCAGAAATCCAGGCAGTTCCCTTACCCAGCTCCAGGTAGAAAAATGCAGACCTGCATGCGCTGCCGAGTTTGTAATGAAGCTACTGAGCCAAAAAACACATTCAGGGCCACTTGTAGAGAGCTACTATATTACCACTGATGAAGATGCAGCAGAAAAAGCCTTTCATGTCTACTCTGCCCAGCAAGGAAGCATCCCATCTTTTGCTTAGACATCTAGCAGCACATGGACTGGAGGAAAAACTACCTGCCCCCTCTCATTTGACTGGCACAATTTTGGGGATGAATCCACCCCAGGCCAGAGCTTGGACACATTTAAACCACCCTGCCGCTATCTCCAGAATCAACCGCAACATGAAAGACGAAGCTATGAGTTGCCTGGGGCAGCTCAGAGCCACCCAACAGCAGCTCTGAGACCTTCCTCAGAGGGGAACATGGCAGTTAATGGTCACTCCAGGAGCCAGCCGAGAGGCACGCATCCCAGAGTACAACTTGAGTCAAAAAACTTGCAGGCAAGCTCCATGAGCCCAGTGTATTTGTATACACCAGCGTCACCTGGCAGCATGTCTCTGAAGGACAAGTCTGCCAGCACTGGAGCATTTTTGTCACTGCACCTCCAACAGGACCTGATGCTTGAGAAGTCTGTGCCTTCCTCAAACCTGCGCTTGTTTGCCATTACCTGCAGGGAGCACACAGGCAGCAGCAACAGCCCCTCAGGAGTGCTCCAGAGGCCACAATAAAACATCAGTCTCCAACAGAAGTCAAGGGGGACAGTTTGGGCAGTCCAGGCCTGCTCCTGCAAGGAGTCTTCAGCGCAAGGCTGCAGGCTGCCCTGACCCACTTCGGCGCTAGCTGGATACCAGCAGAGATGCTGGTTAGGTTCCTGTTCCAGTTACTCATCTATTTGCATCTTCTATTTTACAGCATCAGTGCAAATAAAAATAAATCTGTTTAGGAGAAGCTGCTCAAATGGAAACATTAAGAGGTGGGTTAAGAGCAACTTCCATTAGGAACCAATTGCAAACTCAGAGTTTTGATACTTGTTTTACTTATTTGATACATATTTTACTCTGTTAAGGATCAAATACTGCTGCCACATGAGCAGTTTGCAGCTATTAAGTGCTCCGTGCTTTTTATTCCACAGCACTGCTGGCTCTGGCCGGCAGCTGAGAAATCAGCCTGAGGAGCATGAGCAGCCTTTACCAAAACATGCTCAAGAAACAAGTGCCCATTAAGCATCTGCACCAAGTGCGGCCTCAGAAGAGCCCTACAGGAGCTAAGATGGCATAGGGCAATCTTTTAGTTGGGCCATCTCAGGTACTCCAGAAGCACAGCCACCACGCCGGAGACCCTGTGAGTCAAGCCAGCTTCCAGCTTTGTTCTTGCAGCGTTATTATAATTAACCTCCACACAGATGGCACCACCACCAGGTTTGCGTTTCCACTACCAAGGTTGCTCCAGAAAAAACAGGGCTTAACGCACAGCTGCTGGGAAAGCCCGTCTTTCCTTCCAGGCGATGAAGGACACGGGGATTCACGATCCCTACCGCCACCAAGACCTCAGCTACCCATTTGCCCTAACTGGGTACCAGCCTGAGGCCGGCAAGAGGAGGTCTGGCCTCCTTGCTCCAGCACAAGCAGCCACACATCAGCAGTACAAAGGAACTTTTTACTGATTTTTCTAGGCAGACTTAGGCTTAAATCTGAGTGAGGCTGCAGGTGAACTCAGATGAAGTGAGTCTCACTCAGGGTGAAGTGATCACTCCCTGGACCTGAAGCTCCCCTTTTGCTAGAGAGCAGGAAAAAAATCCTTATCAGACACTGTGGTAACAACCTAGTTATGCAGATACCGAGCTCTCCTATCAGGAGAAGCCTCTGAAACCTTCCTCTAGCACAAGGAGAAGTATTTTCATGCAGCCAAGCAAGAATACACAGGAGTTGAGGGCACGCCTAGGTAGCAACTGTCTTCTGGAGCCACTTGTCCAAAAGACACAATTAGGTAAAAGAACAGGGGGAGATCCAGACAGAGAGGGGCACAAGGGAGAGCGCTGTGGAGCGGGCACTTGGCACCATGCTGCAGCACAAGGTAGTCCAGCAGCAAATTAAACAGCCAGGGAGACCAGATATCCAGAGGACTTCCCTCACCTAAATCCTCTGCCCCTCTAAGGTCTACCTCAAGCTCTGCAGCTGAACACTCCAACAGCTGCTTGAGGAAGGCCAGCAATTGCTGCATTGTACTTAATAGCAACAACCACTCCCAAACTGATCAGCAGCTCACATTTGGGGGGGTGTCTCAGGTGCCCACAGCCACATACAGAGCATTTCCTGAGGACAGTCTGAAAACAGTCCCTCCTGCTGTTACCGAGAAGAAAGGCCAGAAGACCGTGACAGCAACCACACTTCCTTCTGCGCAATAAGGTCTTTTCTTTCACCCTTCAGAAGACAGGGTTTTGCCGTCAAGACTTCAGAGTGATTCGTACCCATCACAGAGGCCTCGGCTATTTGCCAGGCTATGCACAACAGATTGCCTGCAGTCCTAGCCTAGCAGATTTTAAGCTACTACAGATAATCAGCATGTTCAAGCCGACTGCAGAAAGAAGTTGCTGTGCTCTGGGAAGCAGGAGAACCAAGGGCTAGAAAGATCCAGCAGCGCTGCTCTACCACAAGCAGTTTCCCCAGCACCAGAGCAACTGCAGCTGTAACCCCACAGGCTAGAGAACGAGGCAGCAGCAGCCAGCCCAGAGGGGGCATGGAGGAGGCTGAAGCTACAGCCTCAAGAGCAGATCCAAGGCAAAGCTCCAATCTGTTGCTGCACCAGCAGCTTTAGGGTCGCACACCAAGCAGAGAGGCAGACACAGCAAGGTGGGCCATCTGACACCATCAGGAATAGCTCCCTCATGTGCTCAGGCTGGACTCACCTAGAGAGGCTGACGTCCTCTCCAGAAGAAGAGGTGATCCTTCTGAAAATGCCCTTGCAGGTTAACATCTCAAACTTAGCGTTAACAGACTGGTTTTAGATGATTTCCCAGTGGGCAAGTCTGCCTGTCCCACATAGGGTTAGCCTCAGCCTCCCGATGTAGGGCAAGACAGACCAGCCAGACCAAGCAGCTGGGAAGCAGGCTAAAAACCAGCCAGCGAGACCCAAAATCTGCACACAGATCTGCCTGTGTGCTGCTGTCACCCGTTCTCCAGGCAAAAATTGGATCAAGACCCCATTTGCTTGTACTCCTTGAAGAACAGGACAGTGAAGGTAAAGGATACCATCAAGGGCAGTTCCAGCCACCTCTTAACCCCTCCTTGCCTCTGCAGAGGGATGAAGTTGAAAGTCTCAATACAAGCGACCGCCTAGTCTGAGGCTACTTTAAAGAAGGGGAAATGCTGCCTCAAGAAATACAGCTGGGGATGGCAAGACTGGAAGTGTTCAAGGCCAGTTTCCTGCAAAAGCCCCTCCCCACAGGCCACAGAGCAGGTTTCCTGGGACTTGCTGAAGTATTTCCAGCCTGACAGATCGAGTGGCAGCAGCGGGTTTGAGATGCCTTTCCTGCTATGAGACAGCAGTTCAATCCTACAGCCAATAAACACAGGCAGCTGGAGCCTGCAGCAGCTGCCTCCCGGAGAGGCTCCCTCCGGACATCAGCTTCAGGGACTGGCAGCACATCTGGCACGCTCTCAAGGGCTAAGTGCACATCCTTAGCCTTACAGTGCTGGATCCAGATGGAAAACACATTACGAGTAATCTTGTCTGGGTGCAAAGGGTTCACCAGCCCTTTGGGAAGGGGGGCGTAGGCAGGACCAGAGCATACAAACCAGCCCCACTGCTCTCCGGCCTCCGCTGGCACAGCCTCAGCCAGCAGGCACCTGATCCCACTGCACCAAGCCACACAGTGACACGCCCTGGGCATGCAAGGTGACACCAGAAGGGTTTGCAGCCAAAGGTCCTTCCCCAGGCTGAAAGCTCTGTGCTGGCAGGGACTACACAGACAGGAGAGGAGGTCCCAGCTCATTCGTACTCAAGCACAGGCACTGCAGGGAACCACATCAGCAATATTTTTAGCCCGATTGTTAGGGGTTTGGTTTTTTTTTGCATTTCCACCCTTCCAGACACCTCCCTGTGGGTCTGTACAGCTGAGTCACTGCTGGAACCTTCCAAACACTGGGGCACCAGCGTCACAACAGCTCTGCTTGGCAGTGCCGTCCCTCCCCAGCCCCTAGAGACAGCCCAGCACTGAGTCAGCCTCACCTGCTCTCAGGAGAGCCCGATGGAGACCCCAGCCCATGAGGGTAGGCCAGCTGCAGCCTCCCAAGCTTCAGCGCTGGGCATCAGGAGTGCCCAGACACAGCAGCATCCTCTCCACACCATCCCTCTTTCCACCACAGCATGGCTCAGCCACCTGGAAGCATTGGTATCTGCTGACTCCTCAGATCCCTACAGCTGTCAGGCAGAGGAGCACTCCTCCACCACCCAGAGAAAAGCATTTCACAGCCTTTCAGAAGATGCTCCTGAACAACAAGATCTCCATTCCCAAGGAGCTCCACATTGCCACTCCAGGGCCCTTACGAAGGAGAAAGAGACAAGGCTCTGCAGACATGGGAGGTGTGGGCAGGCTGAAGCAATTCAGCAGCTGTTCAGATACCAGCATCTTGCTTCTCCAACCAGCATACACCAACCCCACACCTCTCAGAGCAGGAGAGTAACAGCAGCCCAGGCCAAGGAGCACTCCTGACCCAGCTGCCACACACCTGGGAAGGGAAGGTGGGATTCAGAGGGAGAACACAGCCTCAGGACCACAACACCCTCAGCTATACAGCCCTACGCTTCCTGCACAGCCTCTGCAGGCCAGAGGCTCCTCCATAGAAGCACACAGCTGCATTTGAGTTGATTTTTATGCCTAAATCCCTCCCCCCTCACGTACCAGGAGTGAGAAGCAAGAAAACAGGCTTCTCCAGACAGTGCTGGGTGCCATGTTCCAGCAGCTGTTAGCCCAAGTTGCCACAAACATCCTGTGGCACAGATCCTCCGAGCCCAGAGTTAGATCCTTCCTACTGCTCTTTCCCAGGTCTCCGCAGAGGCAGGAGCTCCAGCACAATGCACTACATTCAGTTGGGGGCACCTGATACCAGATACACCCTCTGCCAGCAGGGAGGCCACATAGCACCTTCAGATAGACCTTGCTCCTGAAACCAGAAGCTCCGCCACCCTTGACAGAGAACGCCCCCCCAGTCCGCTCAGCCCCACCGCCCATCCTGCCAGGCACAGAGCCTGCCACAAGCTTGTGCAAGCACTGCTCGCCTGCCTGCTGGAGAGCTGCGGAGACATCCGTGCCTCTGCCAAGACAGCCTGGCAGGAAGCCGGCCAAGAGAGCACTGGAGATGGCTACAGCAGATCAGGTGGGGCTGGGACATCCACACAGAGCAGCCGCCTGGGTGTGCAACGGCCCTTGTTCTGCAGCGCCGTTGTGCACCAAGCCCCGGGTGTCGTGGCTGTTAGCAGCAGCACCATTCAGCATGGATGTTGCCTGCTTTAAGCGTGCTCTTTACATTAAAGATCCTATAACATGGATTCAGTGCCTTGTAGTCTGCTAGCAACCCTAAGAGGCTCAGTGCACAGCAGAGGCACCTGTCCAGGCCACTGCACACTAATAACTTTCATTTCTCCCTCCTCCTTCAAGGTTTCAGCTAACAACGAAAGGAGGACAGCTACCAAGTGTGTGGTATTCCCTGGCTCATTAGGAGAAGCCCATAGGACCATGTGCTGGAGAAGAGCAAAGCTTAATAAAGTAGCACAGCCTGACTGCAAGCAGACCCTAAGTGCCTCTGCTAGGGCCCACACGCAAGCCTGCACACTAAGCCTTGCAGAAATTGGATGTAGAAACTCAAGTGAGCTCCACTACCCCACAAGTAGGTTTTTTTGTTTTATGACCCACGCAGCAACATTCAGGGCTGCATCTCAGAAGCTCTCCCTATCCCTAGGGCAGCATCCCCTGGACATCAGAAGCGGTCAACAGCATCCCCTTTCCCCCCTCCACCCAAAGATCTATGTGGGCAAATGGCACTGCCCAGGCCACCCCAGAAGCTATCTACATTCCTGTCAGCACCAACGTCACGCCTGGGGCCTCCCGTGTCACCCAAGTCTGTGGCAGAGATGCACTACCCTTTTAGCAAAGCAGCAGCGTGCTGCTATAAAGGGATGAGTTTCTGTAGCAACCAGGCTGAACTTGTACAAACTCTGCCAAAGCACTAGATCTTTCCATGGACTGATACTTGAACGAACACACCACCATTTGTGAAACTGGTTTTTACAGCCCTCAAAGGCTGGGAAATGAACTCTTCCCTCTGTTTTATTTCCCTGCTCCATCATCAGGCTGAGGGAGATGGGTTAAGTTTGTGCATGCAGGACCCCTTTCTCCTGCGATTTTACAGAGAAGGCAGATGCCCCTGGAAGAGTTAACTGAACCCTGCATCACTCTGGGGGGGAAGCACCCAGCACCCCAAAAAAATCCCCACCCAATGCCAGCTGCAAAACCAGACTGGGGAGGATCAAGGGGGAAGGGCAAGCCAGCAGCGCGTGGCCGCAAGCCCACACCCTGCTGATCACGTAGGTTCACACTGGACTAAAAGAGTTAAAAGCAAGAAGCCATTCCACCGCATCTCCTCCAGCCCACTGCTAGGAGCAGACCGCTATTTCTAGTTAAACGTGGGAGTGGAGAAGGATCCCTCCAAGTCTTCCGCCCAGCCTGCAAGCTGCTGGCTGAAGTTGTTAGTCGGGTGCCCGCTGCACCTACCACACCCCACAGGCAGAGTTCAGCGCTGCCGGAGCACAGGAGCGAGCGGCACTGCCCGGACTTCCACAGCCAGGCAAGGAGAGGTCCCTCTGCCACCACTTGCACCCCAGCCTGGAGAGCTACCTGCCACCAGGGATTTTTCACAGGCTGCCAGAGTGAAGTTCAGCTTCACTCCCACCCGGGCGTGTTTAGCCTCCTGCCACCACACCCCCCACCCACTCCTTCCAAAGGCAGCAGTGAAGAGGATTTCTCCTCTCCATGAGGTTTATTCCTCCTCCAGCAGCATTACAGCACTGAGCAAAACAAACCCAGGCACTTCTTGTCTGCAGTGAACCGACAGCAGAGCAGAGAGGGCTGTGGCACAGCCAGCCACAGCCTCCCCAACTCAACCACCACATCACACAAGCATTACGGGTCGAGAAGCCCCCATCAGTAACCGCCAGCACCCTGTTACACAAGCAAATGGCTCCGTGGTAGCTTTAAAATGGCCAAAAAAATAAAAGGAATCCAACTGTTGCTGTGCGTCAGCAGACTCACCGGACTGTGTGCTGGTTTGTGCTGCAGCATCAGAGTCCTGGGTGCTCCAGGGTCTGTCCCACCCTGTCAGGTTGAGGGATTGCAGGCCAAGGCACAGATCGTTGGTGTCTGGGAGGCCACGGGAAGACTCTTGCGTGGACGTGGGGAAAAGCATCCTGCTTGCCACTGCTTCTTCAGAGTCCTGGAAGTCTGCTCAGATTGAGAACAAACAGAAGCTTGAGAGTTCAGGGCTGCTTTTTTTCTTTTTAAAGAAGGAGTTTTCCGAAGCGTTAAGCCCTGAGCCAGGTCTTGTGCCGCTCTGAAGCCACAGCTTCTGCAACTAGCAGTTGCACCCCAAAAGGGAGGGCTACCATATGTCCAGAAACCAGCCCCCCACCCCCCTGAGCCCCTCCACCTTCCTATCCCGTCTGCATTACTGACTGGGTCAGCATGTGACCAGGCTGCTGATGCTTACTGTGCTGACAGTGACGTCACTCAGCCATGCAAGAGAACTGCATCAGCTCTTACAAAATAAAGGTAAGAAGAAAGGCTAAGATTCCCCCCAAAGGCAAGGCGGTGGGCAGAAGGCGAGAGGTACAGCTCCAGTGAATCGAGGGAGGCAGGCAGCACAAAAGCAGGGCTCCACAACACAGCACAGCAGACAGGCTTGAGGCAGTGATCCCCCCAGCAACGACGATAGCAGCAGCAGCGACAGAGCAGTTAGTTTTTAGTGCTACCCAGCTCTCCTGTCCCCGCCTCCCTCCACCCACAAAACCCAAAAACACTTTAGTCCTGGACAGACTCCAGCTGCTGGCTCCAATTCAGAGCCCAATGCAAAGCTTCGCAATTCTGCTAGCATAATCTATTTGGTTCAACTTGGCCACTGTGCCTCACTGACTCCGCATTGTTTACCACTGAGTAACAAGGATAACCTTCAACCCCGCCCTGCTACCCAGAGAGAAGCCCATTATCCCGGGTCCAGCCTGAGTGGGCACATCACACTGGTACAGGGAGAAGAGGAGCGGCTGGAGCACAGGACCCATTTCACAACCAGAATTTTTCATGGGCCTGTTTACCTTCCACCTGCCTNAGCCTACGGTACTGGAGACACCGGATTCTTGCCTCGGTTTAAGCCTGTGCCAACAGCCTAAGGAAACGCAGCAGGTTCATAGTCTGAGAATTCCAGTTTAATGCGGGGATCTGGGGGCTGATGAAACCACAAGATGCTCAGCTGTGTTACCCGAAATCTGAGTCAGAGGGCATTTATAAGCCAGCTACCAAGCAGCAGCAGCTGTCTCCTCCTCCCCCTGCCCCCACACCCTCCCACTGTGCCATCAGATGTACACCTCGCACAAACCACTCCCGGCTCTTCAGCAGGGCGCTGCAGTGACTCCAGCCTGTCACGTTATCCCTCACGTGCAGCCCCAGCCATGCCAGACAGCGTTCCTGGCCTCCTTTTCCACACCCACATCCCATGCCACTGGCTTGCCCGTAACCTAGCGAAGCCCAGACAAGGCCCCACCATCAGCTGGGTAACCTACTCGAGAGGCGGGCTGCTGCCACCGCTAGAGGTGGGACCCTCACCTTCACCCCGCAGCAATTTGGGGAAGGCTGACATTCCCAGATGATAGCAAGGGGGCTGAAGCACTGTGGTCGGGATTAGAGCAGCTAAAACTGCAACTGCTGGAAATGTGTCGCCTTCCCCCTTCCAGCTGCAGCCTCCTCCACAGCACTTCACCAGGGTAACATCCACTGGGTTTTTTTTTTTTCTGCTCCCCTAGTAGTACCAGTACAAGCTGTAGTGCCAATTTAGTCACATCACTATCAAGTACCTGTAACAGCATCCAAATATTCCTCCAAAAGCACCACACTACCTTCAGCAGGGTATTCCTCTGCATTAATTCTCCCAGTCTAGTTTTCAGATTGCTTGTCTTGGACAGGCCCTAAAAAACATTTATAATGCAGCTGTAGGGAGGAGAGGATAAAGGCACATTGCTCAGACAACTCAGTTCCCACAGCAACCATAACTTGCCCATATGAATATGTAACATTTCTGCATTTATGAAAATGCACAAGTGCTCTGCTCCAGCCCAGATCCCTGGCAGCACGAGACTACCTTTCCTCTGGGGACCAGGATCTTGCTAGGTTTTATGCCACCTTCAAGATTAATCCCCACTGAGCTTTGTCTCCTGGGAAGCATGGACGTGGAGAATTATCGACAGAGAGCAGAACCAAAATCCCACCCAGAATCTCTCATCCAACCTCTTGGATGAAACCCACCACTGAAGAAATAAGGAAAGTAGGGAACAAATTCATCAGCAACAGGAAGTGCTCACTCCACAGCATCCAGCCACATTTTCCCTAGCTATCTAAATTTTTCAGGAAATAAGTTCTATTGTTTTATTAAACCCAATCAGACTCAAGTTCAAGAGACCTGCGTTTCACTGACGACTTCAGTCTACATTAAGGTCGAGCTACCTGCAATTCAGTTACCGGTATAACTTCTGAAACACAGCAGAATTTGCTTAGATAACCAGCATTTTTTTAATTGGATCTTTTCCCATCCGAAGCAAAGAGCCAGCACCAGCCCACTTCCCTTTTAACACTCCCAGCCACACCAGAAAATGGATGTGGGCCACTGAGGAAAAACACCAGCTTAAAAAACAGAATTTAAATGGATTTCTGGAATGGTTATTTTCAAATTCAGAGCCTGGAAGTTTCTTACAAAGCAATCAATTGCTGACAGCAGACAAAACTAATTGGGTACTGGGGCAGGAAGAATTAGTTTCCTACAAAAATTCCGTCTAAAGAGTCACAACCTCAAGTTAGTCCTAAGTAAATGTCTACCAAATATGAAATAGTTTCACTTTGCAACTTGACACAGCCCAACCCAGCCCAAATGCTTTGCTGCAGAATTTTCCAAGCCCCAAGAACCAACATGAGTCTTTCAAACCTGGATTTTTCCCTGGAGTTGCCACTGGAAGCCAACCATCCTGCCAGAGGGAGCCACGCTGCGCTGGGCTCGTGCCCGAATGTCTGGGAGAGACTGAGTTCCCACCTCCCCAGCTGGTTAGGTTTGATTTCAACAGCATCATGAGAAGCACGTCCTTAGTAAAACGCTCTTGTGCAGTTCTTGGAGTAGGCAGGTCTCCTAGATGACGTCCTCCTATCTGTCCAGGAGATCCCTGGAGCCACAGTGCACCACAGCACAGGCTGGACAGCTTTCCACACCACCATCTGGATGGAAAGCTGCATTTTTCAGACTTCAAATGTTAGCATCACGTTTAAGACATCTCAAAGAGTTCTTAAAGGTGAGCATCCCCACACAGTTCTGCTCTTAACCTGCAGTTAAACCCTGCCAGCCCACACAAGCTGCAGCCCTAGCCACTTGTCCCCACCCCAGCACTCCCTCTCCACTTACACCAGTTTAGGCAGATGAGTTTCCACACAGGAAGCTGGGCTGGGGAGCTGGTCCGGTTAAAACCAAGCCACTGGGAGTTAGTTTTAGCCTAGCTCATTCTCCTGATCTGGTATGCAGCGTGGCATTTGAAACAGGAAAAATATCTAGAAAATTACAGCCTAAGCCTGTGTGGAGAGGCCAAAGCAGGGACTGGCACCAGGGCTGCGACCCACAGGCAGTTTGTGGCAGGTGGGTTAAGGTAGCAAGGGGAGAACCAAGAGCCATTCAGTCCCTGTGCAGCAGCAGCATCCCTCTGTGCCACCAGCCTTAGTCTTGAAAGGCAACGCTTCATTCCAATGCAAAGCCATTCCAGCCTTCCAGACCTAGGCCACTTGCAAAGCCAGCTTAAGAAAATCCAGAAAGTGGAGTTTAACATGAAAAATGCGAAAACCTAGGGAAAGGCAGCAACAAAATGGTTAAAGCAAGCATGAACCAAACAAGCTAGATCCCTCTCCTATCCCACCTCAAAGGCAGCCATGAAGGTCTGCCTTTGCTCCCGCGTGCTGATTTCTAGCAGAACCGGAGTACAGAGGAAACCCTACCACGATCCCCTCCGCAAATGAGGCCCCTGAGCACACAGAGCAGTGGGAAGGATAAGCGCAACTGAGCCACAAGCTGTTCGCTGACAGAGCCAGCCTCACCTCTGTGTGCTGTTATCTCATGGACAAGCTCTCTGACCAAGGCTGAACGTCCGAACAAAATCCAGGGAAGCAGGAGGCAAAGTAAGCATTTCTGCAGCCTTCAGATCATAAAGGGGAAGGGAAGGCAGCTCAACAGCAGGAGCATTGTTTTACCTTTCACACCTCTTCACACCTCCAGTTGTAAAGGCTGGGAATGGCATCCCTGAAAATTAAGCTTCTCAAGTACGTTTTGCACACAAGACAAACAACACTCAAGTGAAAGCTTTTAGAGGATGAGCCAGTTGTATTCCTAAGGTACACTGAAGATCAGCAGGCACTTACAAAAGCTCTTGTTAGGCATAAACCTACTAGTTCCAAGAGGTTTTTCTGATACACAAGGAAGCATCTTCCCTGTAATCTGAAAAATTCCTCAAGTAGAGACATTTGCTGCTGCATGGCCTGTTTCACAGCCAGAGCCAGGAGTTTGCCTTATTCCAGTAACCACAAACGCTTGAAACAGCTGGCAAGCAACAATTTAAGAAACTACTAAGGAAGAGGGCACTGCCTTGCTTCTCCACCTACCTCTTCCAAGAGCAGCAGCAGTGAGAGACTGCCACAGGATTACAGCACCAGAAACTGAACCACCGCACAGCACCTCAGGAAACCTGCTGGATCTTCAGCAACCCCATCCAATTTGCAAGCGCTGCAGAATGCAACAGCTCTAGGCCAAGTCCCTGCTCTCTGCAGAACACACCACCACGACTTGCTGGCATTTGCGGATCGCACCCACGTAAACAAAGACCTGTTAATGTGACACTTGCAACATAAAGGCCAAAAGCCAAAGGCCAAACCCGAAGTAGGAGTGCACCTCTTTTTGGGGCACACAGGTGTTGAATTTCACTATTCTGGATGTGTGCAGCAGGCAAACAGCCTTTATTTGGGGCAAGCAGAATTGTTCTCAGCTGCCAGCTCCAGGTGACCTCCTGCTAACAGCCTTGCTCTGCCTCAGGCACCCTGTTAATCCTACACACTCCAGGCAACCACCACTACAGTTTTTGGGTCTCCACATCTTACATCATTTTGTCCCCCCCCATCCAAGACCACACACACCTGGCATATTTCCTCATGGCTGCAGGGCAGCGAAGAGCAGAGGAATTTACATCCTAGTACCAGAGAGGACATTTTGGGTGGCTAAACAAGTGATAAGTCATTAATTAAACAAGTGATAAGTCATTAATTGACTGCAATTGAGAGCAAACAGGAAGCCAATTTAGTCATCAGCTAGTCTGGGTTTGCATTTGTCCTTCAGTTTTCCTTAAATAAAGCCACCACCAAGAATCATTAGGACCCGATGGGCCACAACTAACAAACAGCCTTTACACCGACCTTGGCCCCTTAAGCCACTCCCATCCACAGGAAGTCATTTAAGCATCTCCCATTTCTTCACACAATGGACCATCAACTTATAACAAAATAATGGCTGGTTTGTCTCAGTTAAATGAGCACAGCTTAATGAAAGGGAAATCAATGCTGCCAGGACATTTGGGGTACCTACAATCCTTTTATATCCATTTGTTTTAAGCCAGCATTGCCTTCGGTTGAAGCCAGTCAGGCAAGTAAATGGGCACACAGAGGCTGAAGAGGGAGCTTTACTTACTCTTCTACTTAAGCTGGAAGTGGCACCTAAGGAACAGGTCGATGATTTCAAAAGCTGGTTTAGGGTTTGGTTGTTTTTTTGTTTGTTTGGCTTTTTTTGTTGTGTTTTGTTTGTTTTTTTAACCAAGTCTGGTAGCAGCACCTTTCACCCAGCAAGGCCCAGCTTTAAAGCCCGGCAAACAAACCACCTGCTACTACCTCAAGAAACTGGCTTTGCTCACACTCTTATTCAGACTGGTGATGAACACGCAGGTTAGTCTTAAAATCTGGGAGAGATCCACATTCCCTATGAAGCAGTTGCAAAGGACAGGCTGCACTCCAGCAGGACTGGCAGGAGTTGAGTTGGTAGATGTTGACTCCCGCCTCTGTCTCTCTCCCCTCTCCAACACTACACTAAAGCCGCTGAAGGTTAATGCCTGCACTAGCCACAACCTCACTGAAGAAGTCTTGCCTTTCTTCAGAGAGGACAGAATCAGCCTGAAAGACAGGTGTTTTGAATCACCACACAATCCTGTTCCAGAAGCTACCAGACAGGTTCTACAGTTACAGCTCTCACCACACTGCACCCTTTGGTTTGGGCCGGTGACCTAAGCCTGGCACTTGGGGAGCTCCCAGGGCAAGCACCCACGAACCAGTGTGGCCATGCTGACGACTTGGATCATTTTGACAAGGCAACTAAGTTCTCCAAGGATTATCATTAACTGCAAACTGATCTTTCTAGCGATTTAACATTAGGTATGGCAAGCTAAATCTCCGGCAGCAGTCCCTTCTGCCACACAGCTCTGCCCAGGTCTGGATAACCCTCCAACTGTGTCAGATCCGGGACTGCTGAATAAGCTTGTAGTCTCACATTGCGCAGACTGCTGCTGTGCTGATGTCTTCTCAGCACCCTCTTGCTGCCCACCTCATCGTGCAGAGGAAGGTGTCTCCACACGTGTCTCCCCAATAGCATTAGTGAAAGGTCACGAACTTCTGCCATCCCTTCTCCACCACGTGTAATCCTCTTAATACCGAGAGGGGCTTCTTACACACAAGTCCAATCCAGGATAAATTTAGTTTGACCCGAGGAAGACAACTGAAAAGCCTGAGGGACCACAAATAGATTAAAGTACAAGTATTTTCCCTGCTAGAATAAAATCTCCTCCTCAAACTCCCCGCCCAACAAAAGAGCTTAAGCTGTAAAAAGACAGTCCTGTCACCAGTTATAGTTACTACATTAAGGGCAGATCTCCAGGCTCGTTAAGCCTACCCAAGCTACAAGTTTCATGATAATACAGCCTAACACACAAGTTGTTCCTGCACTGACTAAAAGCACCAGAGGCTCATCAACTCTTCAGATTGAACACAAGTGACAAGACACCACATAAAATCAAGGGTCTCTCCGCTCTGTTGGTCACCTACCCAGTAGCCAGGCTTTACTGAAGGCAAGACGCTGATCCTGCAGAGCCTTGTCTTGTTCACTCAAAGGCATGGCAAACAACTCCAGCAGCCTGCTTCAGGCACTAAACCATCTGCCCAGCACAGGAGGCGGTTGGCTGCATTATATTCTGAATTTTAGTTATCAGCTGCTCAACCTTAGAGCCATTTCTGCAAAAGAATGGCACAACCTAGGCCAGGGTCCCAGCACCGAAGCGCCTCCCCATTTGCCCATCGCAGCTGTTCTGGGATTGCCAGTCCTGCTGAGAGCACCAACTCTTTCATGGAGAAGATGCTCATTAGCAACACGTTAAACATGGGAAGCAGCTCCTGCACCCTTCTGATCCAGAGAAGGAACTGCTGCTGCATTCAGGCCCTCAGGGTTACCTACCAAGAGGTCCCGACTCCGACGCTAAGGGAAGAAGGCTGGGACTGCAAGGAGACTAATAACTCTGAGCTGCCGATGCACTGGCAGATGCTGACTCATCCACGTATTTACAGCCGATAACTGCTGGCCTGGCCAGGGTAGCTCAGGTTGTACTCTATTATCAGTCTCTTGCACAGCCCAGAGCCACCTTCTAAAAAATAATTAAAAAAAAATCACGTTTCCAGCAGCCTAAAGGGTGAGAACACCCAAGGCAGCCACTTCGTAGCCCTGGCTCAGCAGCGCCCAGCATCCCTTGGGAAGCAAGCAAGCTTCTCTCCTCGTGCCATCACAAGCATTTGTGCCGCTGCACAAGGGATTTGATACAAGCTAAAAGCCTCCTGTCAGGTTACTCAATGCTGAGCAGGGTCCCCATGCCCCGCAAGTGGCTGTGCCAGCCGCCAGCACGTACTTGTGAGACTGGCCTCAACTACTATGTCAGGAACAAGAAAAGCTCATCCCAAAAAGCACAACTTTGGCTGGCCTGCAGCAGAAACAATGTTTGCTAGAGGAAGCTTCCCCCCCTGCCCCCCGCACACAAATCCTACCATACTTGTCCTACAAGAGGTGTTCCATAGAAATTACTCACCAATAGCCTGACACACAAGCACAGTTTACCACCACTGAAGGGAAATTCACCCAGTTTCCAGCCAAGGCACTGCAATTCTCAGCAGCTCCACACTAGGTAAGACCCTCTGCTCCAGACATCCATAAGAAATAACCACAGTAACTGACAGATGGAGCAGGCCCTCTACATGCAGCAGGTTCATTTCACTGCCAGGTGAACACCCCAGTCCCTCAGAGAAGAGCTTTAGAAGTTTAGAAGACAGTACCACAAATTAAAATTGATGTGCCAGACCTAAGCCCAGAACTAACCCACAGCTTCACAGGATGAATCTGCTCTGGCAGGCAGAGATACTTCCTTTATGGACTAGGTTAACTTTGGCAAGTAAACTGAAACTTAATTAGGAAACATTTCCATTCCAAATTATAAATGGGCTATGAAGGGCTACAGCTAAGATTTCAACAAGGCAGCTGGAAACAACTCTTTCATGAGCTCATTGTAAGGAGACAAAGGAAAATACTTCGGGTTATTTCTCCCATATGCTTCCAGTGCATCAAGATCAGATACAACGTTGACTACCACCATGCCAAGGGACAAAAACCCCATCTAAACAGCTCAGTACAACAGCCAATCTCTAAAAAAATACACCGCTAACCACACCACTGACCTGAATTAGTTAATATTCACTATGCAA
This sequence comes from Chionis minor, assembly GCA_013398295.1. Taxonomy (NCBI): domain Eukaryota; kingdom Metazoa; phylum Chordata; class Aves; order Charadriiformes; family Chionidae; genus Chionis; species Chionis minor. The sequence goes on from VZSF01011329.1 coordinate 81,484, forward strand.
CTGCTCAGGAGTAGCCAGCGTATCCTCCAATACCGTTTTACTAGGCACATTTCAAGCAATGCTGGCTATAGATCCGTCCCTCAAAGCGAACGATTCACTTCCTCTAGTATTTCTGCAGCGCCAGCACAGGATCACATGGCCAGATCAGCCCCCGGTCCACAGTGCTAAGCTCTTCAAATACCCGGGAGATTAAGCTGCACTGGAAGTCATCTGGTAGCAGTGATTTCGCTAGCCCAGAACAAAGTTGCACTGTGCAAGCATCAAAAAGACCCACAGGATGCCCAGACACCCATTTGCAGCTTTTTTTTTTAAACATCCATTTGATTAAAACTCATCAGATTATCCATAAACACAAGACAACCCCGTCTCCAAGTGACTGCAATGAAAGCTTCTCTGACTACAGCGGCCTGCAAGGTCACCAGCTGGTGAGGTTTTTCCCTTCGCTTCCCACTTTGTTTTGGGACAAGTCCAGAGGGTCAGTCTGTTTCCAATAATGGCCAAAGTGTTTATTGACCCTATCATTCAGAGGCTGGAGGAGCAACAGCGATATTTCAAGTGCCCAAATCCTTGGCACAAGCACCGCCGCACAGAAGTGCGCTGGCAAAAGGAACATCAGGCACTGGGGCAGGTACATTTACTGGCAGATCTTGCCTGCTGTAGAGGGAGAAGAGCACGTCCTTCACTTGCACAAAAATAAGACTGGACCCAACACTCTTTGCTTTGGCACAAAGCCTTCTGTTTTGAGGCCGATTGGGTGCAACACAGCAGAACATGCCCATTCCCCTCAGCCTGCAGGAAGCAAAACTTGCAGCACTGGTTTTGCAATCCCAAGCTTGCTTTGCAAGAAAGTCTTCACCTACATGTACTGCTCTGGTGTGCTCTTAAACACATAATTAAGTGACCCGTAGCAGAGAGACTTATTCAAAATTCTTTTGCACTTTTAACATATGCAGTAGATCAGCCATACTAGCCACTAGCAGATTACTCTTGCCTCCAGGAGAGGCAGGCTGTAAAGGAGTCCACTGGAACTAGCTACACCAGTAGCTGGTGGGTCAGGTAGTAAGAGCTCACATCCTGCCACACGATGATCCACAATGTCACAGGGAGCATAAACAAACCTTCCCTGGCACCTCCACGCTACCAGGTAACGCCTGGGTTAGCCATTTCATGCATAGAAATGAAGCCTCTGGTACCAAAACAGCATTAATCCTGACTCCAAGCAGCTTTGCCAACAACCACACCACCAAGGATGACCACCACATGTCCACTAGGTGCCAACTCCCCCCGCTTCCACCAGCCCCAGATCCTTGCGCTCGCCTCAAACCCAGCCAAACACATCACCTGGCAGGACGTCACGTTTGCTTTTTGTGACAGGTGTGGTGCAGACTCCACTGAAATCCAAAGAGTTGTCCAACATGGCATTTATTCGGCGGAATATATCTGCATTGCTGCAAGTAGAAAGTGCAGGAGCATCTGGGCTATCCCAGCAGTCTTTTACGTTCCTCCCAGTGTCTTCTTTCTGGTAAAAAAAGAGCAAATATTAGTGTCAAGCAGGCTGGTACTCAGCACCCGGCTTTCAACACATTGTGGAAAGTCTGGATTGCCTCCAGTACTCATATTAGCTTTAGCTCCAGGTCTTAGCAACACTCAAGTACAGTTCCTGGCATTAAAGACACAGTTAAGCAAGCAGGTCAGCAATCTGTCGGCACAGCACATCAGACCAGGACTGTCCCAGTCAAACAGGTACCAGCTCACCACAAGGAGGATGAGCCACAGTACCCAAACTAGCATGGCTGCGGGCACAAGCTCCCTGCTGCTTTTCTCCAGCACATCACATCACTGCAGCAGCCACCCGGTTCAGAGGCACACACGTTCTCCCCAGGATCAGCCTCCTGACACTGGATGACAAGGGAGATGCTCACAGTTGAAGCACCCACTACAAGAAACCACAGCAGCTGCTCCTGTGCACAGCAGAAGAGAGCAAGGCTCACTTCACCACATGCATTTGGGAGATCTGAACGTCATCTTGAAATGGCCCAAGTCGGCAGTCACACAATCACATCAGAAAACAGGCTTGCAGATAAAAAAAAACCATGGCTTCTCAGCTAATCAAACATAGCCCCAAATCCTGAGGTTTCCCTTGGCAAGGCAGAGAACCAATTCTGGATCTTCCCTTTAGGTAGCAGCTCCTGACTACAAAGGGAGGTTACCCCAAACCAGCTCTGCTTTAGCATGACCCTCCACAGGCACTACCGAGCACCAAGGTTTTGGAACCATCCTACACAAGCTAGAGCTCTTGTAAAGCTTCCTCTCCACAAAAAACATCAAACCCCTCCTGGTGCTGGTCCAGAGAACCAGCACAAGCAGCTGCTTCCCCCAGGTCTGCTCACAAGCCACTTTCACAGCCAGGCTTGTTTCGGTGCAGCTGCACAACATTCAAGCCTCTGTCAATCTAGAAGCCACTAAACTTCATCTCTAACCAGCATTTTTGGACAGAGGGGAAGTCTTCCTGCCACCCAAAAGCCTCTGCAGTAGAACTCTGCTGCTGAGCAAACGGTATCGCTATCAATTAGGACCCACATTAAAGAGAGGAGCAGGAAGGCACAACCTTGCCAGTCCTGGCCTCCCCAGCAGAATCCTTACCATTAAGTAAATCGAGTTAGAGCCAAATTCAGAGAACTGGATTGCAGCGAAGCTGGCAAACAAGCCCCTGCTACCCCAGGACATACAGCAGCCTGTAGCTCTAAATTGGGCCATTTGTACTTGTCAAGGAGACATTTAATACATCTACCTTTTGGACCAGCTCCTGCAAGAGTTTTGGGCCTCACTTCCCTCAGTTTTCTCCCCTGCTTCACCCACTAGCAAGCCTGAAGCACCGACCTGGTTATACTTTCAAATCATCCCTTACTGATCCTTCCAGTACACAGCCTGTGGTAGAAGGCAGGTCTATACTGAATTAATTTTACATGGACCCAAGAACTTCAACCCAGCCCGAGTACAGGACTTGCATTTCTCCCTCACCCCTGCCCCAACCCTGCCATTACGAGCAGTTTTACTGCCATAACACATGATCTGATAGGTTTCTCCACACATGTGGAGCTTCCCCCCTCCTCTTCCCACTCCCATTTGGCTAAAAAGCAAAGGAAACCCTGTCCTGGAAGCAGCAGGAATAAACTACTGAATTGTCAACTCACACGATGCCTCCAGGCAGGACCGGAACATTTGATTGAGGATTTCAGCCCGTTTAAGACTATTAGCATCTATTCAGCACTGGGTCCAGGATCTTTGTCTACTGAAAGGCTGGGCCCAGCCCAAGATAAGGTCCTGGGACTCTGGAGACACAATGCAGGAGCATTTACAAGCCAAGAGTAAAACAGGTAGGGCTAAAAGGGAGCTTCAGGCAAGAGGGAACAGGCAGAGCAAGCTTTAAGTCATCTTTATAAAAAGCAGCTGAGAAGTCCGGAAGCTCAATTTAAGAAAGTATTGCCAGTCATCTTTAATAAAAAGAAGTGCCACATCAGGCTGATTTGGCACGAGTGTGAAACTCCATATTCTACTCCTGTTACTGCTAAAGAACCTCTTACAGGAGGAGGCAAAGCTTTTCCCTAGGAGTCTGTGCTAGCAAGACAAAAATAAACTCGAGCAGCAAACCAAATGCCTGACCCGTTCCTGCTCATTTAGCATTTGATGCTTCCCACAACTGGCAGCACCAGTCCTGCTACAAACAAGAACGGAAAACAGTAAGAGAACAGCCAAGCATTTCCACAAAAATTCCTTCCTCTTACAGAGCTTTTAACCTTAAGACTATCAAGGATATCCTAGAGATACAAGTATTTGGGACACAGGAGCTGGCATCCAAACCCTCGCAGGAAGGGGCTCCTGTCTGTACCTTCCCATGATGAAGCTCATGCTCCTCCCCAAACCCCTAGAAGAAGGCTCTCCTTTAAGAAGAGCTCTTGCAGGTTGTCCAAGCACGCAGGGCCCAAACCATTCCGCAGCCTGGACAGTCCCGTGGAAAGAGTTTGCAAACGGAGCTGTAGAATACACCGTATCCTTTAGTCTCAGAGTTAATACCAAAGCACAGGGAAATACCATGCCTGAGGCTGCGTCCTCCAGAACCTGCTCCGCTCTCCCATTCCCCAAGCCAAGACAAGCAAAGGAGCACTCTCGAGCCCAGCGAGGATTAGCTTTCAACGCTCCACCTTGAAGGATTTTGCAGTAGTTAAACACACACTGCCTGTCCCAGCTCCTCTGAAGTCCTCCATGCTTGGAGCTGGCGATTCCCTGTGCTTCCACTGAGGCACCAGCCCAGGAGCACTGGTGGGTCTGTCCTCCTTCCACCAGCGCAGCAGCAACCTGGCACATCGTGTATAACACCAGGGTGTAACTAGTGACCCAACAACGGCCATTCTCCTGCTGGTCCTGCCCACTACAGTGCACAATCCCAGTCCAGCAGAGGAGTGTGCTGTGATCAGTGCAACCAGTGGATGAAGTCAAAAGCAAAGTGTGATCCAGCTGACAGGTATTTAAAGACATCAGGAGTCAACCACCACTTCCTGAAGCTTGGTAAGACACTCAGTCTCCATTTAAGAGCTGAAAGTTCCTAAAGATGTTCCTAGGTCAGAAACAAATGAGAAAGGCAACTCAGCTCCCTGCAGAAGGCACACAGTGCCACAGAGCAAACAATTTAAAGGCTTCAGGTTAAATCATTGTGGTAGATCTGGAACACAGACCCAAGAAGCACCATAGCAAGGTGAATCTCAGCCAGGAGCACAGAGTCCATCATACCCTGACACTGCTAAACCCTTAGCCAAGAACCCATATCCAAGCATGAAGATGTGTCCCCAGCATGCTCTGAGGTCTCATGGAAGGCACAGTCAGGCTCCAGACACCTCCAGCACTCCAAACAAAACACAGCATAGCAAGAAAAGGAATACTGGGCTTGATTTGAAATAGGAAGGAATCTCCGCTCCCTCAGAGTAACAGAAAGATGACCAACGAGCCTTACCACCATGGCAGAGAGCCCTCCTTTGCTGGGTCTGCATCACGAAGCCAGCGGCTGTCAGGTCCCCGGAGTTCCCATCCCATCAGCCCCAAGCAAACCCCATGGCTGCAGCCTCTGGTTTACCTCCAGGAGGGCCCACTCCAGAGACTCAACGGAAACAAACCTGCAGCAGCTCGGTCGGTGGAACAATGTACGCTTGTGCAGCAAAAGCCACCAAAGATGTCCAAGGTAAGTAGAAACAAAGGTATCTTCCCCAGCCCGAGGGCAGACACACCTCTAGGAAACCTACAGATAATGAAATCCCAGGGCTAGGCAGAACCTGCAGCATCACAACAGCACTGGCACAGGATTATGATATCCTAATCCTTAGGAAAGTCATTAAACACAGCTCAGCTGCCGGCATGGCCAAGACATGCATTAGCTCCTGGGGACACTCTGGAGCAGACAAGGCTCATCCACCTCAGCTACAACTCCGCCTTTGCTTTTCACGTCTTTTGCGGAAATCCCACTGGGATTTTGACACCATGCTGATGCCCAAAGGGGTTCTCAGCACTGCAGCCAAGTCAGCCTTCAATCCCGAGGCAAAATTTAAGATGCTGTTAAAAGTGTCAGTCTCAACATAACCAAGCCAAGATGGCTCCACACTTGGATCAAAAGCAACTCTAAAAGTAATTTTTTTCCCCCCGGTATATATTGCTTCCCAAGCTGAAGTCAGCTACACCAACGGAAGAGCATAATCTTGGTGTAATTGTTCCTCCCGAGCAACAAAGCAACAAGCTCACACTCCCAACTCATCCCAAACGGGGTGATGCTAGGCTGCACCAGCTCTCTCACCACCAGCAAGGCTGAGCTTAAGCAGCTCTCCCAGGGTTTACTCCGTGTGGAGAAGGTCTGGGACACACCTGCCTGCAATCAAGACTGGAAGGGATTTTGATAGTATTATTTTACATGGGAGCACAGACTTCAGCACACCCCTATTTCTTGCAAAATGCCTGTTTTTAAAGAAGCTTCCCTACAAAAAGCACCTACTTTTTGGTAAGTGGTTTTTTTTTTTTGGAACAAGATGCTTTGAAGCTATTACCCAAGCAGCTTTGGAAACAAGCAGTATCACAAGCACCTGTTTCAGCATGCTATCAACACTGAATACGGTTTTAATTGGTTTAGGGAGACTGTTCCAGTTGAGATAAACTGCAGCAAAGCAACAGGACACTGAAACCCCTCACAACCACAGCTCCCCTCCTCTGCACACACCCTCACCAAGGCTCCAGCTGCCGGCACACACCAGTAGCCTATCACCAAAGCAGCCGCAAAGAGTGCTAATTGGTTTTAGCTGGGGAATATTGAAGGGGAGAGAGAGAAAAAAACCAAAACTTGTTTTTCAGAAGACCTGTCTCTTGCCTGTGCTGGTACAGTGCAGACTAAGGGACTAAGTCTCCAGGGGGTCACCAACAAAAGCCAGTTTTGCTACAGTCACCGGGTTTAAGAGTAAAATAACCACTCTACTCACTTTTCACGCTAAAAAAAAAGGACAGAGTTTAGAAGCTCTAACCAAAACTGCAGGCTCCCACTCAAGCCAAAACACTCACCCACCCACCCCAGCATCAACCAGAGCTCAGCACCCCCTCTGCTTCTTCCCACCCCCCCAAAGAAAAAAAATNTATCCCGGCGTGCACCGCGCGGGACGCGCACCGCTTCCCGCCTTTGCCGCGCTGCCGCCGCCGACTCACGACGGCCCGGCGCCTCCTCACAGCCGCGTTCGCCTCAGGGCCTGCGGCTCCCCGCAGGCCCCCCCGAGAGGGGAGTGCGGCACCCCCCCACACCTGAGAGGGGAATGGGGCATAAAAGGAAAAACCTGAGAGGAACCACAGGCACTGGTTGGACTGGGGGGCACTGGTTTTCCTCCCCTGAAGGTGGCACCGCTGGGTTGCCTGAGGTGAAGCTTCCCTCAAGAGGCGGCGGGGCCTGGCCTTGGGTGGGGGTGACCGAGCCGGGGCACTCCCCCTCCACACCGAGGCCAGGCCCCACTGGGGGAAAGGGGGATTCGCCCGC
>VZSF01011329.1:88939-101590 GCA_013398295.1 Chionis minor
CACCTTAGTCCGCCTCTATCCCGGCGTGCACCGCGCGGGACGCGCACCGCTTCCCGCCTTTGCCGCGCTGCCGCCGCCGACTCACGACGGCCCGGCGCCTCCTCACAGCCGCGTTCGCCTCAGGGCCTGCGGCTCCCCGCAGGCCCCCCCGAGAGGGGAGTGCGGCACCCCCCCACACCTGAGAGGGGAATGGGGCACCCCCCCACACCTGTGAGGGGAATGGGGCACCCCCCCACACCTGTGAGGGGAATGGGACACCCGCCCGCACCCCCCCCAAAGGGGTAAGATGTGGGAATGGGACAGTGGCGGGGCCTCCCAGCTTCAACACCCCACCCCCCCAGCTCTGACTCCTGGTTGTTGTGGAAATGGGCTTTTTCCCTGTGGGAACAAACAGCTCGACGCACAGCGGTTGGCAGTGCTGCCACTCCGGCCTGCATTTGCTTGCCCGTCATAAAGGTGATTTTTATCCCACCTCCTACCCCTGTGCTGGCAAAAGCCAAAAGGCCTCACCCTTTTTGCAGCAGCAGAAGGGCTTGGAGTCGAGGCAATTTGGGCTTCAGGCCTTCCCGTGCGGCCTTTGCTCATCCTCTCCCTCCAGTGCTGGGCCTGGCTCCCCGCTGGGCTGCAGCTTTGGAAAAGGAGAGCTGGGGTCTCTTAAATCCCACCCAACCCATGCAGGGAGGAGAGATCTTGATAAAGAGTCAAATTTTCCTTTTTTTTTTTTTTTTTTTTCCCCCCCTTTCCCCCACCAGTTTGGAGATGAAAAGCCTCCCGGATCCCTCCAGTGACACTGCAGAATACACCCAGCCCTGACGTAGCAGGTATTTCTGCGGTCAAAGCACGAGCGATTCTGCTTTGAATAAATAGCTGGAAACTTCCCAGGACTCCTCCGGTCCTTGGTCGGGACTGAATGCCTTCTGCCCTCTGCCAAGCCCCAGAGGGCTTTACCCCAGCCCTGCGTTTCGGTGCCGGGTTCTCTCCAGGAGCCAGCAGCCACCCGATTCAAGCAGTGCCACCCCCAGGGGACTTGCATGTCCCCCAGTTGCGTAAGGGATGGCTTGTCCCCTGGTGTCCCCGCAGCCCCATCCAGGGGAGGCTGGCAGTGCCTGATGTGGGAACAAGTTGGGGCTGATCCAGCCACTGCGCACACAGAGCAGGGGCGGGGAAAGGAAGCGGGTTCAAGAAGAGCTTTATTGGGAGATCCTGGCCATAATAAATAGGGGTTACACCGGGAGATGGTGGCGAGGGGCTGGGGAATGGTGGCACGGTGTGCTCCCGTGGGGGCTGAAGCTGCCGCCTCCCCTCCAAGGGGGGACATTGCCCTGCGTCCCATCCGTCCTGTGCCGCTTCTTCCTCCCAGCGGGGAATAACCTGGCAGAAATCGGGGCAGGGAGTGTTTCTGGGAGCGGTGTGGGGCAGAGGCGGGGTGGGAGGGCAAGGCCATCACTGCGCCAGGGCCTGGACGATGTCCTTCACCAGCATGGTGCCGATAACCATCTTCTCACTGTTGACGGTCAGCTGGGCCGCAGCGCCCTCCCGTCGCTCCAGGGTGATGAGCACCAGGCTCCCGCTGGTCACTGTCTTGGCCGCGAACCTGCCCACCAGCAAACACAGGGCGTCGGGGCAAGCTGTGCCCCTGTCACCCTCCGGTCCCCTGGGATGCTCCGCTGGGGTCCAGGGAGGCATCTGCCACCCACAGCCACCATCGCATGTGGGTTCACGCAGGCTCCCCATCCTAAAGGAAGCCCTGAGTGTCCCCGCTGTGATCGGGGTGGGACTGAAGGGGTGACAGTGCCTGCCTGGTCCCGGTGTGGGGGTCTGGCTACCTGTACTCGTTGTCGGCACCGCAGGGCACGCGGCCCACGTTGGCGGCTGAGGTCACTTGCTGGACGATGGCGTGGTCGCTCCGGCATTTCTCGGGTAGCGTCAGCTTCTCTGTGATCTCGCTCATGCCCGTCAGCTTCCCTGGAGCGGGTGGCAGAGGCACCTGCCCGTCTCTGGCCACGCACCCAGCAGCCGTGTCCCTGCCAGGCCCCGTTTTGCCCCAAACGAAGCCCCTCCGGCTCCTTGCATCCGGATCCCACACAACATCCCGAAGTGGGTGCCCTGCTTGCTCCTCTCCAGCCTGGCTGAGTCGGATTTGGGAAAATCCTTCTTCCACAGCCCTTCGTGGGCTCATCCCTGTGTCCCTGCCCAGTGGCAGCAGCCAAATCCCTGGGGACAGGCTCCTCCGGTCACCGGCAGTGATGGGACCAGGTGCTGCAGGGCACCGAGCACCCATCGCTCAGCACAGACCCCCGTCCGTGGGACCAGGGTGGGGATGTCGCTGCTCCAGGAGCATGGAGACACAGGGTCAGGGTGTCCCCATCACTCACCGGACACGGTGCCGGGAGTGCCAGGGGTGGCACAAGCCCTCTGCACTGTGTGGGGACCCAGCGGGGCCACCCTGGTGCCCGGGTGGTCACCCCAACGCACGGGCCGCAGGGTGCAGGAGGGGAACAAGGGGAGCAGGGTTAGTCTAGGGGCCTGCCAAGTGGCCACTTACCCTCGCCCGGCCGCGCGAGGTGCTCTAGGGCCACGGCGAGGGCGGCAGAGGGGACAAAATGGGGGGTGAGCATTGGCGCAGGGGCAGTGGGTGCCCGCACGCCACCCTGTCCCTGTCCCCATCCCTGTCCCCTGCTCACCCTGCTCCTTCTTGAACTCGTTCTCGCTCATGAAGACAGGGGCCATGAGCTCCCCCACGGGTGGCTGGATGGAGACGTAGAAGTGACGCGTGTGCGTGCTGGGGGGGAAACGGGCAGGTGAGAAGGTGACGTGCTCAAAATGTACCCCCCTCTCTGTTTCCCCCTCCCCATCCCTGCCCTGGGCAGGAGGGAAACTGAGGCAGAAAAGGCCTCGGGAACAGGAGGAACCCATCAGGCTGGACCTGGGGCTGCTGCTGCCTCCTTGTCCCCTGCAGGGAGCCCGCTGCCTGTCCCGCTGTCCCCTGACCACCCTATGCCTATCCTGGTGTCCCCCCTCCCCTGGAAGGACCCTCGTGCCCATCCTCCTGTCCTTTATCTCCCAGAAAGACCTTGTTCCACTGTCCCCTGGGGCCTCTCCTGCTGTCCTCCATCCCCTGGAAAGATGTTGGTGTATGTCTGGCTGTCCCCAGTTCCCTGGAGCACCCCACACCCTGTCCTGCTGTCCCCTGGGGTACCCCATGCCCTGTCCTGCTGTCCTCTGTCCCCCAGGGTACCCCATGCGCTGTCCCCTGGGGTACCCCATGCCTTGTCTGGCTGTCACCTGTCCCCTGCTGCCCCAAGCTCCCTGGAGGGGTGTTGATGCCCATCCCACTTTCCCCATCCCCTGGAGCACCCATGCCCTGCCTCACTGTCCCCTATCCCTGGAGCACCCCACAGTGTCCCCATCCCCTGAGACACTTATCCCAGTGCCAGGCACTCACCAGAGCTGGAAGTTGGCTGCCTGGGTGGAGTCACAGAAGTCGATGCCCATCACCACACTGGCCGTGTCCCCAGGCGCCAGGTGCTCTGAAACCACAGGGCTACCACCGTATCCCACGTTCCCTCCACCAGCCAACCCCCGGTCCCCGGCTGTCCCGGCAGCGTTGTGGCTGCACCGTGCCATACCGATCTCGGGGAACTCCTGGATCCGCATGCCAGAGAGCGGCTTGGGCTCGCTGATCCGCAGGCTCTTCACCTCGGTGTCGGTGTTGTTGGAGATCTGGATCTGGACAGCCACCATGTGCGGGTCCCCAGGGAAGGGCCGGCGGCTGAAGCAGTACTCGACCGCGAGCCCCTCGCCTGCCATGCGGTGCAGCAGCTCGTAGCTCCTCACCGCACCGAAAGCCGGGCTCAGCAGCTGCAAGGGACCCAGGGATCAGTGTGGGCTGATGACCCAGAGGTGGCAGGAACACCTCTTTCCCCTGGGAAGGACGCTGGGGACACTTACAGCGGGTGCCAGGGAGGTGTCGGTGAGCGTGAGGCCCTCCAGGTCGGTCACCAGGCTGGTGGAAACGATGCTGCTGGAGGGGACCGGCTGGGGAGGAGGGGGGGTGACTGCAGGGGAAGGAAGGGGTTAACATAGCTCTGATGAGCCCCATGGGGACAGCCCTGGTGGCACAGCCATCCTCTGGGGACAAGGAGCGCTCACCCCACCGGTCCCCATCCCAGTGGGACCCTGTCCCCGACAGGGCAGGTGCCGGTGCCTCAGTTTCCCCAGTGCCATCCCACGTGCCCCGCGCAGCCACTCACAGTCATCCAGGTCCAGCAGGGAGATCTCCTTGGGGCCGGCCCTGCTGCTGGGGGGCTGCAAGGGGGCAGAGAGATGGGGGGGGAGGGTTGGCTGTGAATGGGGGGGTCTTGGGGTCCCCGCACTGCCCCCCAGCCTGGCCCGGCCCTCACCGCCTTCCTCCGCTTGGCCTCTGCCTCGGAGCCTGAGTCGGAACCCGAGGAGCTGCTCTCGGAGGCGCTGGCCTCCTCCGATGAGGTCTCGGCATGGCTCTTTCTCCCCTGAGATGGCTTCTTCTTCTTGGCCTTCTTTGCCCCCTCCTCCTCCTCCTCCTCCTCTTCCTCGCTGTGGGGAGAGCCCGGCTCAGGGGGGGACAGGGTGGGGTTGGGCCTGGAGCACTCCGCTTTCCCAGGGGGTACCTGCCCGCTGCCTTCCGGGAGCCTTCCTTCTTTCTGTTCGTCCTCTCCTCCTCCTCCTCCTTGTCCTCTGACTGCTCCCCGCTGCCTTCCTCGTCCTCTTCCTCCTCATCCTCTTCCTCCTCCTCCTCACTGCCAGAGCTGGAGCTGCCAGAGCTGGAGCTGCTGCCGCTCTCCTCGCTGACAGACTCAGGCTCTGCAGGGGGCACGGCTCAGCCCTGCTGCTGCGTCCTCCACATCCCCACAGCTCCCTGCTGCGTCCCACTGCATCCCCCCATCCTGACACTGCATCCCGCTGCCTCCCCTCATCCTCCCACTGCATCCCACTGCATCCCCACACCCACTGCTGCATCCCTCCTGCATCCTCCCACTGCATCCCTGTGTCCTTCTGCTGCATCCCACTGCATCCCAGCACCCGCTGCATCCTCCCACTGCATCCCCGTGTCCTTCTGCTGCATCCCACTGCATCCCAGCACCCACTGCATCCTCTCACTGCATCCCNGCTGCATCCCACTGCATCCCAGCACCCACTGCATCCTCTCACTGCATCCCTGTGTCCGTCCGCTGCATCTCACTGCATCCCAGTACCCACTGCATCCTCCCACTGCATCCCGGTACCCAATGCATCTGTGTCCTTCTGTTGCACCCCACTGCATCCTCCCACTACATCCTTGCATCCTTCCACTGCATCCCTGCATCTTCCCACTGCATCCCTGTGTCCTCCCACTACATCCCTGCATCTTCCCACTGCATTCCTGCATCTTCCCACTGCATCCCTGTCATCCCACTACGTCCCTGCATCCTTCCACTACATCCCGCTGCATCTCAGCACCCTCTGCTGCCTCCCACTGCCTCCTGCTGCATCTTCACATCCTCCCACTGCATCCCACTGTATCCCTGCATCCTCCCGCTGCATCCCTACATCCTCCTGCTGCATCCCTGCATCCTCCCATTGCATCCCGCTGCATCCCAGCACCCACTGCATCCTCCCACTGCATCCCTGCATCCTCCCATTGCATCCTGCTGCATCCCAGCACCACTGCATCCCCGTGTCCTTCTGCTGCATCCCTGCATCCTCCCACTACATTCCTGCATCCTCTCACTGCATCTTGCTGCATCTCCATATCCTCCCACTGCATCCCACTGTATTCCTGCATCCCTCTGCTACATCCCTGCATCCTCCTGCTACAACCCCACATCCTCCCACTGCATCCCAGCGTCCTCCCACTGCATCCCAGCGTCCTCCCACTGCATCCCTGCATCCTCCCACTGCACCCCAGCGTCCTCCCACTGCATCCTGCTGCATCTCCACATCCTCCCAGTGCATCCCACTGCATCCCTCCACTGCACCCCAGCATCTTCCTGCTTCATCCCTGCATCCCCCTGCCACATCCCTCCCCATGTCCCATGGCATGTCCCCACCATGATGGGATGTCCCCACTGCAATGTCCCCTGCCCAGTGCCCCACCACTGTGGCACCTGTGTGATGCCCCACTGTCATGGCCCCCGCTTGATGCCCCATCATGGTGGCTCCTGCCCCACGCCCCACCGTGGTGGCACCTGCCTGATGTTCCTGTCACAGTGACACCTGCCCAGCGCCCCACCACTGTGGCCCCTGCCCCATGCCATGCTGTGCCACCAGGTCCTCACCGCTGTCCGCCGACTCTGTGGGCCCCGACTCGCCCTCTGAGTCCGAGTAGAAAGGTTTCTCCACCTTCTCCTTCCTCTTCTCCCGGCTGGTGCACTTGGTCCACTCAGGAACCTGCTGGCACAGCGCTGATGGACCAGGGCCGTTGCCCATGGGTGGGGTGGCCCAAACACCAGTCCTCGCCCCACTCCTGTCCCCAAGCGGGTGTGTGGGCACCAGAGACGGATCATGGGGCAGCTGAGCAGCACCTGGACACCTTCTGGAGCACTCACAAGACCTTGAGACAATGTCCCACCTTGCTGCTCCCCCCCGTTCCCCCATGCACCCCAGCACCCAGGGTGCTCCACGCACCTCCACGTTTCTCACGGAGGGGTCGGGGGCCTCGTCTGGCCAGTCGGGCAGCTCCTGGTAGCCCACAGCCTTGGCATTGAGGAGGTGGGACAGAGAGCCTAGCTGGAAATGGTCCCGATCTACAGCAAGGTGAGAGGTGGCAGCAGCTCGGGGACAGCCAGGCAGCACCGCGGTGACAGCTGGCCCCACGTCCCCATGCCCTGTGACCAGGGGTGGGTACCTTTGAAGGAAGACTCCAAGATGGGAGCAGGTTTTTGGGCCAAGAAGAGCTTCTTGGCATACTTGTTGAGTGCCCCACTCTTCTCGGTGGGCACAATGAGCTGGCGGATGAAGCGAGCCCGGTCGCGGATGTCATAATTCTGGTCATACTTGGCCAAGTTGAGGACGTACTGGGTCAGCAGCTTGCTCTGTACCAGGGGACATGCTCAGGGCCAGCCTCTCCCTCCCAGGTGGGGAAACCGAGGCACACCGTGAGGGCTGCATCCCCGGTACCTGCTTGGAGTTGGTCAGGTAGAGTTTAGCTGCCAGGTTGATGACCTGCAGCTTGACGATGTCCTCCTCATTGGTGAAGGACTTGGCCATCTTGCGCAGCACGTCGGGCGCGATCTTGGGCACATGCTCGCAGTACTCACCGATGAGCCACAAGATGCTGGCCCGCGCCATCGGCACCTGCAAAATGTCCCCGGGCACATGGCACCGCTGCTACTCCCTGGGTCCTGCAGGCCACGCAACGCCCAGACCCACCTGGATGTTGTCGGTGAGCTTAGCCATGTGCTTGATGATCTCGCTGTGCTGGGCTGGCTGCATCTGCAGCAGCTTTTTGATGACCACCACAGACTCGGCCACCACCAGCTCTGTGGGCAGAGACCTGGCTTCAGAGAGGTCCTGCCCCGAGACCAATGGAGCCCCCGTTTCACCCCCACTGTGGGCACTCACCATCCCGGTTGGAGAGAAGCTGGACCAGGCCATTGAGGCAGGTGTCCCGTACCTTCCCGATGTTGGTGGCACAGCGCCCAATGGCTTGGATGGTGGCCGCCACGAAGTCCTTGTCCATGCTGCGGATGTATGTCTGCACAGGCATGGGGGGAACACACAGCATGCCACCCACGTGCCAAGTGCTGGGCATCCCTCAGTGTGGTGCTCAGCTGGGGGGGTCTTTGGAGCCACCAGTAGGGTTGACAATGGGCTCAGCCCACTCTTCCTGGTGGGACTTTCCTCTGTCCCCTCCATGGTGGTATTTTGGCACTTAGAGCCATGCCAGGGTGGCACTCTGGTGGCCTCAGTATGGCCATGGCATACCTGGAACTCCCGCAGAATGGTGGAGATGTTGGTCTCGTTGGCCAGGTTGGTGAGGACCTCCAGCTGCGGGAAGGAGGGAGAGATGGGCAGCACGGGGGCATGGTGCTGGAGCACTGGGTCCTTGCTGTCCTGCTGTCCCCAGGGCATGGAGGACAGCTACCCCACAGTCAAGGGGACCATGAAGCCCCAAGACCACCAGTGATGGGTCCTGCCAAGCATTTCCAGGTTACCTTGAGAATCTTGATCTGCGTGGGGTCCGTGGAGCGGATGTAGAAGCTCTTCAGGTAGGGCTCAAACATCCCCTGCATGCAGAGCAAGTGGCATCAGTGTCATCACTGTCACTCTCTCACCGAGGCCACCCACAGGCAGCTGGCCTTGGTCACCAGCTGCTGGACAGCCCTCGCTCCGCTCCAGAGTCAACAGAGCCAGTTCCTCCCACACCAAGTCCAAGACTCACCCGCCGTTTGATGGACATGGTGGCAACATTCTGCAGCACCACATACTGCACCTCACTGTGGGGACAAAGAGGGGACCACCATCAGTGGGGCAGGGCTGGACCCCCCCCCAGCACATTCCAGTGAAGACAAGGAAGGACCCACCACTGGGCTGCTGCCACCATGACACTGCCACTCCATGTCTGGACTGGGCCAGGCCAAAAAGCCATCTTTTTTGTCAATTTGCCCCAACCCAATGTCCCTGCGAGGAGGGGCTTTTTGGGGGTCTCTCCCCGGGTCTTGGGGCTCCCCATGAGTTCCACGATGGGGCCGGGATGAGGGACAACCACAGCCCACGTGCCACAGACCTGTGACTCCGCAGGAGCCACACCAGCACCTTGGCAATGACGCCAACCTCCACCTTGGGTGCCAGGTGGAAGTAGAGCTGTGCCACGGCCATCACCACCTGCAGGGAGACACCCAAGCATCACCTGGAGAGCACGGGGACACCCTGGGACATGGCTGTGTCCCCCAGCGTCCCACTCGGCAGCCCATCCCTGGAGATGCCCAGCCCTGGGTGTCCCTCAGGCACACTGCTGGCTCCTTGGCCACTGGGGACATCACCAGCCCAGGCTGGTGGACACCACTGGTGGCCTTCGGGGATGGACAGGGCTGGGGCAGGGGTCTCACCGCGGCGTTGCGGCTCTGCAGGAGGGGCTTGGTGTTGCGCAGGAGCAAGCGGTGGTTGGGGTCCATGACATAGGGCTTGCGCTTGGCCAGTGAGGCTGCCTCTGCCTTGGCATCCTTGGTGTCCTCCTCCTCAGAGCCGTAGAAAGCCTTCTCAGCGCTCTCCTCCAGCAAGGACTCCTGCCGGTAGGTGCGACACCTAGCACCCCCCCCAGCAGTGCCCTCCTTCATCCCACCTCCCTGACCCAATCCAGCGTTCCCAGGGCACCCCAAGGCTCCTGGGGCACCCTAAAGCTCCTGCACTTACATTCTGGTTGGGGCTGAGGAACTGGGTGCGTGCGTAGCGCGTCAGCATGTTGATGATGACCACCTGCCCCCACTCCTCCACATCGATGAGCAGGTTGCAGAGCTTGCGGTAGTTCTTGTGAATGAGGTCGATGCGCTCTGGGCAGACCTCCTCGAATGCCATTACCACGCTGCCGGCCACCAGCTGGGGACGGAAAGCCTGGGGTGACTCACCATCACCATGGTTGCACCTCCATCATGAAGCCAGATTGATGAGGTTGGTGTCATCCTTGTGAGGATGCCAGTTCAGTGGGAATGGTGGCATCCCCATGAGGATGCTGTTTTGGTGCGGTTGGTGGCATCTCCATGAGGATGCAGGCCTAGTAGGGTTGGCTACATCCCTGTGAGGATGCTGGTTTGTTGGGGTTGGTGGCTTCCTCATGGAGATGCTGGCTCAATGGAGATGGTGGCATCCCCATGAGGATGTCAGCTCAGTGGAGATGGTGGCATCCCCACAACGATCCTGGCTTGTTGAGGACAGCAGCATCCCTACAAGGATGACAGTTCTTGCAGGAAGGGCTGCATCCCTGTGAGAATGCCAATTTGGCGGAGATGTCTGCATTCCCACAAGGATGCTGGATCACTGGCGATGGTTGCATGCCCATGACGATGCGGGCTTGGCGGGGACAGCAGCATCCACTGCACGGATGGCTGCATCCCCACAAGGATGCCAATTTGGTGGGGACATCTGCATCCTCACGAGGACCCTGGGTCAGCAGGGATGGTGGTGTCCCCAGATTTAGGGGCAGGGGAGACCTGGCTCACCGTGGTCTTGTCCGCCAGCAGCTTCTCGATCACTTCGATGAGCTGGTCCTTCTGGTCTGAGTCAAGGCTGGGTGGGAAGAGCAGGGCAGGTGTGACCATACCAAAGTCCCCCTGTCCCTGCCTGCACCAAGCAGCGGAGACCCCAGCACTGGACCCTTACTGGTACTCCCAAAATTTAGCAGCTGCCCCCCCATTACCTGTACAGCTTGGGGATGGCGTGGGCAGCCGTCTTGCGCACATACGGGGACATGTCTGAGGCGGCCTCCTTGATGGCCAGCATCATGATAGGCACAATGATGGGCACGCGGATGCTGGAGAGGACCCGCAGGGCGCTGGCGCGGATCAGCTGGTTGGGGTCCTGTGGGGACACGCCGGGGGGAGCTGCAGCATGGGGTGGAGGGACTTGCTGCCCCTCCCCAGACCCATCTCCTTGGTCCCCAAACCAGCCCACCTTGAGTCCTCGCTGGAAGGTGGAGATGGAGAGCAGGGCCAGATCCTGCTGCTCCTCTGCATAGCGCACCAGGTAGACGTACACCAGCTTCTTCACCTGCCGGGTGAAGGTGGTGGAGCCACCTCAGAGCTCCCCAGATCCCAGCCCATCCCCAGATCCCTCCTGAAGGGGAGGCACCAGACCCTGGGGACCTTTCTCACCTCAATATTCTTGCAGGCGACATTTTTTACCACAGCTGGGAAGAGGTCAGAGGCATTTTTCCCCCGGGCGATCATCTAGGGGGTAAAGGAGGAGCGTGACACCACGCAGCCGGCACGGCGTGGCTCAGCACCGGCACGGATCGACTCGGCACGGCTCGGCACCGGCACGGCTCGGCGCTGGCAGTGGTCCCCGCCGGTGACAGCAACACCCACCGCCACGATCCTCTTCATGGCCTCCAGCTTGAGCGAATCCTTGTTGCTATCGAGCATCTCCTTGAGGTCATCGTGCCTGCAGAGTGCCGGGAGGAAAAAAAAAAATCTCTTTTTCCATTTTTAGCCATTTTTAGTCTTTTTTTTATTTTTTTTTTTTGCTCCCAGCCTGCCATCAGGTTGGCAACCCGACCCTTTGCCATGCAATATTTACGGGGACAGGAATTGGGTTACAGCCAGATGAAACAGGAGCTGGAGGGACCAGTGCGGCACTGGCACACAGCTGTGTCCTCATCCCGGGTGCCGGGACAAGGACCCCGTTCCAGCCCGGCTGTGGTTGTCAGCCTAGGATGTTCCCAAATCGCTTCCCAGTGAGCAGGCACCCATCACTGGCTGCATCTCAGCGACCAGCCCCGTGTGGCTGGGTGTCCCTTGTCCCTTCATGGGCACGGGTGGCACGGAGGTGCCAGCACACCCCAATGCAGAGCCTGTCCCCAGTCCCCTCCCCAGGCTGGGAAAATGCCACCAGCCTTTTATAAGGCTGGTTGTCACCACTGTCCACTTTCCTAAGGGACATCCATCCCCGGGGAGACCAGCAAGGCTGTGTCCAGCCACAGCAGCTGGGGGTGGCACCCATGGAACAATGCTCGGCCAGAGCCCCCGCTGCCGGAGGGTCCTGGGGGATCTCCTTGGAGGGGTCTTACCGTGGTGGTGGCCCGGTGCCGGTGGCCACTGCAGGCTTGGGGCTGGCAAGCGGCCACAGCTCGTCGGCTCGCAGGGCACTGTAGCAGGCGGGCTGTCCGGCCTCGGTGGCCAGCACCGGGCTCGTCACCTCCTCAGCTGCGTCACCACCCGCTGGCATTTTCGGCCAGCCAGTTGGCCCCACCGGTAGCTGCCGCAGCAGCTTCTGCACCGGTGGCAGGGACAGCATGGCTTCGGCCGGGGGTGGTGGCCCCGAGGACAGTGGCAGGGCTGTGGCCTGGCTCTTACCACCGGGGCTGCTGGCTGAAACCTGATGCTGGGGCTGGGGTTGGGTTGCAGCCGCAATTGCGACGCCCTTCCCGGTGGATGAAGCCACCCCATGGTGTCATTTCCCAAGTGACACCGGTCCTGAAGCTGGGGCTTGGGGACATTGCAGGGAGCTCCTTCCACGGCTGCTTTGATTGACTCAGTCCTGGCCAGGGACCCCGCATCATGATGGGATACCCACCTGGGCAATGGGGTGGCACAATGGGACATCTGTGGGTGTCCCACCTGGGTGATGGGATGGAACATCTGTGGGTGTCCCACCTGGGTGATGGGGTGGCACAATGGGACATCTGTGGTTGTCCCACCTGGACAATGGGATGGCAAAATGGGACATCTGTGGGTGTCCCACCTGGGTGATGGGATGGGACATCTGTGGGTGTCTCACCTGGGAGATAGGGTGGCACGTGGAGGGCATTTCTCCTGCACCGTGTGCCATGCCCAGCTCATGGGGACAGTGACAGATCTGGCATGGCCACAAGGGGACAGGCTTTGGGGAAGGGCAGCACACAGGTGATGGGGACACTGTGGGGGGTCAGGGATGGGGGGGACACTGCCAGAGTAGGGGACAACGACAGGGGGATCAGGG